>OU343223.1:244359717-244417666 GCA_910596185.1 Chrysanthemum makinoi | reverse complement strand
AAGTCAATGTTTTGCTTCGGGTTGAGCCAATACATGTTAGACATAAGCTCGAGCAATGTTTTTCAAGGTGATATTAGGCCTCGAGGAGCACTTTGTCTTTCGAGGAAGTTGAAGCGTTCATTCTTGATTACTTCAACTCGGTTTCGTCATTTTCTTCATGGAACTTTTCTTGCAATTTTAGCATGCTCCAATGTAGGATCGTCTACCAAATCGACCTTCTTGGTAGAGTGTTGTTAACAAGAGTAGCAAACCATTCAAATTCCTCTTTTTTATCGTCATCTAGCCATGATCTGACGTCGGTCTGAGAGTCTTCTTCTTCTTCTTTTTGAAGGCCTAGATGATGATTACGGTTTGAACTTGTTTGGGAGGTGGGTTGTTGTAGGGCTCAAGGACCTCTTCATCGTCACCACCCGTGTATACACAAAGTGATCACCGGTTTTCGAGTCGAGGGTGGTAACTGAATCGTCACGAGGTTTTGATGGAAGAGCGAGGAGGAGATCTTTGTTGAAGCGAGGCCGTTGGGGAGGTGGAGGCATAGAAGAAGATTCACCCGGGGCCCTTTATGGCGTTTAGGTGCGAGTCTTTATCCTTATCCTTGTCTTCATGTCTCTAGACGTTTAGACTTTCGACTTGAATCTACAAGCTTCTTGAAGTTGGTAGTCCAATGCTTGAAACAATTTTGCTTCTTCGAGTGAACATTGTTGTCGTAACAACATTTGTGTGTTACAAGCTTGCCACAATTCATTATTTAGAAAACTACGGATCGGTTGGATTGATTGTGTGCGTTAAGATTGTCGAATAGTTTGCTTGGCGGTCTGCATAAGATTTGGATAAAGTTGTTTGGTGAACAACTCCTTTGTGACTTTAGGAGCATACTCCGAAGGTACTTTTAGGTGTATCCTTCGATCATTTCGTTCAGTTCCTCTTGGCGGTGATTTTTCATGAATTCCTGAACAAACTTCCTTTCTCCGCATCTTTTCATTCGTCATACAGATGCTGTATGTGATCGACAAAGAAATTCAACTTCTTGTTGCACGCGTCTTTCTTCGACTTGTTTGGCGGCATTCACAATTCTTTTATGAGTGTGAAATCCAAGATCGGGATGGTTTCTTCACGTTTGGATGATGATGATTTGGTTGATTTTTTGATGGTGGTGGTGAAGAGTGAGAAGAAGAATCTGATGATGAGATGTGAGGAGACTCTGGGTCCTTTGGTGGTTGAAGGTTTCTTCCTTTGATCGTGCGGGACTATCTAGAAGAAGCGTATCATCCTCGACATCTTATTCATTTCTAGTCTAGTTCTCCGACTTTAACCTTCTCTCGACTTCTCGGATTCGGTTCTTCAAAATCAAACTCAATAGTAGTCTTCAACCGTTAATACATTGTTGTGTAACAAAGTGGTGGCACGGATCCCTTATCGGGTTGATTAACGCGCATAGGGATGGTGAAGGTTGAGCGCACCACTTGACCCTCCGGGCCACCCATTTGTTCTTTAGCAAATTCTTTTGCCCGCGTGTTGGAGTCTAGGAATTTGAACTTCTTCTGTATGAGGTTTCCAGTTGCTCTTCATCACTTTCAGCTTTCATCATATGGCACAAATGCAGTCTTTCCTTTGCCATGTTCAGCTATTGGACTAGGAGGTTTTGGTAGCGATGGAAGTCATCCTGCGGTTTGAGTAGTAGACCTCCTCATCGATTGTGTTTCTTGAGCTTTCGTCCACAAGCTTTCTTTGCGGTTGGTGTAGGGAATAGGGCAGCTTCCTTGGAGGGAACTTTCTTCCTTGGAGTAGGTTTCCTCTTTGGGACCTTCCTTTGACTCTCTATGCTTATTGCACTTCCGGCACTTCCTCTTACGGTTCTCGGTAGGAGTTCGAGAAAGACTTTTTCTCATCGAGATGACCAACTTTGCCTTCTCGCTTTGATACCTTTTGTATGTTTCAAGCTTTTTGATTTCATTTGTCGGAAGGTCGAGGCAGCCACGGCACCTGTTTCTTTGTTGTGATTCCTTGATTCGATAGAAAGGATAGGTTCGGACAACAGCGTCATGATGTCGGGGTCATTGAGCCTCTGTGGAATGTCGGGATGAAGTCCAAGTGCTCTCTGGATCAACAATTTTGTGTATCTGACATAGGGAATCTTTGAGCCAAGTTTCTTGTGAAACGACATTATGTCATCCCATATCGGTCTTGATTTCAATGTCCTTCTTGTTGATCAATGACCGTAAGCTTGCAGTTCCATGAGCTTGGGATGCTCATAGCCATTTATCGCGACCGGAGACCGACTTAGTGATGATGATGTAGAGTGTTCTCCACGGTTGAGGAATTTTCTTAGATCCACGTGAGGTGCTTGTTAATAATTCCACGACACTTCATCATAGCCAATCTCAAGTAGAAATTGCGAGCTGTCTCTTGATTAGGTGTGGCAAAAGTCAGTTGGCACGATGTCAGAATGATAGTATAGCGTAATGCAGGGTGATAGTGACTTGTTTGTGATTAAGTGTCACGTTATTCTGCACTTTGACAGTGATCCTCGCATAGAATCCGGAATTGTTGAATGTAGACCTGCAGGCGTGGCGAATGTGAGCATGTTACGGTAGGGATGATTCCAGAATATCCACAGCGATCAAGCGAAGATTACGAGCATGTGAGGGTTTCAAAGTCAACCCTAAGGTTGTTCTTTCCAATCTTTCTAGGAAAGCCATTTGGGAAGATATAAATAGTGAGAACTTCGATGCATCCACATTCATTTGTTCACCATGTCATGATGCGAATAACATTAGCCAAAAGAACCAACATATCGAGAGACATAATGTTAGTCAATAGAAGGTCTTATTGTCTAGTTATTGAATGTACAATGTCAATGATTGTTACGAGTCCTAAGTCACTTGTTTGTCTAATAGTTCAATGATGTGCGTGGAAATGTTTCATGAGTTAGTTAACTTTAAGTTTTAAAGTTTATGTTATCACTTATTGTTCACAACATATCAAGCGATTAAGTTTATTAGTGACATTATTGGATTCGGTGGCGATATGATTGTTTATTAACAAGTTTGTACACGTAACAATTCATAATGAAGGTCTATCAAGGCTTAGGTGTAGATATGGCAAAGTTAGCGTAAGCGAGGTGATATACGCGTGAGGCGAAGCTTATCGCGTAGGATCCTAACTTGGCGTAAGAAATGTTAGCGTGGAAAGCGGGACCTTATGCGTGGGAACTTAGCGTGAAATATATGACCTTACGGCGTAAGGCTTACTAAATAGAGTAGACCTTATCGCGAGAGGTCACTTTTTACATATCCTTCAAGATCTGGCGTAGTCCCATTGTAGAACCTTATGCGTAGTAGTTATGCGTAGGATTACTCACATAACACTTTCTGCGTTAAGGTGATCCTTATGCATAGAGTAACAATCGACCTTGATTCTGATTTTATGAGTAGCAAGCACGAAATAAAACCATCATATCATCAATCTTAACATGTATAGTCATATTAAACACACATCATGGCATGAAAGCTTGTTAAACATTTATGCGTAGAAACATACAGCGTGGAAAACCCTAAGGGTTATGAATTACGCATAAGAGTTTAAACCATAGGATTAGCACCAATTAGTTATGGTAGGTCATGGATGTTATGAGAGTCTAATAGCAAGTTTATAACATCAAATCGTGGTGAATCAAAAATACAAACTTTAGAACTTTAAACCCTAATTTCTAATTCGAGTTAATTAGTGTTTCGGGTTGTTATAGAACACGGATATCATCAATTCATCAACATATGACATAACACAACAATCTTTATACCAAAACCTTCACATTTGAAACACCCAAATGACTCATAAACCCTAATTATCAAAATCCATTATTCATTGTTTTTAGTGTAGTTTGAGCATTGAAAAGATATCATTGATGTTGTAAAAGCATTTTACACATCTTTTAACCAAAAACACACAACAAATGATTATATGTTCTAACCCTTATGCGTAAGACACAAAATTCATTGAATATTAAGTTTTAACCGTTGGATTCTAATGAAATTCAAAAACCGTTGGATTCTAATGAAATTCAAAACCATTGTTTAAAATTACGTTAAGAACACAAAACCACTTACATTGATGATGAAACCTGCAGTTTCTTGAATGAATATTAAGCGTAGGATCTTTTAGGTTAGAAGTAATAAATGTGAGGGTAATGTTAGGTGGAGGATGTTTTTATTAAAATAACTTTAACATTTTGACAGTTTTGGTCCCTCCACCTTTTCCTTTTTCAAACAAGGCCTTTTAACTTCCATTTTGGTTACCAAACAAAGATTTTAAGAAAGAAACTTGACGACACTCCCCTCGACTTAATAAATGATGAAAGGTTATAAATTTTAGTCAGAGGTGTCGGTTTAACCGAGAAAAGTTTACCACCATTGATAAAAGAAACAACCGGGATATGATAACATGCAAGTACCGCGGATGATTTGAAGCGGTTAAGTATTAATTTTCTCCCCTCAACACTTGATCGGAAAAATACTGAATTTTGAAAGATTAGAGTGTTGACGGAAGAAATGAACTTGCCATGTTGAAAGAAAATTAGATTAGAAGAATATTTTTGTTGTTTTATAAGGTTTTATATTTTTGTATTTTGTTTTTGAAAAATTATTTACAAAAGAGATATTTTGGTGTTTGAGCGGGTTTTAAAATTTGTTTTAGGAGTTCATCCATTTCCTCTTGAGTCAAACACCTCATACCAATCCGGTGGACCAACTCATTAAACCTAGCGGAAGGCAAGGCTTTGGTGAGAAGGTCTGCCAATTGGTATTACGCCTCTAAAATATAATTCAACATTACCACTTTCACGTGATCCTTGATGAAATGATATCGAAGATCGATGTGCTTTGATTTCAGTTTGGCCCGAGTTGCATGAGATCGAATGGCACTCCGATTGTCGCATTTTATCGGGATTACATCAAATACGTAACCATAGTCTTTGAGTTGTGTTCTCATCCAAATGACTTGAGCACAACACGTCGACATGGCTACATATTACGCGGTTGAGGGGCGATGTACAATCCTCGCTCTTCGATTGCCATGACACCAGTTTATCACCAAGAAATTGTAAAGTTCTTGAAGTACTTTTCCGTGAGTCTAAGCATCCTGCGTGGTGTCATGCGAAAAGCGATTAGTTCAAAACCAGAATCCTTCGGATACCGGATCCCCAAGTAAATGGTTCCCTTGATGTATCAGAGGATTCTTTTAGCCTCAGAGAGGTGGGTTTCGGTTAATGGCGATACGAGAGCAAAGATATCGGCAAAGACAATATCAGTCGCTAGTTGTTAGATACATGAGAGACCCAATAATACTACGGTATTTTGTAGGGTCCACCAATTTCCCCATGTAAATCAGTCTAGCGGTATGAGCCATTGGTGTGGCATAGGTGTCACAGGTTTTCATTCCAAATTTGTTTAACAAATCAAGGGCATATTTGGGTGACTCAGAAAATACCACGGGGTGATTGATGAACTTGCAGTCCCAGAAAGAACGTGAGTTCACCCATCATGGACATTTCAAAATTTTTCTTCATTAGTTTTGCAAAAGCGATTGAAAACTTTTTATGTGTAGACCCAAAATGATGTCATCCACGTAAATTTGAACAATTAAGATATGTGCCCCGTGATATTGTATAAAAGAGTTGGGTCAACCGAACCTTTGGTGAAATTATTAGCAATGAGGATAGATGATAGCTTATCGCATCATGCCGGGCTTGTTTGAGACCATCTGAGCTTTGTTAGGTTTGTAGGCGTGATTGAAACTTCGGGATCAACGAATCCATCCGTTGGTGACATAAACCGTTTCTTTAAGTTGTCCATTGAGAAGCGCAGTTTTGACATCCATCAGATAGGCATATATTCATATGAGCATGAGCAGAAATATCCGACGACCTCAAGGCGAGCAACGGAGCAAAAGATTCTTCAAAGTCAATACCTCTTCCGGCGATAACCCTTAGCCACCGGGCGTGACTTATTTCGATAACATTTCCTTGATCCATTTGTTTTCCAAATCCATTTGAGACCAATGACGTAGACTCCTGTTGGTCTTTCAACCAGTTTCCATACTTCAAGGCGTTTGAATTGGTTGAGTTCTTCTTGCATGGATTCAATCCAGTTGTCTTTTGTCATTCCGTCTTTGATGTTTTTAGGTTGATTGGCGACGGTGAGCATAAATGCAATGTTCACCATCTGAGTGAAGACGTTGTCTTGTAACGATTGGTTGATTCGGGTTGCCAATAATATTTTCCAAAGGATGGTCTTTTGTCCATCTATGTGTGGAGGGTTGATGTTGGTATACATTGTGCGGTCTCGAGGATTCAAATGGTTTGTTGAAGATTCGACATCCGGTGCAGCAGTCTCATTAGCAAGCGGGTTGAAGAAGCATTTGGATCAAAATCTGCGGTGGGGTACTACATTCGAATATCATCAGCGCATTCATCATTGTTGGAAGCGGTTTGTTCAAGCTGTTGTGTGGAGTCAAGCTGGTGTAGGTGCATCACCAGTAGTTGTTGTAGCAGTGTATCGTATAAGAGTATTATCGGTTGAGCAATGAGCTTGGATATACACCAACAGTTCATCAATATCGTCACTGAACAGTGAGCAAATAACCTTTCCATTTGTTGGAGTAAGGTCGGGGGCTTTGTTCAGTGATGATGGGGTTTGGGGAAGTTTAAGCGGTTGTGACGGGTTCTAAGTATTATACTCGGAAGCCATTTCCGTAAGTTCATCAAAATGAGCATGAATCGTTTCCATCACCTGTTTTGTCGACGATTCCATTATTGAAACCTTTGAATTATCACAATATCCGATAAAGACTCCAATGTCGGCTTTGGCTTTGAGCTTTCCAAAGTCATCACGATCATTATTCGGATAGCAAAGAGATCCAAAAACATAAAAGTGTTTGAGATTGGTTTTCATTGTGGACAAGCTCAAAAGGTGTTTTGTTGTGGCGTTTTGTAATCATAGAACGGTTTTGAGTATAGCATGCGATGATCGACTTACGCCCATAAGTAATCGGAAGTTTAGCATTGATTAACATTGTTCTTGCAGCTTCCACTAACGTTCGGTTTCGATTTTCGACAACTCCGTTTTGTTACGGTGTGCGTGCAATAGATGTGCGATCTTGAATTCCCACTTTCTCATAGAATTCACGAAGAGTTTGATTAACAAATTCATTGCCTCTATGCGTTCGATTAGTCAATGGTGTTTCGTAGCTGAACTTGTATTTTCGTGAGAAAGGTGATCATCATTTGTGGAGATTGATCTTTGCTTGAAGAAAGTAGACCCAAGTCCATCGTGAATAGTCATCAACAATTACTAAGATGTAGCACATTGATCGTTTGCAGCGCGATCGGGCCACACAAATCCATGTGAAGAAGATGAAGCACATGCTGCGAGCTGTGTTCCACCTTTGAAGGAAAATGAGCACGAGTGCTTTTGCCTTGTTCACAAGCTGAGCAAAGGTGATCTTTAGAATACCGAAACCGTGGAGTCCTTCAACTAGTTTGTGTCGAGCAAGGTTGGTGATGGTTTGAAAGTTTAGATGTGAGAGACAGCGGTGCCATAGCCAGGATTTTGTTGATGTTGCCTTTGAAAGTAAACAGATGGGAGATGAAGCAACCATGTCTTTCATAGAGATAGTGTAGAGACTAGAGTTAAGCGATCCAGACATAATTTCCTTTGTAGATCACGAATGAAACAAGTTTTCTCCCTGAAAGCAACCTCCAAATCTCCATCACAAACTGACCCTCACGAAAGCAGTTATGACCAGGCCTTCCACATAGTAAACCCTGCTAATTTCGATGTTCCCATTGACATAGTCTCGTAGCCCATGATAGGCTGCGAGTGATCATTCCCGACAGCAGTGCCAATGAACTTTGCAATAAAGTTTGATAACGTTTAAGATTGCCTGTGTATGTGCGGGAACATCCGCTATCAACAATCCAGAGAATGATCTGTATCACTGCATTACACCAGAGCGACACGGATGGAATAGAAGTAGATGTGGAACCCGAAATGTTAGAGGGTTCCGTAGCTGTTATAGTAGATATACACACATCAATAGCTTTAGGTATCCACTTAAATCCTAGTGTGTTATATATCCATTTCTGCCATCTCCAACTAGTATTTGCTTTAGTCTTAGTGAATGCACTAGGTGGTACTACATTCCTAGGAGGTGAAACTGGAGCTACAGGGATAACAATGCGTTTCTTAGAATCTAAAGAGGGCGGTCTACCAAGCACAGACTTAGAAAGATTAGTGGGCCTAGAGGTATTCCGGTTCTTAGGATTCTTTAAACGAGAGATGATAGCTTTAGCAACACATTTATCATGACAATCAGAATTCATACTTTTACGACAATTATCACAAGGTGCATCGGTGAATATCAAAAGTACTTAACGGTTTAGCATTCGTTACATCACTATTTCTATTACATTTGCGGGCTAATATCTATAGTGGAGCAACGTGAGTCTTATTCATAGTCCTAGGGTGTTCTTCTACTTTAGCATTCTGTATTGATCTTTTCTTAGGTCGCAACTTCCTATTCTTTGATGTAGTGCTCTAGGCCGTGAAGTGCGGACATTTGGAAAAATGCAACTATTCCTTTTCAGTAGAAGGAGGCCGCGTTAGCAACTTGTGATTTGGTAGTAGGGATTCTAGGTTCATGAGTACTAAGTGTTATTGGGGCTAATCTCTTAATGATGGTTGGCGGAAGTTGTTCATACTTTCCTAACATTTCTCTTAACTTGAGGATAGTGTGAATCACATCTTGATTTTCAGACCGAACAGTTCCAGCAAAATGCATTACTTCTTTAGTGTGTGTGCAAGATAATGATCAAGTTCATTTGATGCTTCATCACGAGTCTTTTTGAGTAAATCAAATATGACACCATATTCCTTTTTAACTTTTAGAAGTTCTTGTTCATATTTTGAGATTTGACACTTAAAAGACACGTTTTGATCATCCAATTGCTCAAGTTTAGGATCGAGAGATTTTGCACGCATCGGGCGATTTTGTGTTGAAAAGCAAGTTGTTGATCGTGAATATCTTTTTGACACCAATTAAGACGACGTATTGCATTTGAAAGTTCGTTTGACAATCGTTTGTTTTCAACTTTTAAGGACTCGATCTGAAGCACATTATTTGTGTTCTCAACATTTATCCACAGAATCAACGATATCAGCGAGGTATGATCAAATGCATATGACAAAAATTCAATAACACAACATTATGGACATCGCACGAGATGACATCTTCCAAGAGTCGATCAACATCTTTTCTCAACAGTTTCTTTTACGTTTAGTGTTAGAAATAGATGTTTTACTTTCTAAAACGACCTTCATCCAAGTTCCTTATGAAAGTCCCTTTCCCAAGACAATGCACAACTTTTCAAATTTTTAACATTTGGTAAAAGATTTTTCCGAAAAATGTCTCTTTGTTCTCGCTAGAGTTGAAAGTGTTGAACTTTGATTTCGAATGATATTCTATCTCATGTTGTAAAGTTTTGAGGTCAGCCATGAAAAGGTCAAAATATCGAAAATTTTTGCGATTTTCGAGTTTTGAGTTTACTTCACTGATGGAAGGTAAAGGACCATAAGTTTGTGCATAATCTGGTATGGGATTAACATTAGAAGACTCAGTGTTTTATGATTACCTTGGTGTGTTAGAAGAATCCGTTGGTGTGACGAAAGTGACCGCTTTGAATAGTTAAAAGGTTTGTTGTAAACAACTTTTTCTAATTTTGATCGACTCTCGTCTTATGCATCTAATTCCTCTTGACGATGATATTCAACAACACTCATAACAGAATTATCAACTTTATATTCTCCTTTGGAAACTTGTGGATTTGGTTTGAATGCTTTGGTTGAAAGCTTAGGTTGTAATCACAAGATTCGGTCCATATCCATTTGGATTTGGTTTTAAAGTAAACTTTTCAATGGTCGTGACCGACTCGCCATGTTTGTAAACAACAGTTTTAAACTCTTTAAGTTTGTTTTGCAAGCCGATGATTTCTTCAAGATGATCATCTATTCGTTTCGTTGATGCTTTTTGTATCAGAAGCTGTTTTTTGACAAGTTAACAACTCATTTTAGCTTTTTGATTTTCCAAGGTGAGAGCGTTAATTTGCTTTTTATGTTCATGTTAGTTGTTCTATTTCGAGAACAAAGCATTGAGCGGCTAGATCAGCATCTATCTTTCTAAATATTTTTCGTTTTGATAAGATTTGGCAAAGGCTGCTTCAAAACCGTTTCACGTTTTTCTTGAGTTTTGAAAAAGTTGAGTTGCTTTTGTAAACATTCAAAATCCTTGGTTAACAGTGCATTTTGCATTTCAAGTCCTGATTAATGGCATGACATTTTTCACTATGGTCTGTTGGTCTTGTATTAGAGCAAAATGGATGAGGCAAAGTTCGGCGTGTTCAACGTGAGTCTCAACATGATCATTACTGAGATCCTCAAGTATAACCACGGAGTCAATTTGATTATCAAGGGAAACCGTTGGTCATCTTGATCGTCAAATATAACTACGGGGTCTAGTTGAAAATCGTCGTAATGAGATGTGGATGGCTCATTTTGAACATTCGAGCCTTGCGGATTCGGATGTTGGCGAGATATGAGATCGAGAGATAAATATGGTTTGTTGGGTACCGAGACAAGCCATCGTGTCATACACTGGGCCTGTGTCACTCATGTGTAACTCATGCATATTAGCCATCAACATAACAGGTGCATTGGCCTGCAAGTCCTCCATATCATCATCGAGTTGCATTTGCCATAAAGCTCGTTCTTTGTGCGTGAGAGTTCCACCGGCTTCATCCTTAAGAGCCAAAGAAGAGCCTCTTTGAAATAAGCACTGCCCCTAGTCCTTGGCTTTGGGCATGCATTAGCCAGTGTCCCTTCTCATTGCAGTTGTAGCATCGAAGACCATTCAACCCATTACGAGCATTTCCTGTTCCACCACTTGGAGCTCGATTGTTATTCCTACCCACATCATTAAACCCTTGACCAGCCCATCGGCGACCATAACCACGATTCGAACTTCAACTCGTCCATTGTTCTACAGCTTGATTCCTTGTATTAGATGAGGAGCGAATACGGTTGTTGGATTTGTTGGTATAACGGCTAAAGGCATTAGCAATCTTAGCAAATCCTTGTTGTGCTTGAGCGGATCGGATTCCTCATTAGCTTCGAGCAGGCATTGTTTTGGTGTATGGAACCAATTGAGTTTGTTGAGATGGAGGTTGTGAAGGATCATGTGGTGTGATTGTAAGCAGTTGGTTGAGTTCTTTGGTTGAGGAGAATAACTTTTTGAGCATATAAGGCAAGTTGTTGATTTTCGGATGTGTGGTGGAGCAATTTGAGCACGGAGAATCCTTTCCCTATCAACTTCCTTTTCATGAGGCTTCAAGTAATCATACAATAATCCATATGTAGATTGATGCATGTTTTCGCTTGACGGAGAAAAATGACATACTTCTCCCATTCAGGACCAAGACTACTCAAGAACTTAGTATTCACCGCAATTCTTGGCATGATGATGTTGTGTTTATCCAAATCATTGATGATGTCCGAAAAACGGTGATGATAGGACTCTAGTGTCTCTCCCGGTTCAATCATGAAGTGTTCATAAGCCAAGTAAATTTTGGATTCCAAATCTTCGATTGAGTGAGATCCTTCCATAAGAAGACGAATATGATCCCACATTTTCTTTGCGGTCTTTTGAGCATCAACACTACGAAGAATTGGGTTTGGTAATCCTAAGAGGATATATTCCATTGCAAGCTCATCTGCTTCATAGTGTAGAAGTACTTGAGGATTCAAGTGCCATGATAGCAATGTTCGTTTGTTCATCTCTTGGTGGAATGGCATTTGGATCTCCGGGTACAATGACTATAGGCATCTCAAAAGGACCTTCCAAGATAACCTTTAAGAACTTTCCATGTGGCTTCTTTAGATCACAAAACCTAAAGAACCTTATCACCTATTGATCATAGTTTCCAGGTGAGCATTGGAGGTCTATCAAGTGATCCAGCCTCATGAATTGATTGTTGGTTGCTTAAAGCTTCAAACATCTTTGCAAACCAAGTGGGTTCCTTCATAGTGGTCCTTGATGGATGTTGATTGAAGTCATTTGTGTGCGGTTGAACTTGAAGACTTGGTGGTGGTTGAACCATTTGAGGTTGTGGATTTGCAACAAGTTGTGGAGTATGTTGTTGGTTAAATTGTTGTTGATAAATTGCTTGTTGTTGATTCCATTGTTGATGTTGTGGAGTTAGTTGTTGTTGACGTTGAGGATGAGGATAAGTGTAAGGGAAATAGTTAGAGTATGGTGGTTGTGACATGTTGATAAACTTGTGTTGGTAAAAATGGATCTTTGTAGTCGAATGAACCTTTGTTGATGAAGTATCCTTAGGCGTAGAAATCACAATAGACAAGTAGCACTTATGCGTAAAAACACCAAAGTTAAGCGTAACAATTAGGAGTTCGCGTAGATTTAGCTTACGCGTAAGTAGGGAAAAGACGCTAAAGTTATGCGTAGACACAAAGTTAGGCGGAGAAAGTTAGGCGTAGGATTATCTTATGCGTAAGACTAGGCTTAGGCGTAAGATAAATCTTAAGCGTAGGATTTCTACGCGTAAGCTTTATGCTTATGCGTAATTTTAGGGTTTATCCCAGTGATCTTTTACACTTCACAGTGCAAAAGATATCCAAAGTCGACGTATTTTCGGACTTATCCAAGTAAGAAAACACGGAATAAACCACGAAAATGAAGATCAAACCAAGGAAATACTTACGCGTAGGTTTACTCGTAAATTTGATTTTGCTCAAAGTTGTTTCTAAACCAGTTTTTGTGTGATGAAATAGCTTCAATAACACCAAAAGACACAAAAGTGTGAAACTTGATTTTCCAAAGCTCTTAAAAGCATTTATCGTAGAACTATACCCACGATAAAACTAGCTCAAAAACAACGATCCATAAAGTTTGAAACTTTTTGCAAAAACAAGTATTTTAACACCTTAAAACGTTGAAAGTACAAGAATCTTGGATTAAAAAGTGTAAAAACAAGTTTTTAAGCGAACCAAAGAACACGTTATCTTTCGCGTAAGACCCAAACCAAAACTTCAAACAAAAAGTGTGCACCCAACTATTTGGCGATTGATACCTGTTAGGTCACAAGGTTTACCACCACAGCTTATATGAAAGATAGAAGCGATTGAACAAGTATCCACACACACACACGAGATAATAAACGGTTATGCGTAGGTATGTAGTAAGAAAGAAATAACTTGACAACCAACCTCAGTGAGGTTTTACATAAGGTATTTATAGGAGGGAAGCTAGGGCAACACTCCTAGTTCCCTTCCTTTCTCATGGGCGGGCCTAAGCTCATGGGCCTTCTACATAAGCTTAAGGCTAATAACAAACATAAAGGCCATAATAAGCTAACTATTACATATGAGTAACTAACACTTGAATAAGGTTTAGGAGTGATTCCAACAGATCCCACGCTAAAATGCCCCGATACGCAGTGTTGGAGCCGTCTGATACGCCGTATCGTGCCTATTCCAGACACTATGTATAGAAAACCTATATTTCAATTTAGGCATACTTTCTACCACCAAGCTCGACTTCCAGACAATTTTAGGAGCCAAGAAGGTCCTGCAAACACAGTCATTCCATAGGTGAACTCTTTATAATCTAATATCTTAGATTAATCATTCGGTTAGCATATCGTTTTCACTATAAATCATACTTATATCGTTTTGATTATGTTTATGCATTTTGTTACTGAGATTATGGGCTAACACCCTTAGGCGTTAGCCAAGTTTATGAAGATCATTTGCTTTTGATATGTTTTACATCGATTACTTTCTTTTCTCGTTGGATACTATTTATGTTTATCACTAAATACTCGTTTACTTGCTTAATTGTGTTCTTATTTATTCTCTAGATCTTTTGGAATATGAATTGATTTCTGTAATTTAACTATGTATACTTGTTGTTAATTGGATTAATTTAAATAAGATCCATATCGTAATAGTAGAATGTAGGGAAAACCATATGAAATGGCCCCTAACTTAGGAAAACCACCTAGAACGATCCTTTTGCAAATTTTATTGTTAGGGCTAGTGAACTTAATGTCTCTAGGTTATATAATTACTATTAAGGCAAGTAAGTTAGTCGAAACTAGATATATTATAATTAATAGTTGAAGGACTTTATGCGGACTTGTTAATTGTGACAGAGTTTACCTCTTGTTACCTTAGGATTTAGGGAGAATCCCACCTAGTTTACATTCATGAATCACCAACGAAAACAAGTAAGCAATCATTACACTAGTAGACATATCATTATCATTTGGTTAGATGAACTTGTGCTAGCACATTCTTCCTAATATTGATCTAGACCTTATCCTTTATCCTTCGCTTAGTATAATTAGTTTAATTATTTATCTGATTTGTTAGTTTAATTCGTAATCCAGACTCATGTCAGTCTCTCAGACTGAACCCCCATATTGCGTTAGTTTAGGTTATTTAGTTAATTTAGATAATTAAAATACCTTTAGGTTAGTATTTAGGCAATTCACTCCTTGCGAATGACCCGTACTTACGATTCACTAGCTACAATTGATCGGGTACACTTCCCATAAGTGTTAGTCTATAGGATAGTTCATCTTAAAATAAAAATAAAATTTAGTAAAATATATAGACTATAAACGACACATCATGCTTCCAGTACAAAGTGATTTTACGGTATGTACACAACAATATGATGATTTCGATAACTCACAATCATCAAGAGGGACAAGTAGTGTACACGGGGATTTATCAGGTCAATGAAGAAGGGTTATAGGCATATACACCATTGATTTTTCTGGTAGATTAGCTAGGTATTATTGTTTCCTCTTCCGTGAATTAGTTGATTGAGGGAATTGTGCTTAATTTGGAACTGAAGAGGTACCACTAATGTGTACATTGGTGCTTATTAAACAACTTGGATACATTCATTGAGTTATGTTGATATGTTACTCCCTGAACATACAACCACGGTGCTACAGTCTACAGTCTACTCTCTCCGCTGCGTGTTTGAAGATTAAAGAGATTTTATAAGGGTTGTCAGTTTGGGAGGGAGAAAATTAAAGAAAATGCTCACTAGTTAGGAGGGAGTATAACCTAACTAGATCATTACAGTACAAGAAGTTTAGAGCTCCAAAGATAAGAGCCGTCGGTGCCAAAGATCGATGCCAAAGTATTCGGAAGAAGGAACTTCAAGGATGATGCATAAGGAGTTCAGAGCTGAAAAATATCAGAGTCGTCAGTGCCAAAGATTAAAGCCGAGATCATCAGAAGAAAGAACTCCAAGTCATCCTCAGTATCTTGATTACAGTGACATCCTTAGAGACTCTACGCTTCAAGAATATTGTTATTTTACTTTGTTATGTACTTATAGGACTCATTGTAACCATTCACATATGATGCCATATTGGAGGGAGATTGTTAGCTTTCCTATTTTGTGAAGTTGACGTCTTACACGTGAATTGGACTTGATACGTAGAAAGTTGTGCCCGCAAGGACTACTAATGTACACGAGGCATAGTTTAGTTGTAATGAGCCTATAAATACTCCTCGTGACTCTACATGAGGGGTGTGGGTGTCTAAGCATTTGGTTAGGTGTAATATATTGTTTTATCTATTTTGATCAACCTCGACCTCCCGAATCACATAAATCAAATTGTTAGCTTTGCTATTTTCTGAAGTTGTCGTCTTACACGTGAATTGAACTTGATACATAGAAAGTCGTGCCCGTAGGGACTACTAATGTACACGAGGCATAGTTTAGTTGTAATGAGCCTATGAATACCCCTCATAACTCTCTATGATGGGTGTGGGTGTGTAAGCATCTAGTTAGTTGTAATAATATTTTTCTCTTTCACCTCATCATTTCTTTACTTTCTCTCACTAGAACAACGTATTGTTTTATCTTTTGATCAACCTTGATCTTCCGAATCACATAGGTCAACATGTTTTTTGATCCTATATGAATACAAAATCCTTTCCCGCACCCCTCATGGAGAATCATGAGGGCTATTTATAGGCTCGTTACACACTAACTTTTCCTCGTATACATTATTAGTCACTGCGAGAAAAGCTATTTTACGTATCTAGACCAATTCTCATGTAAGACGTCAGCTTTACAAATAGCAAAGCTAACAACGATGAAAGCATTAATAGTGGTTTTACTAAATTTAATACTATTATTACTACTCTAAAAGCACTTGTGAAAGTTATTCTAGCAAAAACTATGCGAGGAAATTAATTATGGCTCTTCATCCGAATAGGAGGCCGAAAGTGACGACTATTATGTAGGGGTTTGGTGGCCACCCGCATGGCCTATAAAACATGCGCAACAGAAAATAACAAAGAAATGCCATGCAGCCAAAACCTTAATTAGTAAGATTTTCGTATCAGGGATATAACCTAATTAACACTTAAATAGGGTGTTTAGGGATACTTACTTGTTAATCCTGCCAACGTAAGCTCCTCGACCTTTCTTCAACTGCACGAAACGCGTTCTTCTTTATCTTAATGCTTTATGAACTCTTTTAGGGTTTGTTAAGAAAACCACCACTTGGACTGTGTCAGGTATCCACCAGTACTGCACAAGTAGAATTAGAGACACGAACCTATGCAAGTTGGCGAGTACGGAATCAGGTAAAACCCCAATCGACTAGGAATTCGACTAAAGAAGTCGACTATGGTGGATTTGGGATCGGTCACAAAAGGGCTTTGACCCTTTAGTGGGTTTGGTCGACTGATCGATCAAAGAAGGAGGAGATGGGAGGTTTTAGGGATTAGAGGATTAGTTATGAGGTTCCTTAGAAAGCCTTTGGTATTTACGATACCAATGAGAGTTCTATAATAATTAGGAAATCCTAAACCTCGTCCTACAAGTAATAGGAGTTTAAGAAAGTATCAAACTCCCCTCCCTTTAGAGGGTCGACCGATTACAATATCCCCAAGGGATATATGTTGCCTTTTATAACTTTTTTTTATCTTACGATAAATATTATTTACTCAATACAATTACCGTTTTACCCCTCAATGAAAATACTAAGGGGTTTTTATTTCCTCGCTACTCTTAATCTATTTCGTAACTCGTTTCCTCATTTCCACTTGCCTGTTCTGTTTAATGTTCACCAGTGTGACCCTTCGGCACTATTGTCCCGTTACACACAAGGGACTTAGGAAAAATATCATTTCTCATGTCTATTTCAACATAGAGATTCAAATTGCCATCTTGGTCAATAAGTCATTCTTCTTTACCTCCCACTAAATCCAACATTAGCACACAACATTACACTGTTATGGAGTAACCCGAAACTAAGCCAAAGCTTAGCGAAAACAAAGTCAAATGACCTAATTCCTCAGGTCATTGAGATAGTACACCACGATCAGAGAACGCCAATAACATCAATCCATGTAGTCGCTTCTAGACCATGGTCACGTCCAACATTTTGCTCCATAAAATGCATGTGAAATTCAGCAATCCCCAAAATGCTCCTTCTTTCATAATAGCTACTTTCATTATCTCGGTCTCCCACCATGATAACCAGTTAACGACATTTTAGAACACTAGTACAAAAATGGGATTTGGTCACACATGGGTAAAATGGTACGACCATACATTCACATATTTATGTGGCTAAAGGTACAAAAATAGACAACATTTACTAATTAGCTACACATGAAAATTTTGATCGTGTGACCATTAGAATTGTATTGCCCCACAATCAAACATTATGTGGCTAAAGGTAACTGGTAATTTTGTTTATGATTATTTAGCCACATACAAATTTAGAACGCGTAACAAATACAAGTAAGCTTGAAGTATTAGTCACATGAATTAAATTTTTATGTGTCTAAATCATACAGTCAAATTTTGTCACACATTATTTAACGGTGACTACTATCTTTTGCTAATTATTTAGCCACATATGAATTTGGAATTTGTGACAAATGAAAATTAAGGTTGAAGCATTAGTCGTGATAATGTAGGTCTTCTTTTACGTGGCATAAGTCGTACTGATATACAGAGAGGCCAGGTACTGATATGGACTCTTATGCCACATTAATATTTACTTGTTTGATATGAGTCCTGATGAATGACTTTATATTTTGCTGCTATCTTGCACAGGTGATTGCAAAGCCTGGGAGTGTTAAAACATATACCAAGTTTGAGGCTGAGATATATTGTATTTTGGTTTATTGTTTCTTTATATATCGAATACTATGACTTCGTTTGTTTATTTTGAAATGATTAAGTGGCTGAATGAAGTTGAATAGTTTTGTTTCATATTTGAAATGACTTCGTTTCTTCACTTTAAACAGCATATGGTTACACTTATTAACATTTTTTGTCACTTTATGCTTAATTGTATGTGACTAAATACCTAAAACAAACATGCTTTGTATGACTAAATATTACAAAAGGCCACACAAAAATAAAATTCATGTGGACATTGGATGATCAATAGTCACACAAAATACACATTTCTTCACTTTAAACAGCATATGATCACACTTTTAGCTACTTTTTGCTTAATTGTATGTGACTAAATAAAAAAATAAACATGCTTTGTGTGACTAAATATTACAAAAGGCCACACAAACATAAAATTCATGTGGCCACTGGATGATCAATAGTCACACAAAATACACATTTCTTTACTTTAAACATCATATGGTCACACTTACTAACACTTTTGGCCACTTTTTGCTTAATTGTATGTGACTAAATACTCAAAACAAACATGCTTTGTGTGACTAAATATTACAAAAGGCCACACAAACATAAAATTCAAGTGGTCATTGGATGAACAATAGTCACACAAAATACACATTTCTTCACTTTAAACATCATATGGTCACACTTATTAACACTTTTGATCACTTTATGCTTAATTGTATGTGACTTAATATTAAAAAAAAAAAATGCTTTGTGTGACTAGATATTATAAAAGGCCACACCAACATAAGATTCATGTGGCCATTGGATGAACAATAGTCACACAAAATACACTTTACTTCACTTTAAACACCATATGGTCACACTTATTAACATTTTTGGCCACTTTATGCTTAATTGTATGTGACTAAATATTTTTTTTAAAAAAATGCTTTGTGTGACTATACAGTGTTTACAGTCACTATACTGATTAATTCAACTAAATGTTTACGTAATTAGTCACACATGTTAAAGTTTTGGTCACTGTTTTTTAATAGAGACGAACACTAACTCAAACATGTGAATGTAGGTACCCTACGGTCACACGACCTTTAGTCACACACACTCGAAAAATCATGTGTGACTATATGTATATCGTCACACTTATTGGGTGTAGCCAAATCCACTTTGTGTTCTAGTGGAATGAAATATCTTTCATTCACGGATTCAAAATATGCTAAGTGAAATATCATAGTAACGTCTCGTCCGATTTGCACGCGTCCACGACATTACTTCTGATTCCCGACGATTGATTTAGCTCGTATCAGAAAGTATTGGGAGTAAGCAATCATTACTTTTAATCTTTCTGACGATCCTACTTCAGGGGACCATTGAGCCTCACTTCTCAATCCTCTTATCATTGTCTTTCTATATATGAAACTAAGTGAGGTTGGTAGAAGCGATTTAGTTATACTGGATTATAAACTTAGCTAAATCATAACACACTCAGCTTAGCGTTCAACGATGCACTTAAACTTCAGATAGAATGGAACTATGTATACAAATAAGAATTGTGACTCCTTGTCGTTGATTCTCCTAAGTCCTTGAGAACATCAGTACAAGCCCTTTGAAACCGCTATATAGTTGGGTGTTTCTTGATTTGAAGTTCCATACTTCTAAACTTTTAAGTCCCTTGGCTTCTTTATTTGTTTACAACCACTCAATATCAACACTTCCATGTGCCAAACTTCTTTATTTGATAGCAGAAGAGAATTTCTGTATTCTAGCAGAAGTCCCCTTTCCCCTTTGAGGACGGGATTCGGGATCAAAAATCATTCCCCGATGAAGATAGAGGCAAGAATGAGGATTGGAAACTTGGATGGCCGGGGAGTATGTTTTAGGGGGTGTTTGTTTAAGCTTATATAAAGCTTATTAGCTTATATGTGTTCGGCTTATATAACATAAGCCATAATTTTGTGGCTTATTTGACACTTATTGGCTTATATAACATTGGCTTATATAACATAAGCCATAATTTTGTAGCTTATTTGACACTTATTGGCTTATATAACATTGTCAATGTTATATAAGCCAATAAGTGTCAAATAAGCCACAAAATTATGGCTTATGTTATATAAGCCGAACACATATAGGCTAATAAGCCGTATATAAACTTAAACAAACGCCCCTTAAAATATTCCCCGCCCTTTATAAAATAACTTTATGAAAGTTGCATAAAACTTAACAAAAATTGACTTGATGAAGAAGAATGGATAGATGCATCTTTGCTGTCGTACGACCATTTCATTATATCTCTCTTCATTCCGCCATTTTAGGTGGAAGGGATTTCTTCTGAGTCAAAGTTCTATGAATCTGGACGCATTTTCATCAACCTTATTTTGCATTTAAGTTTCACAATGTATTTACATATATAATTAACACTTGAGAATTCATATCTGTCACCAAACCATAGCTGCTTTGCCCTTCCAAACCTTTAAAAGGTAATGTTTCATATTTAGTTATTTAAATATATGCACCTCTTCTTGGTTTCTTTGTATAATCTATTTTCTAATGTTATCTAGCTTCATTGCTTTTGTGATTATTTAAATGCTTCGCGGTCTGTGTGTCTGAGATTCTGAGATATTTGATGGTGATTGAATTATATTATTAATAAAGTTTTTTTAATCTACTAATTATAATCCTTGATATGACATGATCAAGAAAAATATGGAATTAGGGTTTTCTTGCTTCAAAGATACGTCCCCACGTTGACCTATTCAAAATTTCTGAAAAGTTGCTGGTGGGACCATGAAGGCATCAACAATGCAAACTTCTGACTATTTAGGGTTTTATTTGTTTATTACTACTAACCACACGAATATTTGCGCAAAATGATAATGTAAATAATTACTGCAAAATTATAATTTTGGTTTGACTTTTGATACAAAATTTACGGGTTCAATTTGTAGTCATTGCGAAAAAAAAAATCATGGGTTAAAAAAATTGATTAAAGTTTAAGGATTAAACAATATTAAAAATTTTAATTTACTTATAAATGATCTTATCATTTTTAATCAATGGTATAATAATCCACTAATATTAATTGTCATTTAAACATTAAGTTTAAAAAGTATTATTATAAAAGGTCAACATTACTCAAATTTTAAACATTTTAAGTTTAAAAAATAAATGCCCATGCATTATAAATGGTAGAAATATATATTAGCTCGGAAGACACATCAATAATCTTAAGGATAACTACCTATAATCATTTGGGTTAGTAATAGGATAACGTATCATGGATTAAAGTATGAACATTATATATTGAGTCGACTTTAGACGTTATACAATGTGGCTAGTTTTGTTTAGTCGGCTTGAATATAGATGTACATAGGGGCGGACTTAGGATAGTAAGTCACCATGTGTATAAACTTTTTTTACGGAGTATAAGAGAAATAAAAATAAACTAAAAGGTACTATATTTTGTAAACAAATTTAGACGACGTGTATTTCTTTTAAAATATTAGTCGACTAACTAAACAAGACATGCATTTATGTGACACATAATTTCGGGGTCAGGTTCAATTCGGGATATTTAACGAAAATTTACACTAGGCGACAAACATCCATCGGGTTCCTGTGAACCCCCAGCCCCCCTAGGTCCGCCCCCGGATGTACCGGATGAACAATAGTTACGAAAAGTACGTAGTTCATATGCTGGTGGCGGAACTTGTAGGACCGCACATATTAGCTACTATATCATAGTACAACAATCTCTAAATTAGCCTTCTTACCGGCATTTATGCTTATAGTGTACTTCTACTTTTCTGCTTCCTATGCGTAGTAGAATCTTCGCAGACATAAGTTAACAGATGAATATTATTTACATATCTATTATCCATTTCCAATCAGTACGTAACGAATGTAGACATAAATCAATGTCTTTGCTGGATTATAATATAGTGACCCCGTTGTATAAGTCGCTTAAGCTTGCGTATTTACCAAAACAGGAAATCCTAAACCAGAAACTGTTGTAAGTAATCAAATAGTTGAATGCATCTCTTTAACCACTCTGAAATATAAACCATTCTCCATCTTTACTAGTATAAGACTGATGTTGATGTAAATATCAGTCACTACACGAATGTGTATATAAGTGAACAATTAATTTAAGCTGTCACCCCACTTTATGATCATCTTAGAATACCATAAATGTAAATTACTGAGACACCTTTCACATTAGGTTCTTTCGGATTGCGATATTAGTTGGCATCTGAATCTCATATTACCAATCTTTCTTTTATCTGTTCTGATAACATTACTTGCTCCATGAAATCTTTGTTCTCGTCTTATGCACACCTGGTTTTGGATCCTCTCAGAAACATAAGAAAGTTGGTATATACAGTGCAGATTTTCAGAGTGATCTTTTAAAATCCTTTCTATGCCACTTCCTTGAACTATCTACGTCCCTTGAACATTGCCAAGCTTCACTTGTCACATTGTTTAACTGAAACGTTCTAATGTTTATAAAAAAACTAAAATACATTTTAGTGAGGACAAAAATAGAAGACTAGTAGAAACAAATTTATATTATGTTGTCAATTTGTTTTATACGAAGTAGATAATAATTGACAAATAAGTACTTTTAGCCTCTTGATTTTCTTAAAGGGTATTAATGGGGACCGACAACCATCCATGTAATAAAGGATTAGTTTGTCGAAAACAACCCTTTAAAAAAACAATAAAAAATAGAGCTAATCACTTGGAAAAATGTATCATACTTAGACACATTTTTCAATTCTAATCACTGCACATTGATCTTTAACATTTTGAATTTATGGATTTTCGGGTATCATGATACCCAAAACTAGCTTAATTCAGTTACCCAAAACTACCTATGTGAGAGGTGCACATATTTTAGTTCAATGATTAAGTATGATACATTTTCAAGTGATTATCTTTAAAAATTATAATAACAATGTTGGCAATGTAAACATAAAAGTCAATAGTCCCTAACTTAGTTAATTCTCAACATGGATGAAGATTAATATTTAAGCTCCAATAATTGCATAAGTAACTTCACCAGTTGCATCCTCAATTCGAGATTGTACATGTACTACAGATATATTTCGATTTTCGGATTTAGACCGTATGTTATCTAGATACATTTCTGTATAAGGTTGACTTTTCAAATCTTTTGTACTTCACTTATCTTGTTATAAGGTTGACTTTCCAAATCTTATAAGTATGGCCACCTTATTCACCATTTTCAACCACCCTAAGCCATTTAGTAACTTGAAATAAAATCTAAAGGTAAGAATGCATCAAGTATTATATGCCTGGTAAAAAATGTCAATCAGTTCATATGCTAACTATAACTCATACTTTTGTTTTTTGATAATAAAGGTAATAACAAAAATCCAGCCACAATGAGTGGAAGGATAGTTGCAGATTATGATGTCAGTGAGCATGCTGATGCAAATGATCAGTTGCCGTATGTGCACAAGGTTGGGAAGCCCCCGAAGCAAGATTTATTGAAAGAGATCAAAACCGCCCTCAAAGAAACGTTTCTTTCAGATGACCCCTTGAAACCTTTCAAGGACCAGCCTAGAAGCAAAAAGCTTGCCCTTGGTTTACAAGCGATTTTCCCGATACTGAGTTGGGGTCAAGATTATACTCTTTCAAAATTTAAAGGCGATCTCATTGCCGGATGTACCATTGCAAGTCTATGTATTCCACAGGTAAACATGCATTACACATGATAGCATTCAAAATGGCATAAATTTCTACATCATATCAGCTAAAATATTTTGTATTCTGTTTTTCTAAAGGATATTGGATACGCGAAGCTAGCATACTTGGATCCTGAGTTTGGATTGTGTAAGTTAAATTAAAATTACATCCTATTGACTGACACGTGATTTTTATAACTATGACCAATCTAACTTGATTGTTACACAAATGCAACTACAGACTCGAGCTTTGTTCCGCCTCTCATTTATGCATTTATGGGTAGCTCGAGAGATATTGCAATTGGACCAGTGGCGGTTGTCTCTTTGTTGCTTGGAACGATGCTACAGAAAGAGATAAATCCCAAAAATAAACATGACTATCAACGTCTTGCTTTCACTGCAACATTCTTTGCTGGTGTTACTCAATTTGCACTCGGCTTTTTCAGGTACTTATTGACTAGTCACTAGCATTCATGTTACAACATCAGTTTTATGTTCAATAAATTTTCATTATAATCATGTTGTATGTGATTTGGTGTTTGTTCCTTTACAGATTGGGTTTTCTCATCGACTTTTTGTCACACGCTGCTATTGTCGGGTTCATGGGAGGAGCTGCAGTTACTATTGCACTCCAGCAACTGAAAGGGTTGTTTGGCATCAAGGACTTCACAAAGAAGACTGATATAGTTTCTGTCATGCACTCCGTGATCAACTCGGCACATCATGGAGTGAGTCGCCTCTTTGTTTTTGGTTATTTATAGACAATTTTTAACTAGACATATGAGTTTGGGCACTGTTTATTCATGTCGTGCGATTATTATCTCTATATGTACTTTGGAGAAAAATAACAATTGTTTCACTTTAGCTGATCTCTGTTTTCTTCTTTTTTCAGTGGAACTATCAGACTATACTGATAGGAGTATCCTTCTTGATCTTCCTTTTGGTTGCAAAGTTCATTGTAAGACCATTCTCTCCGTTCCCTCTTGCTTTATACATTATATATTTTTCAACATGTTTCACCCACTACTTTTAAAATTTTGATCAGGGGAAAAAGAACAAGAAGTTTTTTTGGGTGCCAGCAATAGCGCCATTGATATCTGTTATTGTCGCGACATTTTGCGTTTTCATCACACATGCAGAGCGTGAAGGAGTTCAAATTGTAAGTTGGATACTTCTCTTGATGCAAAAATGTACTCCATAAGCAACTTAAATGCCTCAATGAATATATCCAGGTGCGTCACATTAAACAAGGAATAAATCCACCATCCGCGAGCGAAATTCATTTCAGCGGACCCTTCCTTGCTAAAGGTATTAAGATTGGAGTCGTTGCTGGATTAATCGCGCTCACGGTAAACTCCGTCCCCCCACCCCTTTTTTCTTTCTTTCTTTCCCAGCTCCATTCTTGCGATATACGCAAATGAATTATATTGGTATTAATTACAGGAAGCTGTTGCAATTGGAAGAACATTTGCTGGAATGAAGGACTATCAGATTGATGGAAACAAAGAAATGATAGCACTAGGCTCCATGAACATTGTTGGTTCTATGACAAGTTGTTATGTGGCCACAGGTATAATTATTTGACTCCAAATTCAACTCATTTTACCTATAAGTGGGCAGTTTTTTGTTACTCTAATGGGTCAAAAAAGCCTACATATAACCTAGTAAATCGCTTTATTAAATTCAGTTATTTTTAACGCATTTTTTATAGTAAATAAAATATACAAAGTATACTAATGCGTTTCTCTTGCAAAAGAAAAAAATGCTAAGGGACCTGTTTTAAACCCTTAGCTATCTCACCCGTTTTGTGTCCTCGGGTGTTTACAACCTTCATGTGCAGTAATTAGGCTGAACAAACTCTATTTCAATTTATGACCATATGGTTTTTGCCTTGCAGGATCGTTTTCTCGATCTGCTGTTAATTACATGGCCGGTTGTAATACCGCGGTGTCCAATATTGTTATGTCTATGATTGTGATGCTTACTCTTTTCGTCATTACTCCATTGTTCAAGTACACACCAAATGCTATACTAGCATCGATCATTATATCCGCTGTCCTAGGTCTCATTGACATTGACGCAGTGGTCTTACTGTGGAAGATTGATAAGTTTGATTTTGTGGCTTGTATGGGTGCCTTTTTCGGTGTGGTTTTTGTTTCAGTTGAGATAGGACTCCTCATCGCGGTAAATAACATCATTTAGTTAATCAACTTTATTTCATAATAGCATGTGATGAAAGTAATGATTAGTTCTTGTTATAGGTTGCCATATCTTTTGCCAAAATTCTTCTACAAGTAACACGACCTCGGACTGCAGTGCTTGGGAAAATTCCAAAAACAAGTGTTTACAGAAATGTGGAACAATATCCAGGTGCAACCAGGGTTCCTGGTGTTCTGATAGTCAGAGTCGATTCTGCTATTTACTTTTCAAATTCCAACTACGTCAAAGAGAGGTAAAGTTGTATAAAAATATTATGTAAAACTTTTACTAGTATCTTTGGCTATGGGTTTACTGATTATGTTTGAGGATTCTTGTTGTAGGATCTTGAGGTGGCTATCAGATGAGGAAGAAACGTTCAAAGATCACCCCAAAATCGAGTACTTGATAGTCGACATGTCACGTAAGGGACCATACCACTTTATATGTGTTTGGGATTGCTTATTGAAGTGTTAATCTGCTAAAGAATTAAGCAGTTTAGAGCGTTTGGATTAAAATGGTTACAAGCTAATTCTACTCTAAAAATAAGCACGTTGATGTCTGTTTTCTGCTAAGCACATGAGCACCACAAAAAATAAGCACGTTGATGTCTGCTTTCTGTAATAAACTTGCGTAACCTGTTTGCTTCTAATGATGCAGCTGTTACTGATATTGATACCAGTGGTATTCATGCCGTGGAAGAACTATATGCTAGTCTTCAAAAGAGAAATGTTCAACTTATTTTAACAAATCCAGGACAAACCGTGCTCGACAAGCTGCACGCATCTCATTGTGCAGACCTGATCGGTGAAGACAAGATTTTCCTAACTGTTGCTGATGCTGTATTAACATTCGCCCCAAAGTTGCAACAAGCATAAGATGTTGAATATTTTATATGTGTTTTTGCTGCGAGTGAAGGTTTACAAGTTGTGAAAAAGGAGTAAGAAGAGTAACATACAGGGAGAGAATTGTTGCTGTCGAGATGAAGCTGTACTATAATGAGCACCTAACAACTACCCGTACGTGTTCTCTCCCGTGTTTGTTCGTAATGTGTGCATTTGTTATATTTTTTTATTAACTAAAGTGTGACGGAATTGTTTGCTCCGCCACACTGTCCAGAAACATCTACCTATTCTCTATACTGTATAATTATAATATATATATAAAAGTGTTTATTCTTTGGGTGTTTCTCTGTCACTCGACCATGTTACATTACATTTACAGACAAAATTATGGCAATTTTCACATGTATGAATTGAATAATTTTGCAATGTGTTATGTAGTAATATCAAACTTGCTTCTTGTCTAACCAACTTCTAAATATCATATCGTATCGTAATCTGACAAACTTCTAAGTACAGAAGCTTATGTGACAATGCGCAAGTAGGGTCTAATTATTGTATTTGTTGGAGGTATGAGATTGTACTCACAAAAAACTTCTCACCAAACTATTTGGTGAAAAAAATTTAACTACTTGAAGAAACAATGATATCACTCAAATGATTTTTTCGATAAACATTGATAACTAACAAACCATTACATAATTTGGAGACAAAAGGTAGTATTACAAATGAAAGTAATACTCCAAAATAAACATAAACTCTTTCTTCGTTTCTACAACAAGAAAAATGCCTTTTAGCGTCATGTTTAGCGACTTGATTAGCGACATATTTTTTGGCCAGCGACATGGTTAGCGACATGAGAGGCTAAGTCGCTGATTTTTGCGATAGAATCAAGTCGCTAATGACAGCGACCTGTATAACGACATCATATTATGCATTGCTAATGAAATAGCGACATCACCGGTTTATGTCTCAATTTGCAAGTTGTAGGACATGACGCTAACCAAGACGCTGTATATGTCGCTACTTTTAAAAATGTCGCAACTTAAGTCGATATTAGTGTCACTATTTCTAAAGATATCGCTAATTAAGTCGCTATTTTGGTCGTTCTTTTGCTTAGTTGCCACCTGCATTGCTCATTTGTGGGTAAAATTTAATGCCATAAAAGTTACACATACACAACTGTAGATAGCATTACAAACACACGAGGCAATAAGAATCACAGAATTTCAGAATATAACCATTAAATTCGATACATCAAAGTTTCAATTCCTTTTCCAAAAAGAAAAAAAAAATACGAACATCGTCACTAAAGCTTGAGTTAGCCACTCTGGCATAAAATTCCATTTTTTGGCCCTTTTCACAGTTTGTGCCAATTCCCAAACTTCTGCAACAAAAAAGTTGAGCATGAAAGGAGCCATGACACCTCACACCTGTGCATTGCTATATTACAAACAACAACCTGAATAAAAGTATACACATTCAATTGTAAAATGATATCAATTGGTTTCATAATTGAAGATAAACTCACATAAGTTCCGACATCATAATTATTTGAGCAAACACATGATCTGTATCGTGTTTAGCCTGCAAACCGACACCACAAAAAAAAGGACAACCATACACCAATCATGTTGCCCAGCGGGGTTTTAAACACTCGAACAAATAAGTATAACGAAACAATAATCAAAACGACTTGTATTATAAAACGTATTTGGTTTCAATGTATTTGTACAATTCTGATGATCTAACCGAAACTATCTAGGCCTATTTATACTAGTGTGAAGCGACACCATTTAAGCATCGTGCATGCAGCCTTCCTCCAAACGTTGTGATGTTTTGGTTTGTGTCGTTTCACACAAATAACCGTTTAATGGTTTTTAGGTTTAATATAAACCTGTTTGGTCCTTGTGTCTTTCGCAATGTACATGTAGGCCCTTTTACTTCACTTTGGGACGAGATTAAGCCAACATTCACCCCTCTAATCTCGTAGCTAATCCTTTCATATCTTTTACGCCTAACAGCTCTCTCATTTCTGCGAACTTGATCCTTGCCAATGCCTTGGTAAATATGTCCGCCTTTTGTAAGTCTCCACTTATGTGCTCGACTTCGATCTAATTCTTTTCAACACATTCTCTGATAAAGTGGTAGCGTATATCAATGTGTTTGCTTCTGCCATGAAACACGGGGTTCTTCATAAGTGCTATAGCCGATTTGTTGAGGACTTTGATCGTAATATTTTCTTCTTCCCAGCCTGTTAATGCATTCAATAGTCTTTGTAGCCATAATGCTTGACAAGCTGCTGCTTTATTCTGCCATAAACTCACTCGCATGATGATAATGCAAGTAGGTTGTTTTTGAGAAACCAGCTGGTGAGTTCGAGTAAAAATATGATCCCTGTTGTTCATTTGCCTTCTTCTATGTTGATACCATAACTGCTGTCACTATATCCAAGTAACTTGCATCCTCCTGTCTTGTGGTAAGTTATACCAAAGTTTGAAGTGTCTTTGATATAACGTAACATTTGTCTAATTGCCTTCATGTGTTGCTCCATTGGTTCTTGCATGAACCGTCTTAATAAGCCAACTGAGTAACTGAGGTCTGGCCTTGTATGAAGTAAGTACCTCAAACATCCAATTAGACTTCTATATTCTGTAGCATCAACTAGTTCTCCTCCTTCCGTTTTTACTAGCTTTGTTCCTGGGTCCATGGGAATCTTGGTTTCATTGTAATCTTCTATTCTTGCGTCTTTAAGAATCTTGTTGGCGTATCCTGATTGCTTTATTGAGATTTCATCATCTGTTTGAGTAACCTCTATTCCCAAGTAGTAAGCTAATAAGCCTAAGTCACTCATCTCAAATTTTTCTTCCATTTGTGACTTGAACTTTTGAAGGTCTTTCTTGTTACTTCCAGTAACTATTAGATCGTCCACATAAACTCCAACAAGCAGCATAGAGTCGTTGCTTATTCTCGTGTAGATTGCTTGTTCTAATGTGCATTTCTTGAAACCTAATGATTTCAAGGTTTGATATAACTTCATGTTCCAAGAACGTGGTGCTTGCTTCAATCCATAAAGTGCCTTATCAAGTTTATACACTTTATTTTCATTTCCTGGTTTCTTGAAACTTTCTGGTTGTGCAACATATACTTCTTCTTTAAGTTTGCCATGTAAAAATGTTGATTTTACATCTAAGTGGTGAACTTCCCATTCATGATAAGCTGCTAATGCAAGAATTAACCTAATTGTTTCCATTCTTGCTACAGGAGCAAAGACTTTGTCGTAGTCTATTCCATGCTCTTGTACGTATCCTTTTGCCACTTGAGCCTTGTGTTTTATAATTTTTTCATCTGCATCTCGTTTAGTCTTAAATACCCATTTTAGACCAATAGCTTTCTGTTATGTCGGTAGGGTGGCTAGCTTCCATGTCTTGTTTTTGTTGATTGAATCAATTTCTATCTGCATTGCCTCAATCTACTTCTTATCTGGTGCAGCTTGCTTATAATTTCTAGGTTCTTCCTCTAATAGCATTAGTTCATCAGTTTGCACTCTTGATGCACGATCATATATGTTAGATAGGTTTCTATATCCCTGAATTGGAGTATGATCATATGGTCTTAATGAACTTGCTGTAGATGATGTGTGTCTAGTAGATTCTTCTGAGTTTGGCTCGTGGGTATATGGTGAAGGTGTTGATGGATTGTCCATTTGTTCAATCTCATCATCAGATACACTATAAGTAGTATTCTGTATGGGACTTGGAGAACTATGTTCATCATTTTCTCCCGAATTTTGAGTGCTCTCTACATCAATGATCCTTGATGTTTGGTTTTCACTTATAATGAAATCCGTCCATTCTGGTTCATCTGGATTGAGATTATCCAAATAACCTTTCCAGTCCTATCCTTCATTCTCTTTGAATTTTACATCTCTACTTACAATCATAACCTTACTTACATGATCAAATAATCGATAAGCCTTTGATCCTGGTTCACTTCCTAGGTAAACCAATTCCTTGCTTCTATCATCTAATTTCATTAGATGTGGTTTGGTTACCTTTGCATATGCTTTGCATCCAAAAACTCTAAGGTGTTTCAGGTTTGGTTTTCTACCCTTTAACGTTTCATAAGGAGTAGAATCCTTCAGAGCTTTTGTAGGCACTCTATTTAAGATATATATTGCATGCCTAATTGCTTCAGCCCAAAATTTTTGTGGCATATGCATAGCCTTTAACATACTTCTCGTTGTGCTCATTACAGACCTATTCCTTCTCTCTACAATAACATTTTGTTGTGGAGGTAGCAGTGTAAGGTTGCCTAAAATATTCTCTGATACAATTCTGTGTCTCTTTATAAAGATTCTACCTAAGCGCTCATCCTTTGACTTTAAGAAATATTAAACCGCATGTATCCCTGATGCAATGATCCTACACTAGCAAAACATGTACTTCTTTCCTGATTCAGTTTCTAGGGAAATAGGTCCACATAAATCTCCAAATACTAAGTTTAAAGGTTCTAAAGACTTAGTATTTGTTTGGTTTGGAAACGGAGCTCTACTGTGCTTTCCTAGTAAGCATGCATTGCATACTTGACTCTTGTGATTAATCTTGGGTATCCCTTCCACTAATTTCTTCCGAGTCATTTGTTTGATTGAATCGAAATTCAAATGACCCAACCTAGCATGCCAAAGCCATGCATGGTTTTCTAAATTAGCCAATAAACACATAGGCATACCAACATTCAAGTTGATCTTGTAAAGTCGGTTTATTGATCTCTCAACTCTCATAAGGAGTTTTTTATCCTGACCATATAGCAATAGTATGTTGTTTTGCATAATGATCTTATAGCCATTCTCTGTTAATTGTCTTAGGCTCAATATGTTGCTTTTTAGACTGGGAATGTAATAAACACCGGGAATCACCTTTTGTTCCTTGTTTTTACACTCCAGCAATATGGAGCCTTTACCCTTAATCTCTACATATGACCCATCACCAAAACGGACTCTTCCTGAAATTTTCTCATTTATTTCCTTAAAGTGTGTCCTAACTCCGGTCAAATGGTTGCTAGCACCATTATCTAAGTACCATAAGCTTTTATCTGAACTTATGTACTTCTTGGGTTCAATCTCCTTCTCATTTAAGAAGATTTTCTCTCCCTTATCTCCTTTTCCTTCAACTGCCATCAAGAGCATTGGTTCCACATCTTCTTGAACCAAATTGGATTGCTCTTGTCTCCTATTCTTTTCTTTGCAGTTTCTCTTAAAGTGTCCAAGCTTGTTACAGTTGTAACACTTTACTTTACTTAAGTCCCTTTTCTGAAAATTATTTTTCTTGAACTTATGTGAAGTTTTCCTATCATTGTTGTATTGCTTGCGTTTTCCATCTTGTTGGTTATCTTCAGATGATCTAAACTTCTCTTGTCCACCATTCTTATGACTTGTACTACTGTCATAATTTGTGAACAGAAGTTTGTCCTGATTGTCACTAGGGTTTCCATCAAAAAGTTTTACTCTTTCCTCAAAGGTTTTTAGCCTTCCAATTGTCTCATCTAGGGTTATGTTTTCTAGATCAGAAAATTGTTCTATGGCTGCCACGATTTGTATAAACCTTGTGGGTACAGAACTTAATAGTTTTCGTACTAAGGTTTTTTGATCAAAGGTTGATCCTAAGCCACTAGCCCTTGTGACAATACTATTGAGTTTTGCTGAGAAAACGTCAATGCTATCATCTTCTTTCATTTTCAACATCTCAAATTCAGTTTTGAGAGTTTGTAGCCGTGCCTTTTGCTCTCTATCTACACCCTAGTTGCCTAGTTTGTACTTCCCAAATTTCTTTCGCACTTTTACAACTAGCTACTTGTAAAATCATATCCTCTGGTAATGCCTGGTACAGATATGCAATTGTAGTCATATCTTTCTTTGTATCCAGTTGTGCATCACCCTCAGGTTCTATTAATTCCCACAGCTCATTTGCTTTTAGTATGGTTTTTATACGAAGAGCCCATACTGTATAATTTGTAGGTTTTAAAACAGGACATTGAAATTGGAAAAATGATGTAACCTCTTTGTGAATTACAATTTCCTTGTTTGTGTCTCCAGTCATTATGTCTAGAAACTATTCCTAATTCTAATAGGGAATTTAAAGTAGGAATCTAGGAAATCTTATAAATTTAACTAGGAATCAAAAGCGAATTTCTAATCTTATCTATGTATAATAAGACTAAAAATTAAAGAATTCAGATTTCAGTTTAGAATTTAAAACCCAAATTTAGTGAATCCTTTGCGATATGATTTTCGAACTGGTAGGAACACCTGAATGTGTTCTCTTTTTCCTTTGTACAATCAACCAAACACTCCCCTTGGTGCCTCTTCCTTTTCTCTTTGCTTGTTCGACCCAGAAAGTAAGTCAAAAGACTTTTTCTTTGTTTTTTTTCGAAACAATAATACAACAAGTATTCCCTTTCTTCTCTTTCTTTTCGAACCAGTAGAAACACCAAAAAAAGTTTTTTTCTTTTCTTGCACTTGTTCCTTCGAACCAGCACAACAAAAAAAACTGCGCTTTTTTTCGCCCTTATTCTCTTTGCCAAGAAACTCTTGTTCCTCCTTTGTTTCTGCCTGAACCAAACAGCAAGACTGCTGTGTTTTTTGTTCCAACGTTTGCAGAAATCTCGACCCCAACTCTCTTCGATCTTGTGTCGCAAAAACGAAAACAGTCTCTGATGCCAATTTGTTGCCCAGCGGGGTTTTTAAACACTTGAACAAATTAAGTAAAGCGAAAAACAATAATCAAACGACTTGTATTATAAAACGTATTTGGTTTCAATGTATTTGCACAATTCTGATGATCTAACCGAAACTATATAGGCCTATTTATACTAGTGTGAAGCGACACCATTTAAGCATCGTGCCTACAGCCTTCCTCCAAACGTTGTGATGTTTTGGTTTGTGTCGTTTCACACAAAGAACCGTTTAATGGTTTTTAGGTTTAATATAAACCTGTTTGGTCCTTGTGTCTTTCGCAATGTACATGTAGGCCCTTTTACTTCACTTTGGGACGAGATTAAGCCAACAAATCAAATATCTATATCATCAAAAAAAAATTCTGCAAATGAATTCAAACCCCAAGTTTGCAAAGGAACAAACCAGAGTTCTCCGGAAGCTTTGAACTCAACCTACAAGAAAGCGCAAAACTTGAGACCATATTTATAAGCAAAAAATCGCTAACAATAGCATAATCAAGTGGCAGCAACAAATGTGATCAACATTAATAACTTGCCAAATGATTTACCAATATTTGTAATGAAATGCTCATAGCTACCGAAGCTTCCCTATAAAACTAGAACAAAAAGTGTATTTCGCCACACCGAATATGTGTGACGATATACATATAGTCACACATGATTTTTCGGCCGTGTGTGACTAAAGGTGCCGCGACCATAGGTACTCTATGGCCACGTGTTTGACTTTTTAGTCTCTGCAAAAGAGCCAAAACCGTAACATGTGTGACTAATTAGGTACAAATTTTGTTGGATTAATCCTTATTAGTGACCATAAACCTTTGTATAGTCACAAAGCATGTTTCTTTTGGGTATTTAGTCACATACAATTAAGCATAAAGTGGCCAAAAGTGTTAATAAGTTTGACCATATGTTGTTAAGGTGAAGAAATATGTCTTTTGTGTGACTATTGATCATCCAATGGCCACTTGAATTTTATGTTTGTGTGGCCTTTTGTAACATTTAGTCACACAAAGCATGTTTGTTTTGTGTATTTAGTCACATACAATTAATCATAAAGTGGCCAAACGTGTTAATAAGTGTAACCATATGGTGTTTAAAAGTGAAGCGTGTATTTTGTGTGACTATTGATCATCCAATGGCCATTTGAATTTTATGTTTGTGTGGCCTTTTCTAACATTTAGTCACACAAAGCACGTTTCTTTTGGGTATTTAGTCACATACAATTAATCATAAAGTGGCCAAAAGTGTTAATAAGTGTGACCATATGGTGTTTTAAGTGAAGAAATGTGTGTTTTATGTGACTATTGCTCATCCAATGGCCACATTAATTTTATGTTTGTGTGGCCTTTTCTAACATTTGGTCACACAAAGCATGTTTGTTTTGGGTATTTAGTCACATACAATTAACCATAAAGTGGCTAAAAGTGTTAATAAGTGTGACCATATAGTGTTTAAAGTGAAGAAATGTGTGTTTTGTGTGACTATTGATCATCCAATGGCCACATGAATTTTATGTTTGTGTGGCCTTTTCTAACATTTAGTCACACAAAGCATGTTTGTTTTGGGTATTTAGTCACATACAATTAATCATAAAGTGGCTAAAAGTGTTAATAAGTGTGACCATATGGTGTTTCAAGTGAAGAAAGGTGTATTTTGTGTGACTATTGATCATCCAATGGCCACATGAATTTTATGTTTGTGTGGCCTTTTCTAACATTTAGTCACACAAAGCATGTTTCTTTTGGGTATTTAGTCACATACAATTAACCATAAAGTGGCCAAAAGTGTTAATAAGTGTGACCATATGGTGTTTAAAGTGAAAGAAATGTGTGTTTTGTGTGACTATTGCTCATCCAATGGCCACTTGAATTTTATATTTGTGTGGCCTTTTCTAACATTTAGTCACACAACATGTTTGTTTTGTCAAATACAATTAAGTATAAAGTGGCAAAAAGTGTTAATAACTGTGACCATATGGTGTTTTAAGTGAAGAAATGTGTGTTTTGTGTGACTATTGATCATCCAATGGCCACATTAATTTTATGTTTGTGTGGCCTTTTCTAACATTTAGTCACACAAAGCATGTTTGTTTTGGGTATTTAGTGACATACAAATTAAGCATAAAGTGGCCAAAAGTGTTAATAAATGTGACCATATGGTGTTTAAAGTGAAGAAATGTGTGTTTCGAGTGACTATTGATCATCCAATGGCCACATGAATTTTATGTTTGTGTGGCCTTTTCTAACATTTAGTCACACAAAGCATGTTTGTTTTGGGTATTTAGTCACATACAGTTAACCATAAAGTGGCAAAAAGTGTTAATAAGTGTGACCATATGGTGTTTTAAGGGAAAGAAATATGTGTTTTGTGTGAATATTTCTCATCCAATGGCCACATTAATTTTATGTTTGTGTGGCCTTTTCTAACATTTAGTCACACAAAGCATGTTTGTCTTGTGTATTTAGTCACATACAATTAAGCATAAAGTGGCCAAAAGTGTTAATAAGTGTGACCATATGGTGTGTAAAGTGAAGAAATGTGTGTTTTGTGACTATTGATCATCCAATGGCCACTTGAATTTTATGTTTGTGTGGCGTTTTCTAACATTTAGTCACACATCGAATTAAGCAAACTGTGACCAAAAAGTGTTAATAATTGTGACTATATGAATCTTTTAGTCACATATAAGAAATCAATATATATCAAAACAAATTCAAATATATATATATATATATATATATATATATATATTCAAAATATATTCAAATACAATAAAATTGGAATGTATATAAAATTGTAATGTCGTACATAATTAAATTCTCAATAATTTACGACTTGACTCTTGATTTTCTTAGCTTCCTTTTGCATGATATCACTAGAGACGTAGCGCTTTGTTTGTATTTTAGGTGCATTCTGTTTCTCACCAATCAGTTTTATGGTACTTGGTGGAGTTACCGTAGGAAACAAAAGCGGGGTATCAAACACTTACTTAAATATGAAAAATGATATATGTAGGTTTATAAAACACATGCATGTATGTACCTTTTCATCGAAAACCACTTGATCCTTTTGCCATGCATAAAAACCACCTACTGCATCCTTAACTGTTTTGAGACCATTACTTCCTACATCCGGTATGCACGCTGCATCCACTAAAGCTTTTTCAATAGACACTCTGTAGCAATCCTTTGGGAGTGGTTTGTTATGAAGCATTTGTTTTCCATCAGTTTTGTACACGTTACCTTCCGCAATAATAGTTGATTTCTTTAAGTGCCACTGCGCGCCAATTACCTAAAAGATAATTTGTTGCATGTATATATGTATCAGTAATTAATTAAACTAAAGAACATATGAAAATGTTTAAACACATACTTGTGGTAGTCTTTAATGGAGACTCATGTTCTTGATCCGGAAAGTTGGCGTGAAGAATCCTTTCGTTTTGATCTAGTCGATTTCTTAGATGCGACAGTTAACATTTCCTATATGTATATACATGGTAAATAATACATGTATGTAGAATTCAAAAATCCCAGGGGGGTGATTTATTACTTACACTTATTTCCATTTCCTATTCCAAAGTTGCAAGTCATTAGACTTCTCAATGCTAACAAATTTTATCCGATGCGGCAACCGTGTTCGGACATCCTCATCGGCCTTTGCTATTTATAAGATTAATGTTCACAGGAGACACTGAAATATAAATTGTTTAAGAGAGACTACGCGGCGATATTTAAAATGGTAAAAAAAAGATGGAATGTTACTTTCTTATGTCTTACTTCCATTTGTGTCAATGGAGTTGGGTTGGCCCCTTGCTAATTTGACAATTGTTTCATCAAATCGTATTACCGCCTCTTTTTCTTGGCGTTAGAAGCCTCTCGCTATCAAGTTCACTTTGAAGTGACACCACTCTTTCATCAGGATGCTTATGCGATTGAGAATCAATACCTCTTGTAGGTTACTCCATCGGCTTTCCTCTGCATATCCTCCCTTTTCCTTACCTAATACAATTGTCATGGCATCGCTGCCATGATCAAGCTTCAAGGTTCCTTGTTTGATCTTCTCCTCCTCTCTCTTTCTCACAATATGGGAAATAGGTTATTTAATTCTACATTATTAAATTTTAAATAACAAGATTAACTTATAATAATAGATTAACTTATAACTACAGTTTTAACTAATACACACTTAGTTTTAACTAATACACTATCAGTATTAACTTATAACTAACAATAAACATAATCATAAAATGAGTCAAACTTACAATTTTTTGTCCAACTGTTCTGATATCATCATCGTGAAATTCTCCGTCTTTATTCACCCTTCCTTTCAACCACAACATACCACGCGGTGGTTCTTCATCTCGTTCAATTTCTTTATTCTCGATCTTATAAACATCAAATACATACACTTGTAAGATAAACCAATATAAACGAAAGTATGATGCTATTAAATGCAAATTTTAATGTTTAATGTTACCATTTTATCCATCACACGGGCGTATCCACCTCGTCCCATTCTATGCCGATAAACAGACTTGGAACGCGCCACTTTAGATGCAACTTATTTCACCTTGCAACACAAAATAAAAAGGTGTTTAGATGTAGTAATGCTGATAGTATACAACTAATATATATGGAAACATCAAATGTGACAGATATTTGAACTTGAATAAAAATGAATAATTAACACCTTGTATTCCTAAGGTCGTAGTTTACAAAATTTACCCAATCTTCAGCTTTTATAATTTCACTATACTTCGGGACTTCATTAAGTTTTGAAAGGGTATTTTGGTTGGGCAATATGTAGTTTTCGGTCAATTTCCTTCTAAAATTCCTTAGAAGTTGACCAAGACGATTCATTATCACGGACTGTCAAGTCAACATCAAAATATCACTGCAAAGATTAACACAATGTTGTTAATTAGTTGCACACAATGTAAATGCAGAGATAAACTTATTAACACCTTGTACCTACGACAACCAAGCCACTACTAGTTAAAAAAAATATATGTGTACCGTGATTTCGTCCCACATATTATCTCTTGCTTCTGAATCAACCTTCCTCCGTGATAGAATCCCGACACCTATATGCTCACGAACCAAATCACCCAAAAACTCAAAACAATGCCCGCTTTTTCCTCGATATCCTATTCGTGCATCGAAGGTTACACTCGACCTTTATTCCGTCGGTTTTTCCATAATCCCTCGCGAAACTTAGCTAACCTAGTTATGCCCCTCTTAACAACATTCGCATTTGAATGGTTGTTTTCAGTATCCTCACCCTCATCTGAATACGCTCGATCATATCCAAATGAGTTATCATTTTCACGATCGAATAAACCAAATCATCCCGACAATTGGTTTGAGTTGCCAAGATTCGTCGAAGTAATGTGTTAAAGAAAATTAGTAAACTTAATTGGTAAATAATGGTGTAAAATTGAAGTTCTGGTTGTTTTGCTTGAATCCTGATTTATTGGAGTAAAATTAGGTCTCATTATGGGGCCGTTTTTCAATTAAGGAAACCATAATTTCCTAAGTACTTTTAAAATTTTTATGAAATTTGGCTCCAAATTTCATAATTTTAAAATGTGGCTCCAAATTGATAATGTAGAATTTAAATATTCATTTTTGGTGCATTTTGAAACCAACACACCATGACAGAAATGGTTCTTACCAACAACCCAAACACCCATATAACTTCAAACCAGCTGTATCAAAGAAACATATAACTGCAGCTACACTAAAATCTCACCACATGGCGCATACAAATGTAGAAACAAAATCAAAAAATGGAATTAAAGCAACTAATTAAGCAACTATAACTAATAAGCAGTCCCAGATAAACAAGTAAGCACACAAATAATCAAATCCAACCAAGGACCTGCCGACACAACAAACGCCCTCAGACCTTACTTTAAGCCTATAAATAAGCTATTTATAAGCACTTAAATAAGCTCTAACATCCTTCAACAGCTAAAAAATCAAGAAATCATGTAAATGCAATTAACTTAAAGCAAAAAAAACAACAAAACACCCTAAAATTGACAACAACCTAAAAATGAACAACCTAAGCAAAGCACTTATGAACCGCATATCCATGGCTCAACATTGATAACGACACATGGGATGCACCACTGTGATTGGATCAAACTCAAACCTACAATAATACATTCTACCAGATATGAACTTAAACACCACAACCAATTCCTAAATGCAAAACAACATTAAAAAAAATGAAACAAACTAGCGAGCGCATCCCATTCCATTCCATTGGATAAACCATCAAAAGATCCATACATGTTTCATTGTTAATATATCTACAAACCATAATATTAAACCAAGACATTAGACATTATAAACAGATGACACTAGAGCAAAAGAAACCATCCCTTTACATAGCGAGCAACCCTTCAACCATTCATCGACTTAATTTGTTCTTCCTTGGTATCGATATCCTCCTCACTGAGTAATGAGATCATTCAACCCCCTAGCTTAGTCCCGCGCAGCCTCCGTTCATGCCTAAGATCCATCAATGTGTCAAAATATTCATCCCCATCTCCAATAGCTACCATCTCATCAATTAAAGCATTAAACTGTGCAATCTCATTCTTTTTGTGGTGGCCTCTTCGCAAGATCCGTTTATAAAGCCACGGAGACTGGAAATTTGCTGAGCCTTGAAGAAACTCATGTAACCATCAACAGATGTCTCCCCGCTAAACTCAATTAGGTCATCAATAACACGCTTAGCCAAATGGTTTTGTGGTGATGGTGCTGCCATTGATAATGAAATTGGATAAAATATGATATTATTGAAAGATTGATAAGAAAGGTTGAAGAAGAGTTGTGGGATAGTGTGATAGAGAAGATACTTGTAACTCCTTATGAATTCAAACTATAAAGACCTAAACTTTAAAACCGCAAAACAAGTCCTCCTTTTAAACTATCACTATAAATTAGGGGTGTTTATCCGTTTGGTTTTCGAGTTGTTTGGTTTCGTTAAATCGGTAATTTTTTTATTCGGTTCAACACACTAAAACCGAACCGAACTAGAATTAAACCGGGAGCCGAAAACCGAATATGAATTAACTTCGCTTCGGGTTGACCAAAAAGTCTTAAAACGGATAAAACGGAAAAAACGGACTAACGCAGACGAAAAACGTAAGAACGTAAGAAAACGTATGGAACTTAAGAAAATGTACATTAATATGTAAAACATATGAAACCGTATGAAAACATACGAAGACGTCTAAAATAGATGAAACGACGAAAACGGTCAAAAACTAATACAAACGGACTAAAACATGAAAAACCCAGCGACAAAGTGTAAACACGGACAAAAACGTGTAAACAAAACAAAAACGTATAAAAACTTATTAAAAGGACAAAGTTGTACGCGAAAACGGCGAAAACGTATGAAAACGACGCAAACGTGTGAAAAACGTATGAAAATGTGTAAAAGTGTAAAAATACAAAAACGGACGAAAACATATGAAAAGAGACGAAAACGTAAAACGTACATCGGAAGAAAACATGTACAAAACTAAGAAAACGTATGAACACGGACGAAAACGTATAGGACCGACTAAAACGTACGAAAACGCACAAGGGTTGTGTTACCGCGTCACGATCTAACGCAACCCTAAACACATTTTCACACAGTGTTTTGAGTAAGACACGTGAGTTAACGATTTTATGTCATCCTAAATGTCAAAATTAACGTGCCCACCTTTAATAACTTTAATACAGTTCATATAACCTTCACACTATAATATGAGTCAAAAGTATTGGGTTATAGTTGCTTAGAGTGTCATGTTACGACATGATTCAATCAATAGTATATATAAAATGTAAGCATATGAAAAACCCAACCAAATGGTCAATTTATCTGGCTACCGAGAATGAAAATCCCAATTTGGTAAAAGAAAGTCAAAACACAATATTTTCCAGAAATATGAGATATTCCAGTGTCGTTTTAAGTCCCAACGGAGTTTGAATGGAAATTCGCGTTCGGTTCGTGATCGGGTGATAAAGAATAATGAAAGATATTTGATTTTGTGAAAATTTATGAAACATAAACTAAAAACAAAAAAGACCGGTTAGATCAAGTGTTAACACCTTCCTATGGAGAAAGAGGTCAGGGTTCGATCCTTACCCCTTGCAAGGCCAGAGGTCCTTTTCACCTTTGGTAGAAGTTGAAGCCTCTCAAGGGTTCCATCCTCACCCTCAAGGCCGGAGGTCCTTTTCAACCCTTTAGAACCGGTTCTCTACCTTAGGGTAAGGTAGCTCACGTCTCAACCTCCCACATACACCGTGGAAGACGGTATAGACCCATAACCCTAAGACGGTAGACGGAGTTACTTTACTTTTTTTTCTAACTAAAACAACTAAGCAAATAAATCAACTAACAAAAGTCAAAATAACCTAAAATGCACTTAATCCTAAAAATACCAAATATTGTAAATTTAAGCATAAAATTTAAAATTATTTTTTAAAAGTCCTAAATACTTAAACATATATATATATATATATATATATATAGTAAGTAGATCAAATAAAACATAAATATCCAGAGTTAATAAAATTAATTTTTTTCAAAAAATGTTCTAATCCATAAAATTACAACACTATGATAACCAAGCATAAAAAAGCAAGGAAGTCAAAAGTGAATACTTTTCCGAACTAAATAATAGTAAGTTAAACTTTTGTGCTCAAAAACATTTTGCACCAAACTTCTTTTACTTTTTTCATCAAAATAACATAAATCAAACTAAACAAAGTTGAAAATGCATAATCCGTGATCAAAATTTAAGCATTAAAAACATATAAAAAACTCAAAAATTGAAAAAACTTTTTACAAATTTACCAACATAGAAATTTTTTTTTTTAAATTTAATAACTTTTTAAAAAATTTCTTTAATCTTTTACTTTAAATTGCTTAAACTTATCCTATATATATATATATATATATATATATATATATATATATATATATATATATATATATATATATATATATATATATATATATATATATATATATATTTAAAATTGTATTTTTCTGAATTTTATTTTATTTATTATGAATAAATAACCTTTTTAAACTAATTAAATGAAAAAAAAATCATTAAATCATAAGAGAAAAAAACATTTTTAAACTAATATGAAAACTTTTCAAAAATTTAAGCAAATTTAAAATTCCCCCACAAATTAAATTTATTCCTCCCAAAGTTGCATCAAGGCCATTCCAAACTAATTGCAAAAATTAACTCCTCCTCCTCCTCCTCCTCAGACCACACCTCCCTCTCATCTCACCACAAATCCCGCCACCACCACAACTCTCCCCCATAGAGCCACCAATCCGCCACCACTGTAAGTATTGTTATCTTCCTTTTGTACACATCGCTGTAACACATAAAATAACCCCTATGCCTATTAGCTAATTGAACATTTGTTTCGAGATATCCTCTTGTAAATTATGTCATTTTCTTGAATTTAGATAGTTAATTGGTTAAAAAAATTTAAGAAACCATGTTAAGCCTGTTACCACATGAACATGGAACCATAATTTAGCTAGTTAATTTCTTATTTTTCCTTGACCCAAACATCCCTTTAGGAACTATTTCATTAGACTTTATTCAATTCTTAGCATAATTCAATACCACATTCAATCTTTGAGCTATCCTCATTACTTGGAATATCTTTTTTAACTTTTAAGATCATCAATTGAAGTTTGATGTTGTCTTGCATAATCTTCAATAACTTGACCTGCTTTTTAACATGGTGCAGGGAATACATTTATAAACATTGCTGCTCGGATAAGTGGGACACATTTATAAACATGGACAAGTCTTAGATAGGAACTAATAGACCAACAAATCTTATGTTGATGGAGTAGCAGCGTTTATTGATTATGCAGTACACAACTTGTGGAAGATGGGGAACATCGACCCACGAGTTAAGAAAAATGATCTTTCAATGCCATGTCCGTAATACATTGTTTAAACCACATAGAGCATAAAGTGGAGAAAGTGCAGTTCCATTTATTCAAAGAATGGGTTTGATCTAAGCTACCTAAACTAGACTAAACATGGAGAGAAGGATGAGTCATCAATAAGTACCGAAACACCTGTTAACGCTACAACAGAGTTTGTTGACGACACGGATTTTTCTTCATATATTCCAACATGCCCCAAAGAATGAAATGGTTAATGCTACAAAAGATAATTTTGATGAGGATGATCTTGTCAAGTTTCAACAATTAGTATTAGACGCAGAGAAGCTTTACGCAGATGTCCTGACTTCACAAAGTTGTCCGCAATAGTTAAACTACTCAACTTGAAGGGTAAGTACGGATGTTTTGATAAGTTCTTTATCAATTACTAGGATTGTTAAAGAAGATGTCACCGGGTAACGAAATGGTGGAAAAAACTTATCAAGCCAAAAAAATTTTGAAATTGATGGGATCGGGATACAAAAAGATACATGTATGTATCAACAACTGCCTTCTTAACTGGAAGGATGACAAGGATTTGACTGCTGTCGAACTCGGGATATCAAGATGGAAGGTGGATAATAAGACACATAAAGTGTACGAAAACATTCCAAAGAAAGGTAATGTGGTACTTTCCAATTATACCAAGATCAGAACGCTATTTAAGCTAGAAAGTATTTCAAGATTTAAGATGGCACGACACCGGAGGATAACAGATGGTGTGTTACGTCACCCCAGATTCAAAGGCATGGCGCATCATAGATGAAAATTTCAAATCTGAAGATCCAAGAAATCTACGGCTAGGAATATCGGGTGATGGGGTTGACGCCAACTCAGAAATAGGCATCACAGTTGTATGGCCATTAATCGTCATATACAACCTTCCTCCATGGTTGTGTATGAAAAGAAAGTTTATCATGCTTTCGTATAATATCGGATACCCGAAATGATATCGATGTTTTTCTAGAACCGCTTGTTGATGATCCAAAACCTTATTCGATACATGGGTTGATACATATGATGCATCCACAAAAGATAACTTTAATCTACGTGCCGCTGTGTTATGGACAATAAATGATTACCCTGCACTTGGCACATTATGTGGTCTTCGCATGTGGATTCAAAGGTTGTGTAGTATGGGAAAGATACAAACTGTTAGACTTTCTCGCCTCATCCAAGCAAAGTTATGTTGGTCACGACGATATCTACCATATGACCATCCGCTCGTAAGGCAAAGGAAGGCATTTAATGGACAACAAGAATTTCTCCCGGCTCCAAATCCAATGACCAGGGAACAAATATACAACGAGGTACAACATATTGAAAATAAGTGGGGAAAAGGAAAACGAACAAACAATAATGCATCAGAAAACCAAGAAGATACGAGAAGCAGAGGTGGGAAGATTCAAAAGCGTAAAACAAACATACAGTAGTAGAGGTAGTTCAAGCCAAGTAAACGGACAAAACGATGCGTATTGGAAGAAATTCAACATTGGTATCGAAAACTTAGGTATGGAGGCATAATTCGTTCCACATTGTATTGATTTTATGCATGTAGAAAAGAATGTTGCCGAGAGTCTCGTCAGAACTTTGCTACATGTTCCAGAAATGCAAAGGGACATTGATCCGGGCCGAAGTGGGTAAAACAAGAGTTGTTTGCTATGCAAGAACAAGACAAAACAACACTACCTCCAGCAGGTTACACATTAACGAATGCTGAAAAAGATATTTTTGTGAAACTTTACACAACATCAGGGTACCACAAGGCTATTGTTCAAATTTCTCTTGTTTGGTGAGCCTAAAGGATAGGAAGCTCATTGGCCTAAAATCGCATGACTATCACATGCTAATGCAAGAGTTTCTGCCCATTGCAATACGCTCAATCATGCACCCACCCACACGATATGCTATTATCGGGTTTTGCTTTTTCTTTAAATCAATATGTTGCAAAGAAATAATATTGCAAGAACTAGATAATATGCAAGCAGTACTGGTAGTGACACTGCGGCCTACTCGAGAAGTTCTTTCCTCCATCATTCTTTGATATTATGATACATTTGACGGTGCACCTAACTAGGGAGGTAAAATTATGCGGTCCCATATGCTTTCGTGGATGTATCCATTCGAAAGATGTATGAAGGTTATTAAAGGACATGTGCGGAACGTAAATAGACCAGAAGGATGCATTGCTGAGGAGACTATTGCGGAAGAAACAATAGAGTTTTTTAGCGAATATCATAAATCTATGAAAACTGTTGGTATCCCACCTAATAAACATGAAACAGATGAAAATGAGGAAGGAAAGCCATTGTCGGCCTAATAAATCAAGAAGTTTGAACTCTTTCGAAAGCACATTTGTATGTAATAAATAATACAGATGAAATTGTACCGTATATCGAGTAAGTCATACTAACACATGTCTATTTCGCTATGAAAATGATGTATCAAATATAATAATCAAACACATTGTTTCGTGAGACACAAGCAAGTTTTGAAAGCGTAAAACCCGTAAACGAATAGCATTTCGAGAATGAGCACAGAAATCTTTTGCCAAGTGGTTACGCAAAGAAGTAATTAATCTTATGTTACTCAACATATACCCTTTCTAAACCTTATTTCTTAGCTCATTTTGATCTGAAAATTGGTGTACTTATTCTTTTGAGCTAATATATACTTGTAATGAAATTCAGGCTGAGAGAGAGTTAGAAATCGACAAAGAAAGTGTATCAGAAACTGTAAGGTGGATATCCTATGGACCACGCGCCACCATAGTGAAATACGATGCATATCACATCAATGGGTATACTTTTCGTACGAAAGATCATAAAGGCAAAGTTTACCGAATGTGGGGTTAGTGTTGAGGCATTAGATATGCACATATCTAAAGAAGTTGCAACCACAAGAAAAGCATATTATTATGGGGTTTTACAGAAGATATGGGAACTAGATTACCTACATGCAAGTTCTCTTTCAAATGTGATTGTTAATCACAAAGCCGGTGGTGTGAAACGCAATACTACTTTGGGTATACATTGGTTGACCTTAATAGTTTAGGCCACAAGGTTGATCCGTTCATATTAGCCGCACAAGCACGACAAGTGTTTTATGTGAAAGACCAGGTAGATAAAAATTGTCTATTGTGTTTAAGACACCTCCCAAGAATTACAAAGATAAGTATGACGAAGCCGATGAGGAATTTAGTACCGTCATTCACCATCACAATGATAACATATTGCCACGTGGATCGACGTGACTTGGGTAACGAATCACAACCGACTGACTACTATCGAACCACCGTGGAGGTGTTGTTATACGAAAGTCTAAGTGAACCATGTTATGGTCAAGTTGTCACACTCTACCTTTATCATATTTCACTCTTTTAAAGCATATAGACATTAGATTTTTTGTACTTTTTTAAGGATTTATGTTTATAATAAAAGACTTAATATTAGTTAAATCTGTTAGGTATATTTTTTGTTTAAGGATATGTTGAAAAGCAAAAATTCTCACAGATTGGAGATGTATGGAAGGTGTGCTAGTTGATGTGCTATAGTACAGAGTTAATTCTGGTGATGTCATTATTAAGTCTGCTTGACCATTCTTTAGTTCGGTAGTGCAAAAAGTAAAAACGATTTTACTGTTTAAATAGTACCGCTACCTAATTTTAGGTGGTCAGAAGTATTTATATGGATAATTTTTATTTTTAGAATTCATATTTATCCTTTAATTACTTTATCCTAATATTTAAAAGTTTAATTCTTTTATTTCGATTAAGTCTCCTCACCAAAGACTAAACCCTAATTGCCCCTGCACTACCAGTACTTCAATTAACATAAAAGATGGCACAATTAAAGTTTGTAGACAAGCACAATCAAGTGGGATTTCTCAAGAAGCCTGCTGAAAGCACGTGCTTCGAAAGGTATAGTGGACTTTCTAAAGGGTAGTCATATCAGGTATGCCCTTACTCATAATCCAACTATATATGATTTCCTAGTCAAACAGTTCGGCATATCTATCGCTAGAACTATTGCTGATGGGACACTAGAGTTAAATGCAACTATTGATACGTTAGAGTATTCAATCACCGAGGAATCACGGCAAGCTTCAATTGGTTGATGCCTGGGATTTCAATGTTGCAAATGATGACCTCTTTTCGTGGATTGAAAAATATTGATATCCAACCGATGGAACATTCACTTTTTGAAGAGTCATTTTACGCCACAATGGCTTTCTCTTTTCATCATATTTTACATTGTATGAGCTCTAAAAGTGGTGGATGGGATCAATTTTGAAGCAATATTGCTTCGCATTGGTCTCGTCTCTCCAACCGCGCACTCTTCAATTTTTCAAAAATGATTTTTGATGCCATGGTTGCTAATTCCAAGAATAAGAAAAAGTTTTTGATGTACCCAAGATTTTTTCAAATGATCTTAAATGTTGAAACAAAAAGCAAACATCCTTACATTGCTCTCCCTTTCACTAAAAAGATATTTGGTAATATGAAAAGGGGTTTTGAAGGGGCACACAAGCCACTTTTGTTTGCTATGTTGCCTTCGTCAACTCGACTCGAAGGTACATCTACATCTGCTCCATCTCCTACCGCTACATCGAAGCTCAAGCTCAACCTACATCTCAACTAAAATAGAGTTTGAACAGAGGACACCAACACCTCCACCACCTTCTTCACCTCACCCAGGAAGAACCACCGTGATTCTCAACCACAACCTCCAACACCCACTACTACAAAGAAATCCCGCCTTATCTATGGAAGATCTACTAACCGTTCCACAACCGATTTCAAGGGTTGATGAGTTGAGAAAAAATTGAAGAAGACCAAGAAGTCACCGACTACCCGCAAAAGAGTTAAGAAATTGAGGGAAATTCAAACAGCGGGGATAGACATTACTGCACTCAGAAGGTGAGGAATCCTCTCGAGGAAACTCAAATTAGTTCTCAGGATGGAAGCAAAGCTAAAATCTTGGTTAAGAATTTCACCACAAGAAATCCTTTAAGAAGAGACCTGATAAAGAAGTCTGAAGTTCTAGTGGAGTGGATAAGTCTCGTGACTTTACTAAAGATAAGTCCGTGGTGCGAAATTAAATCCGCTTTGATGAAGATTTTAATACTGGCTTTGATGTCAGGTTAATACAAGTATCGAACATATTAACCCTGTAGTGATCCGTAGTACTAGTGAGGAGTTTGTGCATAGGGAAGGCAAAGGAATAGTGCAAGAATCTTCCCGAGCCGTGAAGACCAAAAGCAACTCACGTAAGAGGAAGCTAGCTTAATGAGATTGCTAGGATTCAAGCAGGATGAGGCTAAGCTAAACGCGGTAACTAACAAAGGATGATGAGCTGATTGCCGAAGTCTCAGGAGGAACCACAATTAATCAAGAACAAATGAAAAGGAAAGCCGAATTGAGCAATCTACCAAATTCTACATCGATGAAGAATGGGATAGTATACATGATTATTAGTAAACAAGATATCTTTCCGATATTGGCGGAGAAGACTATGCAAGTAAAATGGTTGAGCTAGTTAATGAGAAGAAGAGGCTTCTCAGAGAGCAGAGACAAAGAGAAAGGATGAACAAACCCTTGACCAAAGCCAGCAAAGGGATTATATGATCCTACCACAAAAGTCAAGGGAATCCTACCCGAAGTTGAGCCGCTTAAGGAAATTGAAGAATGATGAACTAAAAGCAGAATTTGAAAAAGTAAGTACCAAAATAAATTTTTTTCCAATGGATTCAGATTTGGAAGCTTCAACGCTTAAAAGGAAGGGTTACAATCTTCAACCAAAGGATGCTAAGAAGCACAAGATTGCAGAGACTAAAAGGTTGCTGTTTAAAAACTTGGTGATAAGCCAAAAACAGAAAAGAAAGAGAGGAAGCTGAGGTTAAGCAAACCAGTTTGAATATGACAAGGAAGAAATCCACTAGAAAGAAAGGAGTGAAAAAGGATAAGACAAATGTTAAGAAGGAAGTGGAAGAGTACATGAAGGATAAGGTTGATGAACCGTCATCATAAGAGTTTACCGTGGGCTCCATTCTTACAGTGTTCAAGACTCGCTAAGATTGCAAAGGTTCAGATCATCAAAATGGGAAAAAGGTAGTTTACCGATAGTAGGGAAAATCACACGACACTATATATGTGAACTTTCCCGTTTATTGAGTGATTTGTCCAGATGATTTGAAGACCATGTACCACCGATGATGGATAAGCATGGTGACGAGACCAAGAGGCATATATGAAAGAGTCCTGGGGTGACTTGAAGACCATGTTTGAGACACCGTGATGCTGATGATGAAATGTGGAAGCTGGCTGTCAAGAACAAGTGATCGATGGAGATATTTCCACACTTGTCGTGCACGCTTTGGAATTAGAAACCCAATTCTTATATGCTACGAAGTGGAGTATCCACTTCCAAACAAAGATTTGGTGGCTATGCTTGAGAAGAAGCTCGTTAGGTGAAAGAAAGGATGATGCATGCTATCGCCTTTTAAGGTTAATTGAATCAAAAGCTCAACAAAGAATAATAATCCGACAAGATAATGTGCTTAAGTCCGGTAGTATTCAGAGTTAGTTCCTTGCTTATGAAAAAATGTAATAGTTTATTAGAGTTTAGGGAAGGCATATGTACGCATAGAGATATCTTAGGAAGAGATATCTATATCCTTCTACACGTTTTGTATACTAGGTTTTCCTAAGTGTATAAAGGAACCCTAAAGTATAGTGAAATGAACTTGTACTTAAACGAATAGAAATATTAATAAAAGTGTTAATAAGTGGCTAAAAGTGTTAATAAGTGTGACCATATGGTGTTTCAAGTGAAGAAAGGTGTATTTTGTGTGACTATTAATCATCCAATGGCCACATGAATTTTATGTTTGTGTGGCCTTTTCTAACATTTAGTCACACAAAGAATGTTTGTTTTGGGTATTTAGTCACATACAATTAACCATAAAGTGGCTAAAAGTGTTAATAAGTGTGACCATATGGTGTTTAAAGTGAAGAAACGTGTATTTTGAGTGACTATTGATCATCCAATGGCCACATATTAAGTAACGTGACCATATGTACGGATTTTGCTACACTTAAATAATATGTGTGACAAAACGCGCTTAGCGTGACCATATATGGCATTTGGTCACTGTCAAGAGCAAATGTGACTTTATAGATTAGCTTTTGGTAAGCTAACACAAACTAAACTTTAAACACACATATTAACTTACGTGAACATATATGTACTGGATTTTGGCTACACTTAACGAATGTGTGACAAAACATTTAGTGTGACCATATATTGCTTTTGGTCACAGTGTTCAAGTGTGTGACATATATTTGTCACTGCTTATATGTATATCGTGACTAATGCTTCAACCTTACTTTTCATTTGTCACTTGTTCCACTTCGATGTGGCTAAAGAGTTAGCAAAACATATCAGTCACCCTTAAATAATGTGTGACAAACTTGACTCTATGATTTAGACACACAAAAAATTACTTCATGTAACTAACGATCAGGTTACTTGTATTTGTCACGCTGCTCCAAATTCATATGTGCTAAATGATCAAACAAAATCACCAGATTACTTTTAGCCACACAATGTTCAATTGTAGGCGATACATTGTAATGGTCACACAATCAAAATTTTCATGTGTGACTAATTAGTAAATCTTGTGAATTTTCGTACCTTCAGCCACACAAATATGCGAATGTGTGGCCGTTCCATTTCGACCATGCGTGACCAAATCCCGTTTTTGTACTAGTGAAAACAGTACTGCTAAACCTTTTTGGGATAAATTTGGTCAAAACAAGTTTAATCATTCACATAGAAGGCAAAATAGTTTTGGTCATAGACATAGAAGAAGTCACTTTGGAAGTATGGGACAAAAACTGTGTTTTGTGTGTTTTAGTCTTACTCATTTAATCAAGGATTGTGAACATCACTCAAAATACCTTAGAAAATTCCCAAAGAAGTGTCTACAACCACAAACCTAGAGAGCCCAAACCAGTCTGGAATAATTCAAATAGGGTCAATCACAGCAATTTTTCACCTGATCATAGGTACCCTCACCAGAGAAGACCTTTTTCTAGATCAAGCACCATCACAAGCAGACTTTTCAAAGTACGCTCCATCAAAACAAGGTAATCGCTAACAATACTTGAACAGTATCCTAGGAGATCTCATTACTATCAACCTAGAAGGTATTATAATTCACATAGGGGATCTAGATCACTGGAACCAAGTGTTAAGCATGAATGGTTAAGAGAGAAAGTACTCTCGAGGGACAAACAAGTACTTTCAACAAAAAGTAAATCAGATGTTTTTGTGATACAAGAAAAAGAGAATGAACTTGTAAAGAGAGTTGGTCAAAATCCGAAAGTTTTGAAAATCCACATGCTAAAAATCAAAAGATAATTTCGATCATGTGTTGAAAACAAGGGAAATTACATACTCAAATAATTTGAGTTTGTAACTCCAAGGGGAACACAAGTCGTAATGGCTTGGGTTCCTAAAAGTCACTAACTCTTTATCTGCGTGGCAACCCGTAGAGGAGCTTAAAGATCATTTGATTGAGATAGTGGTTGCTCGAAGTATGACAGACAAAGAGATCCCTACTGATTTTAGATCTATTAGTGGAGGAAGAGTTGCATTTGGGAATGATCCTAATGGAAGAATTACCGAAAAGGAACTATCAAAGTGTATAGATTTTGAGAATGTTAGATATGTGAAGGAGCTCAAGTTCAACTTATTATCACTCTCAAATCTGGATAAAAAGCATCCTGTTATTCACGATTACAGAATGTCTCATCCTCTCTCCCTAATTCAAGTCTGTTGATGATAACTTGGTAGTTCTTAAAGTACCAAGAACAAATGATGTGTATAGTTTAGACATGAAGAGTCTACATTCTTATGGGAGAGCCACATGTTTGGCGGCCAAAGCAACATCTCAAGAAGCACATCAGCGCATAGAAGATTGGTCTTGTAAATTTCAAGAATATCAACAAACCGTCAAAGGAAATTTAGTTAGAGCCTTCAAAGACTTACAAGAATGATCACTCTGTTTACAAGCAAGAAGGTGTAAACAACACAAAATTTCATGCAAGAAGCTTGAGGAGAGGACTATTGAGAACCTTTGAGTCGTACACATGGATTTTTTGGACTGCTTTCAGGCAAGTTTAAACAAGAAAAAGTACTGCATAGTTGTCACAGATGATTGCATAGCTTAGTTGTCACAGATGTTGTGGACAAGTTTTGTGGATGCAGAATCAACTCTTGGACTATGGGTTCAATTTCAAGAATACTCCTATCAATATTGATAATGAGAGTACCATTTGTATTGTGAAGAATCTAGTTTATCATTCCAAGACCAAACACATACATATTAGGCATCACTTTATCAGAGATTGCTATGAAGCACGTGCTCATTAACTGATTAAGGTTCACACGGATGATAATGTAGTGACTTACTCACCAAAGGCTTTGATGTTTCAAGATTCACTCACTTGGTGTTGAGCATTGGCATGATTAACTACTGAGCTACATTTAAAGGGAGGACTATTTAGTGTTAGTATAGTCCTATGCATTGCTTGAGGGGAGGATATTTTTGTTATACAGAGGAATTTGAAAAGTAATCGCTTTTATGAAAGTATCGCTTGGAAAGTATCAAGCAGCGAGATCGCGACAATGCGGAAGTATTGTTTGTCTTATTGAAAGTAACCGTCCAACGGTAATATGAGGGTAATTAATAACTAAAGTAACTTTGTTATTAAGGGCTGTGATTTTTTTTTAAATCTCACCTATAAATAACTGCTATCCGATTTTCCCTCTCATATTGATACTTTAGAATCTTTTCCATATTTCTCTTATTTTCACCTATATTATTCGGCCATATCTCTTTGTTGTGATAACATAATCATCAATGGCGAATCGTACTACAATTTCAAAGCACAATATGGTGGCTAATTTAGACAAGACTGGATCGAATGCAATCTTTCATGACATCATCGATTTTCATTGGGTCGCCAATCGCTATGCACTATTAGTAGAACCGATGTTATAGAGCCTGGATTCAACAATTTTAGGAAACAGCTAGGGTTCATATGGAGAATGATGAAGAATATATTCATACTAGGGTTGCTGGGAAAAATATCAAGGTTACCGGGCTCTATTCGAGAAGATTTATTGTTTAATGATGAAGATGTTGTTTCGCTTTTGATAAGCAACTAATTTGGGATACTTTTGGGCACATTGGTTATGAAGGGTCTTTAATGAACAAACATTCGGAAACAACTATTTTGTCCTCAATGGAAGTTTTTAGTGCATGTGTTGCTTCATTGTATTAGTACTAAAAGTACTTCATGGGAGCAATTTGGATCTAACATAGCACCGCTATGTGGGCTTGGCTACGATCATGTTTTCAATTTTTCAAGGCTCATTCTAGATGGAATGCTTTCCCACATCACTCATTGTTCAAATAATATGTATCCTGTGTTTGTTCAAGTATTCCTCAATAAAAACTTTCAGATGTTCCTAAGCCAACAAGTCTTTACCTTGTTGGTTCAACAAGCCAAGATTTTCACGCTCATGGCAAGGAAGAGTGATTTATTTATCGGAGGGACACCCTTTAACTACTTCTATGATGGAAGTTGTTCAAGCTGTTAGAGCCGATGCCGACGGTTGAAGCTAGTGAAGGTGCACTGTCAGCAAGTACGTGATTCGCAAGTACGTGATCTCAAAGTGCTGCATCTCAAGAAGGCACGATCCCAAGGAATCGCTTCCCGTACTCAAGTTCAAGAAGATGTTGCAGTTTCACCTTCTCCATCTCCACAAAGATCTGTTCATGATTCTCAACCAGAGGAACATTCACCGCTTCAACGAGATGATTCACATACTATATCCCCGGTTTAACATTGATAATTATGTTTTGACAAGGGAGTAGTCAAGTTGAAAAAAGACTACTAAGGCTCAAGCTAAAACATTAAGAAATTGAAGCTCAAGTTTAGAAGGCTCAAGAATTTTGTCCGCCATTGGTTCAACATCATCATCGTATATGGGTCAAATCTAAAAAGAAGGAGCAAAGACAGTCTAGGAAAACCAAAAGCCAAGTTTCACAAACAATCTTCTGTCCAATTGGGTAGGAATTTAGAAGAAAGGAATTTGAAAGAAGATATTGTTAGGAAAATGAACTGAAGGTATCAAGAACATGAAAAGATCAGAACAAAGTCATTCAAGAAACCGAGGAGCAAGTTATTGATGTTCAAGTTCAAAGTACTGATGATCAAGGTAATCAAGATCAAAGTAATCTTCAACAACAAGGATCCTACAGCAAGAATTGATTACTCTAAGGTTGTTAGACTTTGAAGAGAAGCGGTCCTTCAACAACAACTGTACATGAAGAAGCTGTTGGTCCTTCAACTGTTATACAAGAAGAAGCTACACCCAAACCTATTCATACTCGTGTGATGATGAAACCATTGCTGTAATTTTGCAAGGTTTATCACAGCCAAGGGGTGTTAATATTCCAGGAGTGCAAGAAGAGGAACAATCAAGAGCTTCTCAACCTGTTATTGATCCTAAGGATAAAGGAAAAGGTATATTGGTAGAAGTAAAGAAGAAGAAACCAAGTTTAGCACAGATAAGAGTCGCCAAGATGCTTTGAATGAACAAGCAACTAGAAAGATTCAAGAGGAATTAAATGCTAAAGATAGAGAAGCTAAGGAAGTGAAGAAGCTCGTAATAGAGAAGCAACAAAAGTTGCAAGAGGAATTGAATGCAAGTGATGAACCATTAGTCACCTATTCCCGTAGATTTCTACCAAGAAGACCAAATCGAGCTAAGGACAGAAATGCAATGATGGCTTATCTAAAAAGTCAATGGTATAAAGGATTGCAGAAGTTGAATTATGTTGAAATGAAATGATTGTATGATGCTGCTAGGCTTTTATGAGAAAAGTGTTGAAAGCATCAAAGATTTTAGAGATGAAGCTACATGGAAAGAAGAAAAAGAAAAGTTTAAAAAGAAAGAAAACGGAGTTAAAGATGTACAGTTCTCAAAGAAAGAAAAAGTTTAGCTAAGATCTGAGACTAGGGATGAACTAAGAAATTATCTAAGGATAGTGGATTTTGAGTATTCTAAGGAAGATGTTGACATGAAGATGAACAAATCTCAAATTATTGCTTTTGAAGTTGTGGAATCCAAAGATGGAAGTTATCCGATGTTTCAGAGAAGATGAAAGCTTCAGAGTGTTCTACAGGTTATGGGATTTATTGCACATCATAGATAGAGTGGATCTATTTTATTTATATCATGTGGTACGAGATTACTTTGAACATCATCCATTAGAAGGAATTGGAATTCCTTGGAGATCTCACAACTGATGGGAAACTAAGAGCAAAGCACTGATGACATTTGGAAGAATCAAGAGAATTGGGAAATTGTTTGCCGGAGATTCTTGAAGAATTTGAGTTCATGTTCTAGAACTGGAAAATGGTACAATGATTCACATGTTTGCATAAAGATATCCTCTTACAATAGATCTTATGAGGAGGATGCTAGAGCATGGAATGGAAGTTGAAGAGGACAATGAAATTGCTGTATGGTCATCAATTTGTTTATCAACTGGACTACTATTGCTGATGATGATGAATAAATGGTATGAATCTTAATTGAATAAATTATTTTGAAATATCAAATACTTTTATTCAAAGTATCGCTGATCAAACAAGCATTTTATTCAAAGTATCGCTTGTGTGCCTTTTAACCAGCTAAGGATTTTTGAAAGAAACCTTTTGTTAAGTAACAAATATTTTGGAACAAAGGTTGAATAAAATAAATGATTTTTGAGATGGTAACATCAATAGGTTATCAATCCGCCATGGTTACAAAAGGATTGGCTAATCCATGAGCAAAATGTACGGTAAAGATATGACAAACTGCTTTAGTTTACAACTTGCTAATAAGTTGTATGGTCATCAACTCACCATATCAGTAATGTGAAGAGTTGGCTAGCCCACAAGAAAATGGCTTGTGGTAAAGGCCGTGGAAAAACCATTATATGGTAATTAGTTCACCATGATGAAAGAACTAACTAGTCCGAAGGGTAAAATTTGGTAAAGACAACTCAAATATGTTGATAGCTGATGATTTGCTAAAAATCATATGGTTATCAATGTACCATGGTCTTACACACCTAAACATTTGGCTACCTCCAGTTAATGGCTTTGCTAAAGAGAACTCAAATCCATTAAATTTTTAATGATTCACCTCTCACAGGAGTTAACACACCTGGAAGTGATGAGAATATATTGCAACTTAACTGAATTAATGTACAAATTGTCATATGTTGTCGTATGTCAAAAGATGGAGCTTGTGGATAATGCTGTAAAAAGAATAATTCTAAAGATACTTTGATAATACTGATACAAGCACATAAACTACAGAGATACAATCCAAAGACTAAGACCTAATCTTTCCTTAAAGATGGAGTCATAAAGATAAATTATTAACGGAACTTGAATTCAAGCAAGTAGAATTCAAGTTAGGGAGGATTGTTGATATGAAAGTGTCAAGAATGATAAAGTACTGGAAAAAGTCAAAGAGTCAAAGTAATGCTAAAGAGGAAGTCAGCATCTGCCAAGAAGTCAAAGTACCGCAAGAACAAAGAACTGTTTTATTTATATAGAAAGTCTTGTAATTTAGAATATTTTTATTAGATTACTTGTCGTACAAGGATACAAATTGTAAACCGACTAGGGATATCCTTGAGCCTATAAAAGGACCCCTAGATTGGCATAAGAGGCACGAGTTCACAATTTTAGAATACGTGATATTATTAGAGTTGTTAAAGAATCTGCATAATAAGCAGAGTTAGAGTTATTAATAAAATCGTTCAAAGTTAAAGTTATTCTTCTTAGCTTTGTTAAGTAAATTCCGCATACTTACTAGAGTTTGCTTTCGTTTCTTTGTTAATAACTTAGGATTTATCCAAGGTTATTAAACCTTAACAAGCTATTTAAGTTAGTTTGGTTAGAGTACATCGATACAACACTAGAAATATCTCTTGGTAACGAAAGTTACATGCCCATTTGTGATTTAACAGTCAAAATAGAGGAGAGATAGTCTGTTGACTTGTACCCTAAGGACTTAAGGGGTATGAGGAAACGTTGGTATGAGTCTGGATTTAGGGATC
>OU343223.1:244247296-244359617 GCA_910596185.1 Chrysanthemum makinoi | reverse complement strand
GATAAGATCGATGGCTTCATCTTCCGCATCTTCAAATCTCTAATGAATGAAAACATCTCATTAACGCGTCTCTTTAGAGACTGAATCCCCTTATTTTGCACTTCTTCTGTACTTTGTCTTTCATCCTCTCCATTTATTTTTATTTTTCAATTATAACAAGAGAAAAATGTCTATCTTTCTTTCTTCTTCGTTAGGATTAGTAAATCCGTACGTTAAAGGACTCGGTCACCAAGTATATAAGCATTAGAAAGCTTGTAGTCTTAGTCATTTAGTTATTATAAGTAGTTAGTTAAGTAATATCGTGGAGGACGGTCGTGTAATACCCCCAAAAATGGTTTGCAGCGGAAGTAAGTATTACTGGGGTATTACTCGATTGGTACCATAACACAATGTATAGAACAACAATTTAACTTGAGAAATCTTGTTTTGTAAAGATTTATGTTTACATCTTTCAAAATATATATTTTAGAATGTAGGCCCATAAAAGAATTAAAGTGGTCCCCAATTTTATATCAGAGTCTTTTATTATCATGCCATGCCAATGCCCAAGCGTCTCTAAAGTTTAGCTATCGCCTGCAATCCTGAAAATACATGCTAAAGTGTCAACACAAAGGTTGGTGAGTTCACAGGTTTTAATACACAAATAGTTTTCCAAACATAAGATAAGATCAAACTTGTCAAAGTTTGAAAGGATCCATTATGTATACAGCGCGTTCACGGCTTAAAGGTTCTACTACTTAAGCCGATTCAGCCGTAACTTGCCCCTACGTGCAACATGCTCTAACCCAGCATGAGAAGGTGATACTATGCACTCTGGTTAGTAGAGTGAGGGGATGGCTCTACCCCTAAATAGCGCTATCCATAGTTATCAACGGCTCATCCCGATGCAGTGGAGTGAGAGTGAGTAATAAGTAGTGTAGTAAAAGGGGACTTTTACAGTTGTACATAGGCGCCAAACATCGCATACATACCAGTTTGCAAAGTATAGCATAGCATAGCTCAGGAGATTAAACAGTCATAAATCCATAATTTCATGAATGCACAAATTTAGTTTTAAGTAATCATGGCATGCTTTTCCCCAAAATGAGTAAAAACAGTAAAATGGGGCTGTGAAACTCACCTTAGTCCGAAGAAATACAAGAATCACAACTAACACGATGGCATGAGAAATGTAACATAGTAGTAACACGCGTAGCAATGCACAACGATACAAGAGTACCGACCACAATGGTGCGTCATTGGCACAACCTGATAGTATATGGTTTATCTCAGAATGTGTTTCGTAAAGTAGATAAGTTTTCAGAAAAAGTGGTTTAGTTTTCGTGGAATACTCGTAATAAGAATTATAAGGGTTTATTGTCGTAATTAGTAAGAACGTTTAGTATTATCATTCGTGTGGTGGTATGAAATCATAGACTCGAAATACAACTCACGCCAAGTGCATATATATATATATATATATATATATATATATATATATATATATATACACATATATATATATAATTACAAATTAAAGAATATACAAGGACGTCTCAAGAAAACCGAGTCACAAAAGTATTGACGAGTGAGTTCTAGGCGAAAAGATAACGACAAGAAAATATGTCAAAAGGGTAAAGTCAATTGGGCTTTAGCCCGATAATAGTCCAACTTAAATCTAATTCAGTCCAATGGGTCCAATGTCTAAAGTTCGGTATCTATAGTTTTCTTCTAACAACCAATATATACGTATAGTCCGTTAATTATTATTATGTTTAGTCCAACATATAAACCAATATGAGTCAAATCATTCTTATAAATTATCAATTCGTTATATGTCCAAGTGTATCAAGTCATAGTCCGTAATATATGTCAATTGTCCACGTAGCATCTAACTCAATATGTGTCAAATATATATATAGTCCCGAGTCATATAGGTTTGTCCATTAGATTAGTTAAGTTAAGTCGAAATCCGTAAAATAAAAACCGCTAAGTATATATATTATCCAATGTCAAATATGTATATATAATATAGTTCATATCATAAGGTCATTTAATATTAATTACCAAGTCCCTAATGTTATAATCTAATATAAGTCCATTATTAGTCTAATAGTCCAAAATATATAGTCTGATTCAAGTATTAATCCAAATCTAATATCAATAGTTTTCATTAGTTCAATGTTCATTACCGTAATAGATCAAAATCTATTCAATAAACTTTAACACAAACCCATAGACTTCAATGGGCCTTAGCCTATCAGTTAAATCAATCCAGGCGCCTCCTATGTGGGCTGGCTCATAGCAACCCAAACATCTTTTATGGGCTCGTGGCCCATTAGCAAACAAACTAGGCGCAACCCTTGTATACCTCACAAACGCACCCTTAGTTTTATATTTTACAAACTGAAAATAGGTATTTTATGTGGGCAAGACACACAACACCCTTAGGGTCTATCATGTGCTAAGCCAAAGAATACCCTTGTTGGTGGTTTTCTATTTAAACCGAGACAAACAAACTACCCTCTTGGGTAGTGGCTGAGCCATCGGTAGCAACAACAAACACCCTCTTTGGGTGATTTATAACCGAGAACAAAGAAACACCCTCGAATCAAACAAAACCCTTTGAATCTAATTTTACCACATCGAGAAAAGATTCAAAAATTGTTTTTAAGGTAGTTTCATTCCACGAAACTTTAATAACGATTTGATAGGGGTTCTTAATCGAAAGAAATAATGTTAATACAAATAAATCGTAAAAACTTTTATTAATATTTTGCGATCTCTTTGTGTTTTGTTGATAACAAATATAATGTTATCTTAAGTACAATTATAAGGATACATGTTATTTTGTAAAGCATTTACATATAGCCATCTAATACAAAAAATGTTGTAATGAACATTTGTTGTAATAGTTTATTAGGATGGGTAAAAATCACAACCCATGGATCATATCCATAACCATGGTATTGACCCATACCCACAGACTAGATACAATGTACTCACTAGATACATTGTATCTAAAAGAATACCCATGGACCAACCCATAACCCATGACCCATAACCAAAAACCCATGGGCAAAGAGGAGCGTCCCACGGATCCCTAGGATTACACTAGACGGATCCCTTGTAGGAGGGATCCGTGGGATCAATTTGCCTATAAATAGAGAGCCATTTCTTCATTCTAACTCACCCTCTTCTTACTAATTCTCTCATATACTCTCATTCTCTTCTAACAAAAGATCACTTGATCTAGAGAGTACTTCTTTCTTTCTTTAGTGATTCTCATATAGGTCCTTCTGTAAGGCGAGATCACGAGCATTCTACAAGTCATCCAAGCAAAGGGTCCTTGATTGATTTGTTCCTCCGCAAGATTTTTGTAGCGAAGATCTTGTATTTGATATTTCACATATTTGTTGTGTAATAGTCATGTTTGTTTGGTCCACCGTATTACGGACTCGGTATTTAGCTTTGTACCGGAAAAAGGTGTAAGCAACGTTGTGAAGGCTTCTCCGCCAAGTGAAGGAGTTTGTTGACATAGTGCTTGAACTCTCGAGTAGGTGACTCGGGGAGTGGAGTAGGGCAAGGAAGGTGTCCTTGTAGCCGAACCACTATAAATCGGTTGTGTCATTTCTATCCTTTTGCTTTACTTTATTTACTTGCTTTATCATTAGATCTATACTTTCTCTACATCCATACGATCTCACATATTATCAAATCTAAAGTTTTTGAAACTAACTTAAAATCGGCAAAACTATTCACCCCCCCCCCCCTTCTAGTTTTCCACAATTGGTATCAAGAGCTAAGTTTATAAAAGTTTTAAAGTAAACCGTATTTTAAAAACTTTTCGATAACTATGGGTTCTGAAAATTACAAAGAAGGGCAATCTATGCAACGACCACCACTACTTGAAACTAATGGTTTTATATATTGGAAAAATAGATTCGAAACGTATGTGAAGTCTAAAGATATTGATCTTTGGTACATTATTGTTGAAGGCGATTTTGAGGCTACCTCAAAAGATGATAAAGGAAATTTAGTTAACATACCTCATGATAAACTAAGTGATGAATTGAAGAAAAAGCTTTCTAAAAATAGTGAAGCTTAAATGGTTTTGTATAATGCTTTACACAAAAAGGAATTCGAAAGAATTTCTATGCTTAAAACCTCTAAAGAAATTTGGAATTCTTTAGATGTAACTCATCAAGGTAATCAACAAGTTAAAAATAATAAAATTGATTTATTTGTTCTACAATATGAACAATTTCAAATCAGGATGAGGAAACTATAGATCATTCATTTGCTAATTTTAATACTATTATTACATCTTTACAAGCACTTGATGAATCTTTTTCTAGCCGTAACCATGTTAGGAGATATCTAAGGGCACTTCCATCGAAATGGAGATCCAAGGTGACGGCGATCGAAGAGTAAAAAGATTTGACAATCCTCACCCTTGATGAACTCATAGGTAACTTAAAAGTCTACGAGCTTGTCCTTGCTAAAGATTTCGAAGCCTTAAAGGTGAAAGAGAAACACAAATCTCTTGCCCTTAAAGCCAAAAAGGCTTCAAGCGATGAAGAGAAATCCTCTTCGGGTAGTAACGACGAGGAGTAGGATGCTATGGCGGTAAGGGACTTTAAAAAGTTCTTTAGAAGGAAGGGAAGATACGTCAAACAACCTATGACGACAAGAAAGGATTCCGAAAAAGTAAAGAGGAGAGAACAAAGGATGATCGTGCTTGCTTTAAATGTGGGTACCCAAACCACTTTATTAGTAAGTGTCCCAAACGGGATGATCAAAAGGCATTTGTGAGCGGCATGGGGGAATGAGCGCGAGGAGGACGAAGAAATTTGTCTCATGGCAAATGACGAGGTATGTCACGAATACTATAGTAGCTCCTCACTTGATGACGACTCATTGCATAATGAATATGACAAACTGTGCAATATTAGCTTAAAACTAATTAACAAAAACAAGCTTTTAAAAAGTCAAAACCAACGTTTAGATAAAGAAGTAATAGAATTAAAAGCAAAATTGAAACGTCTAGAAAAGGGTAAAATAGCAAGTGGTGAATGTGAACTTGGCGTTAAACTTCAAACACTAGTTTATCAACTAGATTCTAAAATTGCTAGAATGAGTACGAATACTTTAGATATGATATTAGATAGTGTTAAAACCGGTAACAACCAAAAAGGTTTAGGTATTCAACAACTTGATCCATCAACTAGTGAAAACAAAGAAACACAATTTGTTAAGGCACTAGAAAAACCAGCCACTATTGTGGCGGATCCCACGAATCCCATAAAAAGGGAACCGGCTAGGGTTAAGCCAGGGATCCGTGGGTCTGCTGTAGCAAACAGTGGTAATAACGTAGCTTCTTCATCTAGAACTGATTCTGTTATCGTTAATAAGAAGAAACCAACTCATTTCACCACTAGACAACCATCTCCAAAATATAATCCTATTTTTGCAAGAAAAAAAGCTCCATCTTTTTCAAAACCTAATCCATCTAGGAGACCTAATAATGTTTACTCGAGAAGTAACCATCAAATGGGATGGAACCCAAATATGCAAAATGGTTTTGCTTTTCAAAACTTTGCTCCATGGAATGCATACTCATCTTATCCATACATGTCTAACATGAATGGAATGTTTAACACTAATGGACCCATGAACAAATGGGGACCAAACTTTTGAGGTAATTGTTTTCTTAGGTGTGCTTAAAGGTCGACCTAGACCCGGATGAATGGGTCAAGGATAGCGGGTGCACGAGGAACATGACCGGCAATAAGATCTATTCTCACATATGAATCCTTCAATGGAGGTAATGTGGTGTTTGGAAATAGCAAAAGTAAAATCATTGGTAAAGGTACGATTTCTAACAAATCTCTAACCATTAACGATGTGTGTCACGTAGAAAACCTAAACTTAAACCTCTTACCATTAACGATGTGTGTCACTAGAAAACCTAAACTTTAACCATTAAACCATAACGAGTGGTCAACAGATGAAACCTAAACTTTAACCGATTAATGTGCAAATTAGCTTAAAAACTAATTAACAAAAACAAGCTTTTAAAGAGTCAAAACCAACGTTTAGATAAAGAAGTAATAGAATAAAAGCAAAATTGAAACGTCTAGAAAAGGGTAAAATAGCAAGTGGTGAATGTGAACTTTGCCGGAAACTTCAAACACTAGTTTAGAACTAGATTTAAAATTGCTAGAATGAGTACGAATTACTAGATATGTATTAGATAGTGGTCAAACCGCTAGGTTAAACAACCAAAAGGGTTAGGTATTCAACAACTTGATCCATCAATAGTGAAAACAAGAAAACACAATTTTAAGGCACTAGAAAAACCAGCCACTATGTGGCGGAAGTCCCACGAATCCCATAAAAAGGGAACCGGCTAGGGTTAAGCCAGGGATCCGTGGGTTTGCTGTAGCAAACAGTGGTAATACGAGCTTCTCATCTAGAACTGATTTTGTTATCGTAATAAGAAGAAACCAATCATTTCACCACTAGACAACCACCTCCAAAATATAATCCTATTTTTGCAAAAACAAAGCTCCATCTTTTTCAAAACCTAATCCATCTAGAGAGACTAATAATGTTTACTCGAGAGTAACAATCAAAATGGGATGGAACCCAAATATGCAAAATGGTTTTTCTTTTCAAAACTTTCCTCCATGGAATGCAAACTCATCTTATCCATACATGTTAACATGAATGGGAAGTTTAACATAATGGACCCAGAAACAAATGGGGACCAAACTTTGAGGTAATTGTTTCTTAGGTGTGCTTAAAGGTGCGACCTAGACCCGGATGAAGGGTCAAGGATAGCGGGTGCGAGCCACATGACGGCAATAAAGATCTATTCTCCACATATGAATCCTTCAAGGAGTAATGTGGTGTTTGGAAATGGCAAAAGTAAAATCATCGGTAAAGGTACGATTTCTAACAAATCTCTAACCATTAACGATGTGTTCACGTAGAAAACCTAAACTTTAACCTCTTAACATTACGATGTGTGCACATAGAAAACCTAAACTTTAACCATAGAACATTAACGATGTGTTTCACTAGAAAACCGAAACTTTAACCTCTTAAATGTGCAATATTAGCTTAAAACTAATTAACAAAACAAGCTTTTAAAAAGTCAAAACCAACGTTTAGATAAAGAAGTAATAGAATTAAAAGCAAAATTGAAACGTCTAGAAAAGGGTAAAATAGCAAGTGGTGAATGTGAACTTTGCGTTAAACTTCAAACACTAGTTGATCAACTAGATTCTAAAATTGCTAGAATGAGTACGAAGACTTTAGATATGATATTAGATAGTGTTAAAACCGGTAACAACCAAAAAGGTTTAGGTATTCAACAACTTGATCCATCAACTAGAGAAAACAAAGAAACACGATTGTTAAAGCACTAGAAAACAGACCACTATTGTGGCGGATCCCACGAATCCAATAAAAAGGGAACCGGCTAGGGTTAAGCCAGGATCCGTGGGTTGCTGTAGCAAACAGTGGTTAACGTAGCTTCTTCATCTAGAACTGATTTATTATCGTAATAAGAAGAAACCAACTCATTTCACCACTAGACAACCACCTCCAAAATATAATCCTATTTTTGCAAGAAACAAAGCTCCCTCCTTTTCAAAACCTAACATCTAGAGACCTAATAATGTTTACTCGAGAAGTAACCATCAAATGGGATGGAACCCAAATATGCAAAATGGTTTTTCTTTTCAAAACTTTGCTCCATGGAATGCATACTCATCTTATCCATACATGTCTAACATGAATAGAATGTTTAACACTAATGGACCCATGAACAAATGGGGACCAAACTTTGAGTTAATTGTTTTCTTAGGTGTGCTTAAAGGTCGACTAGACCCGGATGAATGGGTCAAGGATAGCGGGTGCACGAGCCACATGACCGGCAATAAAGATCTATTCTCCACATATGAATCCTTCAATGGAGGTAATGTGGTGTTTGGAAATAGCAAAAGTAAAATCATCAGTAAAGGTACGATTTCTAACAAATCTCTAACCATTAACGATGTGTGTCACATAGAAAACCTAAACTTTAACCTCTTAAGTATAGGACAAATATGTGATAAAAAGTGCAACGTACTTTTTACCGAAACCGGTAGTAAGATATTAAAAAATGGCATAACCATAGGAAGAGGAATTAGGAAACATGGAGTCTATGTCATTAAAATCGGTAATGAACCTAAAGACAAACTATGTCTTACCTCTATGGATGATAGTTCGACCTTATGGCATCGAAGATTGGGTCATGCCAATATGCTACTTCTTCAATCGCTATCATCCAAATACCTAGTAAGAGATCTACCTAAGTTAAAATGTGAACATCACTTTTGTGATGCTTGTAGTGTAGGAAAACAAGTTCATTCTAGTCATAAAGCTAAAAACATGGTGTCTACAACTAAGTGTCTAGAATTAATACATATGGATTTATATTGGTCATCCGCTATCCAAAGTTATGGAGGCAACTACTACACTTTGGTCATAGTGGATGATTACTCTAGGTACACATGGACAAAATTCTTAAATAACAAAACGGAAACGTTTCATTATTTTGAATATTAAGCAAGAAAATCCAAAGACAACTTGTCACACCCCCAAATTACCTGTTTTGCAGCGGAATGGAATTCCTGGGGATTGACTGTCATAGCATCACAATCACAGTTATATTGAACGACCTAAAGTGTCGTTTGGAAAATACATCGTTTGATTTAATAAAAAAATCAGAGTTTACAAAGTAGGTCCCAAATGAAAATCATCTTGTGCGGAAATAAGTTGTTACAATTCAAACGATGTTTTAAAGTATGTAAAACCCAAGTGAGACGCGATGAGGTGTCCAAATGCATGCCATGAAGTGAATGCCTTATATACCTGAGATAAAACATGCTAAAAAGTGTCAACACAAAGGTTGAGTGAGTTCATAGAGTTTGAGTTGAAATGTAAAGCCTTCCAAAATCGTTTATGCAGCAAAGGCATTGTAAATCGTTGAAATGTAAAGACTTTCAAAATCGTTTATGTAGCAAAGGCATTGTAAATCCACTCAGTTCCAAGTCCCGCCCATACAAAACTTGCAACCTGTGTGTTCACATCCCATTGCCGAAATGTGTATGTTTATGTTCAAACAGAATCGTCAAATGAATCACATAATAGTGCATGGCTCAATGTATGAAATTGTTTATGCAGCAAAGGCATTGTAAATCCACTCAGTTCCAAGTCCCGCCCATACAAAACTTGCAACCTTTGTGTTCACAACCCATGCAGAAATGTATAGGTACTCAAATCGTTCCAAGACGTTTCCATAATCGTATACCAGTCCGTTAGATCAAATTATACCAAGTACGTTAGACCAATGAAATACCAAGACGTTAGACCAATGAATATACAAGACGTTAGACCAATGAATATACCAAGACCATTAGACCAATGAATATACCAAGTCCGTTAGCTCAATGATTTATGAATAGAAATTCTAAGTATGGCAATAATGTTACTTCGCATGACTAAACATTTAGTTCGGATAAACATATAGTTTGCAAATAGTCATGAATGTAATAAAATAGTCGAGCATGTATCTCCCCAAAAACAGTTATGAAAGCAAGTAAAAGTAGGGGCTACGAAACTCACTTGGTAAACGAGAAATGACAAGAGTGAGTACATTGAGGTATAATGTGATGCGTTATCCGGTACCTAGTACCAATGATATGATATGATATGAGTTGCAATGTAATGTTATGCATGCATTCCGTATGTTATTTATACCATTTACGAGTTTGTGAAAAATATACTCGTCGTCGAAAAATACTCTTTTGACGTCTTGACCCTTCAAAAATGACTTTACATGTTTTTACATTAAAATGTCATCCTATAATGGTTTTATAATGATTTTTAGAGAAATTTCACTTTTCGTCGCAAAACAATGTCGTCGGAATTTTCATGAAATTACCAAAAATGGCTTTGGAAAACTAGACGTAAAACAGTGTACGTCGATCGTTAGAGAACGAACTCGACGGTTTTGGAAAGTTTGTATCGATCTCTAAAAGTTTCAGTTCAGGAGTTTTCGTCCAAAAGGTCTCGAACATAAAGATAATAAGGGTTAAAGATGGTGGATTTTGGCTAATTGTGTCAGCAATTAGAAAATTAGTTACGGCAAGTTTATGAAAAAGGTGCATATCTTTGTCGTTTCAAATCCGTTTTCTACGTTAAATATGTCCTTAGCTTCGTATTGAAGTAAACTAATATATTTTGAGAAGTCGAAATAATTTGTGAAGCTTAAGGCTCGTTTTTGACTCGATTAAAGTAAAAACATGTTGCTGAAATTTTCAGAAAACATATATATTTCGTCGTCAACTTTAAAAATTCACCACGACTTCGTTATAAGTCCGTTTTTATCCGTTCAAGCGGCCACGGATTCGTTTTAAAGTATATTTTCTAAATATCAAGGCCAAAAAGTCGTACCAACAGTAGGTTTTTCAGAAATAGAAATTCGAATTAAGGACAGAAACATAAATAGTTATCGAAAATAGTTTTTCTCGGACAAAACCTATTCTAATCCCTTCAAATCAACTCCAAAGCTAATCTAATCCTACCATACACCTTCTTAGGGTGTCATGGGTACCTAATCACCATCAAGACCAAAGAATACCATGGGAATAATTATAGGATGACCAATATGTATATATAACTCAAAAATCATGAAATAAATGGTATAAATCACATAACATGCATACTATCTCCAAAAATGAAAAGAAACATATGAAAATGAAAAGGAAACTTGAAAATGAGTAAAACAAGCTTACTAGTGAAAATGAAGAGGTGTAGTAGTAACAAGGATTAAACTTAAATATCCTTGGTTTTTATTTCAAAACCATATAAAGGATATAACTAGGTTGTTAAAACACTTGAGAAAATTTTGAAGAGATCCCTTTGAGCTTTGATGTAGAACGGTTAGGAAGAAGCAAAACAAAGGAGAGAAGTTTTTCTAACTCTTGAAATATGAACATGATGTATGTGAAACTAATGGATGTATAAGACTTTTTGTTGAAGGAATTATTAGCAATCACAAGCCATACATCAATTAATGTTTCCCCCCCCAATGGACCGGATTTAGGGGATCTTGGTTCCCAAAATATTATTTTTTTTTTTTTTATAAAATGTATTGTGTATAATTTGTAGCAATTTGTAATAAAAAGTGTAAGTAAAAGTGTAGGAAAATGTACAAGTAAAGGTAAATGGAAATTTTTGGTACAAGTAAGTTTTTTAATAGGTCAAATAGATGTAATGAAATAATAAAAATTGTAAAAATACTTTCCTTGTGAAAATGAGTGATAAAAAAATATCGTATAATTTTTAAGAAAAACGACTAATAATTAAACTTTAATAATTAAGTACCAAATAATTTGAAACACTAGGAAAACTAAAAATATAGTTTTATAAACTAAATGTAAGTTTAAAAATACCTCGGGATCATTTTTGAAAGTAATGGATTAAATATACAAAATAATAACTCACGCGATAAGGATTATTAAATATAAAAATTACGCGTAAAATATGAAATGAAATGTCGTGAATGAACTTATGAGATGCACATGATGTCAATGAAATGTAGACTAATCATAGTCCATATGAAATATACGTGATGTCATGATCAGGAATTCGCCGCTAAACCTCCAAGGTTACGCGAATTTGAAACAAGTAAACCAAGTTTACTAAAATGTTGAAATAATGAGACATGAATCGTGTCGAGAAATGACCTGAAAGTACGGATTTTCACATTCGCCCATCAAAAAGGATTCAGTCCCTGAATTCAATCGTTGATAGGTCTAACGAGTTTAGGGTTTGATGTGGCAAACTTTCCCATTCCCGAGCAAAACCCTCAAAAGATTTTGTGGTAACCGATTTTTACTTAATCCCACAACTCATCAACAAGAACTGTCATACGATTAGGCTAAATCGGTTTAGGTAACAACTTGTTTCTAGCTCGATCTTTGCAACTCATCAAACCAGAACTGTCACGCGGATCAAACTGGAAACAAGTGGTTTGAAGAAAATCTTTTGAAAATTTGGCTCGATTACGGAATTGCTTACAAATATAAGCCTACTACTCCCTTCATTGCATGATTCTTCCTGAATTAGACATAGGTGATCAGGCTATGTATAATTTAGGAGTAACTATGCAAAGCTTGAACTAATCGACTCATATGTTGTTGGTGTTGAGTCACTGATGTTAAAATTGTGATGAACACCGAGGAGAGAAGACATGGAGAAGTGTCGTTAAAATGATAGTTAAAGTAAAAAGAATTAAAATCCTCGTAAATGATAACAAATCTGAAAGAAAATAAAGTACGATAGATGAGAATATGTTACAACGAGTGGTTTAGCAAAAGTAGTACATCTTTAAGTTATAAAGTTTCGGATACGATGATTAGACATAAACTTGGTACGGCATAGTACATAAGGAGAAATAAGACTGTTAGTTTCCGACTTCTTCAGTCTTCCGCGTCGTTGATACCTTGACGAGCTCCTCCTCCTCCTTCTAACATATAAACATTCCCATGAGCACCTTCGACTTGTTGACCTTGGTTTTGAGGACATTGACTTCGATAGTGTCCTTGTTCCCCACATCCGAAGCACGTAACTATGGTCTTGCCTCTACAATTCCTGGCATTGGGTCCTGTTTGTTGACAATGGTAGCACTTAACAGGACAAGTCCGTGTGATGATACTTACATCGATTACATAGGGTAGGTTCCAGCATAACCTCTGCTTTCTATGGTGCAGCAACATATACCATTGCAGTTCTTGCCCTCTATTCTGTTGTTGATGATGGTTAGTGTTACGGTTTTGGTTGTTGTTGTTATAACCTCCTTGGTCGTCTTCCCACTTTCTTTTGTTGTTGTTGGTTTGGTTATCGTTGTAGTTGGTGCAGTTGTTGGGGTTGTTGTTGTTTCGGTTGGTGGTGGTGTACTTGCCTCTCTTCAACCGGGCCATGAGCTTTTGAGTCAACGAATAGCCTCCTCAATCGTTTGGGGTCAGAAGAAGTCACATCTCCTTGAATAACCTCGGAAGTCCCCGATAAAAGCCTCTAATAACTTCTCGTTATCCGAAACCATAGATGGGCATAACACGACCAATTCTTGAAATCTTCGAATGTAAGTGTCAATGTCATACCCAATAGTTACCAACTCATAGAATTCTGTCTCCAACTTTTTCACTTCTGTACGAGGACAAAACTTCTTAGTTACCAAACCCTTGAATTGCTCCCAAGTGAGCTTGAAAGCATTCTTATTCCCATCGGTGAGCATATGAGTTCCACCCCGACAATGCTCCATCGAGTAGTGTACTTGTAGCAAACTTGACCTTACTATCATCCGGGCAATTACATAACAAAACACGGACTCCAATTTCTCGAACCATCTAACCATGGCAGTGGCTCCTTCAGTCCCTTTAAACTTGGTGGGATCTCCACTCTTGAAATCCTTATACGAACAGCTTTTAACCCCGGACCCTCTTACATTTACTGCAGCACCAGCAGCAAGTTTTGCGGCTTCAGCAGCAGCCGCGGCCTCGGCAACAGCAGCAGTCACCGTTTCCCTTTCAATCCTTAAAGCATCAGCAATGCTATCATTCACCAACTTTTGAATTGTGTTGGGTCATTTCGGTGTGGCTTTCTTCGGCGCCATATCTTCTTCAAAACAAGAGGAAGTGTGAGACGTAGCAAAATCCGATGTTAATAATAAACATTCCAAATAAATGTGATAAGAGAAATGATAAGTTGAGGTTATGTTTCAAAAATGACGACGGGTCCGAAAAGATGGGTTATGAGGTGTTGTAAGTGCTCAATGTATGATGGTTTAGAGACTTAATGTGTGAATAAAGTGTAACTCGACATGTTAGTGGTGAACCAAAGAGAGTAAGAGTGACTTTGCCCTACTTAAGGGTTTATCTCGGCATCGTCGTTATCGTGATGAATCAGCTGATATAAAAAAACTGTGATAGGGAATGACAAGGAATTCTCCACGTTAGAGTATGGGGAAAGATAATGGGATGGGTATTTAAGGGCATCCATGTGACAATCGATGTGAAATGAAAGTGAATAACTCGAAAAATGTACGTATAAATCGCATGCAAAGTGAACATGCACTTATGATGAAATGATGAGATGCTATGATAATGTAGTTATAGTCTAGGGTCAATGATGCAACCTAGTTCTCTATAACCGAAGCTCTGATACCAATCTGTCACACCCCCAAATTACCTGTTTTGCAGCGGAATGGAATTCCTGGGGATTGACTGTCATAGCATCACAATCACAGTTATATTGAACGACCTAAAGTGTCGTTTGGAAAATACATCGTTTGATTAATAAAATAATCAGAGTTTACAAAGTAGGTCCCAAATGAAAATCATCTTGTGCGGAAATAAGTTGTTACAATTCAAACGATGTTTTAAAGTATGTAAAAACCAAGTGAGACGCGTCGTCACCACGACTCCATGAGGTGTCCAAATGCATGCCATGAAGTGAATGCCTTAGATACCTGAGATAAACATGCTAAAAAGTGTCAACACAAAGGTTGAGTGAGTTCATAGAGTTTGAGTTGAAATGTAAAGCCTTTCCAAATCGTTTATGCAGCAAAGGCATTGTAAATCGTTGAAATGTAAAGACTTTCAAAATCGTTTATGTAGCAAAGGCAATGTAAATCCACTCAGTTCCAAGTCCCGCCCATACAAAACTTGCAACCTGTGTGTTCACAACCCATTGCCGAAATGTATATATAGTTTATGTTCAAAACAGAAATGTCAAATGAATTCACAAAATAGTGCATGGCTCAATGTATCGAAATCGTTTATGCAGCAAAGGGATTGTAAATCCACTCAGTTCCAAGTCCCGCCCATACAAAACTTGCAACCTGTGTGTTCACAACCCATTGCCGAAATGTATAGTGTATACTCAAATCGTTCCAAGACTGTTAGTCCATAATCGTATACCAAGTCCGTTAGATCAATATATACCAAGTACGTAGACAAGAATATACCAAGACGTTAGACCAATGAATATACCAAGACGTTAGACCAATGAATATACCAAGACCATTAGACCAATGAATATACCAAGTCCGTTAGCTCAATGATTTATGAAATAGAAATTCTAAGTATGGCAATAATGTTACTTCGCATGACTAAACATTTAGTTCGGATAAACATATAGTTTGCAAATAGTCATGAATGTAATAAAATAGTCGAGCATGTATCTCCCCCAAAACAGTTATGAAAGCAAGTAAAAGTAGGGGCTACGAAACTCACTTGGTAAACTGACGAATGACAGAGTGAGTACACTGAGGTATAATGTGATGCGTTTATCGGTACCTAGTACCAATGATATGATCTGATATGAGGTGCAATGTAATGTTATGCATGCATTTCGTATGTTATTTATACCATTTGCGAGTTTTGAAAATATTACTCGTCGTCGAAAAAAATACTCTTTTGACGTCTTGACCCTTCAAAAATGACTTTACATGTTTTTACATTAAAATGTCATCCTATAATGGGTTTATAATGATTTTTAGAGAAATTTCCACTTTTCGTCGCAAAACAATGTCGTCGGAATTTTTATGAAATTTACAAAAATGGCTTTGGAAAACTAGACGTAAAACAGTGTACGTCGATCGTTACAGAACGAACTCGACGGTTTGGAAAGTTGTATCGATCTCTAAAAGTTTCAGTTCAGGAGTTTTCGTCCAAAAGGTCTCGAACATAAAGATAATAAGGGTTAAAGATGGTGGTTTTGGCTAATTGTGTGCAGAAAATTAGTTACGGCAAGGTTATGAAAAAGTGCATATCTTTGTCGTTTCAAATCCGTTTTCTACGTTTTATATGTCCTTAGCTTCGTATTGAAGTAAACTAATATATTTTTGAGAAGTCGAAATAATTTGTGAAGCTTAAGGCTCGTTTTTGACTCGATTAAAGTAAAAACATGTTGCTGAAATTTTCAGAAAACATATATATTTCGTCGTCAAACTTTAAAATTCACCACACTTCGTTATAAGTCCGTTTTTATCCGTTCAAGCGGCCACGGATTCGTTTTAAAGTATATTTTCTAAATATCAAGGCCAAAAAGTCGTACCAACAGTAGGTGTTTCCAGAAATTCGAATTAAGGACAGAACATAAAATATAGTTATCGAAAATAGTTTTTCTCGGACAAAACCTATTCTAATCCCTTCAAATCAACTCCAAAGCTAATCTAATCCTACCATACACCTTCTTAGGGTGTCATGGGTTCCTAATCACCATCAAGACCAAGAATACCATGGGAATAATTATAGGATGACCAATATGTATATATAACTCAAAAATCATGAAATAAATGGTATAAATCACATAACATGCATACTATCTCCAAAAATGAAAAGAAACATATGAAAATGAAAAGGAAACTTGAAAATGATAAAAACAAGCTTACTAGTGAAAATGAAGAGGTGCTAGTAACAAGGATTAAACTAAATACCTTGGTTTTTTATTTCAAACCATATAAAGGATATACTAGGTTGTTTAAAACACTTGAGAAATTTTTGAAGATGATCCCTTTGAGCTTTGATGTAGAACCGGTTGAGGAAGAAGCAAAACAAAGGAGAGAAGTTTTTCTAACTCTTGAAATATGAAAATGAATGTATGTGAAAATAATGGATGTATAAGACTTTTATGTTGAATGAATTATTAGCAATTCACAAGCCATACATCAATTAATGTTTCCCCCCCCCCAATGGACCGGATTTAGGGGATCTTGGTTCCCAAAATATTTTTTTTTTTTTTGAAATGTATGTGTATAATTTGTAGCAATTTGTAATAAAAAGTGTAAGTAAAAGTGTAGGAAAATGTACAAGTAAAGGTAAATGGAAATTTTGGTACAAGTAAGTTTTTAATAGGTCAAAATAGAATGTAATGAAATAATAAAAATTGTAAAAATACTTTCCTTGTGAAAATTGAGTGATAAAAATAATTATCGTATAATTTTTAAGAAAAACGACGTAATAATTAAACTTTAATAATTTAAGTACCAAATAAATTTGAAACACTAGGAAAATTAAAAATATAGTTTTATAAAACTAAATGTAAGTTTAAAAATACCTCGGGATCATTTTTGAAAGTAATGGATTAAATATACAAAATAAAAAAACTCACGCGATAAGGAATATTAAATATAAAAATTTACGCGTAAAATATGAAATGAAATGTCGTGAATGAACTAATGAGATGCACATGATGTCAATGAAATGTAGACTAATCATAGTCCATATGAAATGTACGTGATGTCATGATCATGAATTCGCCGCTAAACCTCCAAGGTTACGCGAATTTGAAACAAGTAAACCAAGTTTACTAAAAATGTTGAAATAATGAGACATGAATCGTGTCGAGAAATGACCTGAAAGTACGGGTTGTCACACAACTAGGAAGTCCTATAGTGTCTATTAGAACAGATCATGGTAGGGAATTCGATAATGAAGAGCAATTTGGAGCTTTTTGTGACGCTAATGGTATTACTCACAACTTCTCGGCTCCTCTCACTCCACAATCGAAGGGGTAGTGAATGAAAGAATAGAACCCTACAAGAAATGAGTCGCACCATGCTAAATGAGCAATCCATACCTCAAAGTTTTGGTGCTGCATGCCGTTGATACTTCAACGTACATACTCAATCGAGTCTTAATTAGACCAATCTTAGGTAAAACTCCATACGAGTTACTCCGAGGCAAAAAACCTGCGTTAGATCACTTTAGAGTCTTTGGTAGCAAATGTTTTATTCATAACACTAAAGATTACCTTACAAAATTTGATCCTAAATCAACCGAAGGTATCTTTCTAGGTTATTCTCCAAATAGAAAAGCTTACGTCATATTACACAAAGAAACAATGAAGGTAGAAGAGTCATTAATTATAAAATTTGATAAAAGTCCACCCAAACCCTCTCCACCTCTTGTCGATGACGAGATGGTAGAAAGTGAAGCTATAGTAATAAAGAAAAAGATAAATGAAGAAGAAGAACCTTTAAACGATGAAGTCATAAACATTAAAGAGTCCAAAGATCACCCCGTAGATAAGGTCATAGGAAAGCTAAACGAAAGAACATTAAGGTCTCAAGTTCAAAACTAAAGTAGCTTATTTTGTTTTGTTTCAACCATAGAACCTAAGAATACACAAGAAGCCATAAAAGATGAAAGTTGGGTAATGGCTATACAAGAAGAATTAAATTAATTTGTTTCTAATGATGTTTGGACACTTGTCCCTCCACCTAGTAATCAAACCATAATAGGAACCAAATGGGTTTATAAAAACAAATTAGATGCAAACGGGTTGCCCAAGGGTATAACCAACAAGAAGGAATAGACTTTGACGAGACCTATGCCCCCGTGGCTAGATTAGAGTCTATAAGAATACTTCTTGCGTATGCTTGTGCTAATGATCTAAAGCTTTATCAAATGGATGTCAAAAGTGCTTTTCTAAATGGTTTTATTAATGAAGAAGTATATGTAGCTCAACCTCCGGGCTTTATCGATTTTGAAAAACCTAAACATGTGTATAAGTTAAAGAAAGCCCTTTACGGTCTTAAACAAGCTCTAAAAGCTTGGTATGATAGACTCAAGTCATTTTTAATTAAACACAACTATACCATGGGGTTAGTTGACAATACACTTTTTACTAAGAAAAGAGAGTCACATATAATCATAGTTAAAATATATGTAGATGATATTATATTCGGATCCACTTGTCAAGACATGTGTGATGATTTCTCTAAAATCATGCATGACGAGTTAGAGATGAGTATGATGGGAGAACTTAGTTTCTTTCTTGGTCTACAAATCAAACAAGTAGAAGATGGTATCTTCTTTAATCAATCTAAATACATAAAAGAGATGTTAAAGAAATTCGAATTAGAAGAGTCAAAACCAATTAGGACACCAATGTCATCTGACACCAGACTCACTAAAGATGAAGACGGAGAATCCGTAGATAATACTAAATATCGTGGCATGATTGGTAGTCTTCTCTACCTCACGACTAATAGGCCGGATTTCATGTTTAGTGTTTGCTTATGTGCTAGGTTTCAAGAAGACCCTAAAATATCACACCTAGAATCCGTAAAAAGAATATTTAGATATATTAAAGGTACAACACAATTAGGATTATGGTATCCTAAGGGCACGGGAGTAGAAACAATTGTATATGCAGATTCTGACCATGCAGGTGATTATGTTGACCGAAAAAGCACAAGTGGGGTATGTACTTTTATGGGATGTTGTTTAACATCTTAGTTTTCTAAGAAACAAACGGCATTAGCAATATCAACAACCGAAGCCGAATACGTCTCCGCCGGAAAAGCATGCCAACAAGCACTATGGATAAAACAAGTGTTAGTTGACTACGACATTCATCTTAGTGACATAGCCATTCTATGTGACAACAAGGGTGCCATAGATTAAGCAAGAACCGGTATTACATTCACGCACAAAGCTATAGAGATTATCATCACTTCTTAAGAGACAATGTTCAAAAAGGGGAACATCTCTATTGAGAAGGTAGCATCCGAAGAACACTAGCCGACGTCCTCATCAAACGTTGAAGCGGGAACAATTCAACCTACTTCGTCTTGGTCTTGGTCTCATGGAACAAACGTCGTAATTTATTTTACTCTACAAGGTATGTAAACACTAGCCTTCTTCTTTCTGAGTCTAGGATCTCTAGTTCACGCATAACTCACAAACAATACGGGATTTCAAAACCAAGACAAGTTTTTTTTACTTATAACTCATAGTTTCTCTTATTCTTTCAAAAATAAGTACAAGTTGCAAACACATAATTACATACACATCTTCTTTTCAAAGGATAAAACGATTTTTATTCACAAATGGAAACCTCTTTTTGAAACGTTTTCTAAAAATGATACCTCTTCCGTATCAACTTCACAAAAGCAATTTCTCACGTCTAGGACAAATCGCTTTTCATTATAATACAAAGTAAAAACCCGTTTTCATTGCATCTCATGTCTTTTGAATGCTAAAGGAGATACATAACTAATATGTATTTTCGGGTACATTCATTTAAGCAACAATGAATTAGGAGCACTTGGGTTATCTCACATATATATTCTTTTTCACTTCTAGTATATTTTTCTCTTCTTTTAGGAGTCGAAAAGATACGCATTGCACTCCTTTTTCCTTGACCATGGTTTTGTCCCATTGCAGGTTTCTCCCGCAAGGTTTTGTTGGAATCACTCCTAAACCTTATTCAAGTGTTAGTTACTCATATGTAATAGTTAGCTTATTATGGCCTTTATGTTTGTTATTAGCCTTAAGCTTATGTAGAAGGCCCATGAGCTTAGGCCCAAGCCCATAGGAGAAAGGGAAGGAGTAGGAGTGTTGCCCTAGCTTCCTTCCTATAAATACTATGTAATAACCCTCACTTGAGGGTTGGTTGTTCAAGTTTTTCTTTCACATACTCCTACGCATAACCAGTCTTACTATATCGTGTGTGTGTGTTTGATTTCTTGTTCAATCGCCTCTCTATCTCTTCTATATTAGCTTGTGTTGTAAAACTAGTGACCTAACAGTGGTATCAATCGCCAAATAGTTGGGTGAACACTTTTGTTTTTGAAGTTTTTGTTTCGGTCTACGCGTAAAGTAACTTGAGTGCTTTGGCTCGCTTAAAAACTCGATTTTTTCACTTTTCAATCCAAGATTCTTGTACTTTCAACGTTTTAAGGTGTTAAAATACGTGTTTTTGGCAAAAAGTTTCAAACTTTATGCGTGGATCATGTTTTTAAACTAGTTTTTATACGAGGGTTTCATTCTACGCGTAAGTGTTTTAAGAGCTTTGGATCATCAAGTTTCACACTTTTGTGTCTTTTGGTGTTATTGAAGCTATTTCATCACACAAAAATTGGTTTAGAAACATCTTTGGGCATTATCACTTTTACGAGTAATCTACGCGTAGAAAACCCTAATCTTACGCGTAAGTTTATCCTTGGTTTGATCTTCAGTTTCGTGGTTTACTCCGTGTTTTCTTGCTTGGATAAGTCTGAAAATACGTCGACTTTGGATATCTTTTGCACTGTGAAGTGTAAAGATCACTTGGGATAAAACCCTAAAATTACGCATAAGCATAAAGCTTACGCGTAGAAATTCTACGCATAAGATTCATCTTACGCCTAAGCCTAGTCTTACGCATAAGATAATCCTACGCCTAACTTTCTACGCCTAACTTTGTGTCTACGCATAACTTTAGAGTCTTTTCCATACTTACGCGTAAGCTAAATCTACAGCGTAACTCTTGATTGTTACGCGTAACTTTGGTGTTTTTACGCATAAGTGCTACTTGGCTATTGTGATTTCTACGCCTAAGGATACTTCATCAACAAAGGTTCATTCGACTACAAAGATCCATTTTACCAACACAAGTTTATCAACATGTCACAACCACCATACTCTAACTATTTCCCTTACACTTATCCTCAACGTCAACAACAATTAAGACCACAACATCAACAATGGAATCAACAACAAGCAATTTATCAACAACAATTTAATCAACAACATACTCCACAACTTGCTGCAAATCCACAACCTCAAATGGTTCAACCACCACCAAGTCTTCAAGTTCAACCGTACACAAATGACTTCAATCAACATCCATCAAGGAACACTATGAAGGAACCCACTTGGTTTGCAAAGATGTTTGAAGCTTTAAGCAGCCAACAATCAATTCATGAGGCTGGATCACTTGATAGACCTCCAATGCTCACTCCAGGAAACTACGATCAATGGGTGATAAGGTTCTTTAGGTTTTGTGATCTAAAGAAGCCACATGGAAAGTTCTTAAAGAAGGTTATCTTGGAAGGTCCTTTTGAGATGCCTACTTGTCATTGTACCCGGAGATCCAAATGCCATTCCACCAAGAGATGAACAAACAAACATTGCTCACTGTTGTTTCAGACTTGAATCCTCAAGAACTTCTACACTATGAAGCAGATGAGCTTGCAATGGAATATATCCTCTTAGGATTACCAAACCCAATTCTTCGTAGTGTTGATGCTCAAAAGACTGCAAAGAAAATGTGGGATCATATTCGTCTTCTTATGGAAGGATCTGTACTCAATCAGGAAGATTTGGAATCCAAAATTTACTTGGCTTATGAACACTTCATGATTGAACCTGGAGAGACACTAGAGTCCTATCATCATCGATTTTCAGACATCATCAATGATTTGGATAAACACAACATCATCATGCCAAGAATTGCAGTGAATACTAAGTTCCTGAGTAGTCTTGGTCCTGAATGGGAGAAGTATGTCATTTTTCTCCGTCAAGCGAAAAACATGCATCAGTCTACATATGGATTATTGTACGATTACTTGAAGCCTCATGAAAAGGAAGTTGATAGGGAAAGGATTCTCCGTGCTCAAATTGCTCCACCGACACATCCGGAAAATCAACAACTTGCCTTATATGCTCAAAATAGTTATTCTCCTCAACAAGCAACTCAACCAACTGCTACAATCACACCACATGATCCTTCACAACCTCAATCTCAACAAACTCAATTGGTTCCATACAACAACAACAATGCTCAAGCCTTTGTCAGTGAAGCTAATGAGGAATCCGATCCGTTTGAAGCATTGCAACAAGGATTTGCTATGATTGCTAATGCCTTTGGCCGTTATACCAACAAATCCAACAACCGTATTCGTTCCTCATCTAATACAAGGAATCAAGCTGTTGTGAACAATGGACGAGTTGAAGTTCAGAATCGTGGTTATGGTCGTCCGATGGGCGGTGGTCAAGGGTTTAATGCTGTGGGTAGGAATAACAATCGAGCTCAAGTGGTGGAACAGGGAAATGCTCAAATGGGTTGAATGGTCTTCGATGCTACAACTGCAATGAGAAGGGACACTGGCTAATGCATGCCCAAAGCCAAGGACTAGGGGCAGTGCTTATTTCAAAGAGGCTCTTCTTTGGCTCTTAAGGATGAAGCTGGTGGAACTCTCACAGACAAAGAACCGAGCTTTATGGCAAATGCAGACTCAGATGATGATATGGAGGACTTGCAGGCCAATGCAGCTGTTATGTTGATGGCTAATATGCATGAGTTACACATGAGTGACACAGGCCCAGTGTATGACACTGATGGCTTGTCTCAGGTACCGAACAAACCATATTTATCTCTGATCTCATATCTCCGCCAACATCTGAATCCGGCAAGGCTCAGAATGTTCAAAATGAGTCGTCCACATCTCATTCCGACGATTTTCAACTAGACCCGTAGTTATATTTGACGATCAAGATGACCAAACGGTTTCCCTTGATAATCAAATTGACTCGTGGTTATACTTGAGGATCTCAGTAATGATCATGTTGAGACTCACGTTGAACACGCCGAACTTTTGCCTCATCCAGATTTTGCTCGTTTAATACAAGACCAACAGACCATAGTGGAAAAATGCCATGCCATTAATCAGGACTTAAAATGCAAAAATGCACTGTTAACCAAGGATTTTGAATGTTTACAAAAGCAACTCAACTTTTTCAAAACTCAAGAAAAACGTGAAAACGGTTTGAAGCGCCTTTGCCAAATCTTATCAAAACGAAAAATATTTAGAAAGACAGATGCGTGATCTAGCCGCTTCGAAGAATGCTTTGTTGTCTGAAATAGAACAACTGAAACATGAACATAAAAAGCAAATTAACGCTCTCACCTTGGAAAATCAAAAAGCTAAGGCTGAGTTGTTAACTTGTCACAAACAGTTCTCTGCATACAAAAAGCATTCAACGAAACGAATAGATGATCATCTTGAAGAAATCATCGGCTTGCAAAACAAACTTAAAGAGTTTAAAACTGTTGTTTATAAACATGGCGAGTCGGTCACAGCCATTGAAAAGTTTACTTTAAAACCCAATCCAAATGGATATGGACCGAATCTTGCTGATTACAAACCTAAGCTTTCAACCAAAGCATTCAAACCAAATCCTGAAGTTTCCAGTGCAGAATATAAAATTGATAATTCTGTTATGAGTGTTGTTGAATATCATCGTCAAGAGGAATTAGATGCAGAAAACGAGAGTCGATCAAAATTAGAAAAAGTTGTTTACAACAAACCTTTTAACTATTCAAAAGCGGTCACTTTTGTCACACCAACGGATTCTTCTAACACACCAAGGGTAATCATAAAAACACCTGAGTCTTCTAATGTTAATCCCCAACCAGATTATGCACAAACTTATGGTCCTTTACCTTCCATCAGTGAAGTAAACTCAAAACCTGAAAATCGCAAAATTCTTAGATATTTTGACCTTTTCATGGCTGACCTCAAAACTTTACAACATGAGATAGAATATCATTCTGAAATCAAAGTTCAACACTTTCAATCGCCTCTGGCGCGAGAACAAAGAGACATTTTTCAGAAAAATCTTTTACCAAATGTTAAAAATTTGAAAAGTTGTGCATTGTCTTGGGAACGGGACTTTCATAAGGAACTTGGATTAATGAAGGTCGTTTTCGAGAAAACAGAAACATCTATTTCTAATACTAAACGTAAAAAGAAACTGTTGAGAAAAGATGTTGATCGACTCTTGGAAGATGTCATCTGTGCTGATGTCCATAATGTTGTGTTATTGAATTCTTTGTCATATGCATTTGATTATATCTCTGATGATACTGTTGATTTGTGGTAAATGTTGAGAACACTGATAATGTGCTTCAGATCGAGTCCTTAAAAGTTGAAAACAAACGATTGTCAAACGAACTATCAAATGCAATACGTCTTTAATTGGTGTCAAAAAGATATTCACGATCAACAACTTGCTTTTCAACACAAAATCGCCCAATTGCGTGCAAAATCCTTTGATCCTAAAATTGAGCAACTGGATGATCAAAACGTGTCTTTTAAGTGTCAAATCTCAAAATATGAACAAGAACTTGTAAAAGTTAAAAAGGAATATGGTGTCATATTTGATTTACTCAAAAAGACTCGTGATGAAGCATCAAATGAACTTGATCATTATCTTGCACACACTAAAGAAGTTATGCATTTTGCTGGAAATGTTCGGTCTGAAAATCAAGATCTGATTCACACTATCTTCAAGTTAAGAGAAATGTTAGGAAAGTATGAACAACTTCCGCCTACCGTGATTAAGAGAATAGCCCAGTAACACTTAGTAATCGTGAACCTAGAATCACTACTGCCAAATCACAAGTTGCTAACGTGGCTCCTTCTACTGAAACAGGAATAGTTGCGTCTTTTCCAAACGTCCGCACTTCACAACCTAGGAGCACTACATCGAAGAATAGGAAGTTGCGACATAAGAAAAGATCAATCAGAATGCTAAAGTAGAAGAACACCCTAGGACTATGAATAAGACTCACGTTGCTTCCACTATAGATATTGCGTCTGGCAAATGTAATAGAAATAGTGATGTAACGAATGCTAAACCGTTAAGTACTTTTGATATTCAGTCTGATGCACCTTGTGTTATTTGTCGTAAAAGTATGAATTCTGATTGTCATGATAAATGTGTTGCTAAAGCTATCATCTCTCGTTTAAGGAATCCTAAGAACCGGAATACCTCTAGGCCCACTAATCTTTCTAAGTCTGTGCTTGGTAGACCGCCTCTTTAGATTCTAAGAAACGCATCGCTGTCCCTGTAGCTCCAGTTTCACCTCCTAGGAATGTAGTACCACCTAGTGCATTCACTAAGACTAAAGCAAATACTAGTTGGAGATGGCAGAAATGGATATATAACACACTAGGATTTAAGTGGATACCTAAAGCTATTGATGTGTGTCTATCTACTATACCTGCTACGGAACCCTCTAACATTTCGGGTTCCACATCTACTTCTATTCCATCTGTGTCGTTTGTGGGTAATCCAGGTGATACAGATCATTCTCTGGATTGTTGATAGCGGATGTTCCCGACACATGACAAGCAACCTTAAACTGTTATCAAACTTTATTGCAAAGTTCATTGGCACTGTCAGGTTCGGGAATGATCACTTCGCAGCTATCATGGGCTACGGAGACTATGTCAATGGGAACATCGAAATAAGCAGGGTTTATTATGTGGAAGGCCTCGGTCACAATCTGTTTTCAGTAGGTCAGTTCTGTGATGGAGATTTGGAGGTTGCTTTAAGGGAGAAAACTTGTTTCATTCGTGATCTACAAGGAAACGACCTTATGTCTGGCTCGCGTAATTCAAGTCTTTACACTATCTCTATGCAAGACATGGTTGCTTCTTCTCCCATCTGCTTACTTTCAAAGGCAACATCAACAAAATCCTGGCTATGGCACTCTAAACTTTCAAACCATCACCAACCTTGCTCGACACAAACTAGTTGAAGGACTCCCACGATTTCGGTATTCTAAAGATCACCTTTGCTCAGCTTGTGAACAAGGCAAAAGCACTCGTGCTCATTTTCCTTCAAAGGTGGAACACAGCTCTAAGCATGTGCTTCATCTTCTTCACATGGATTTGTGTGGCCCGATGCGCGTGTAAACGATCAATGGCAAACGCTACATCTTAGTAATTGTTGATGACTATTCACGCCGGACTTGGGTCTACTTTCTTCGAAGCAAAGATCAAGCTCCACAGATGATCATCACCTTTCTCACGAAAATACAAGTTCAGCTACGAAACACCGTTCAACTAATCAGAACAGATAGAGGCACTGAATTTGTTAATCAAACTCTTCGTGAATTTTATGAGAAAGTAGGAATTCAGCATCAGACATCTATTGCACGCATACACACCGAACAAAACGGAGTTGTTGAAAGACGAAACCGAACGTTAGTGGAAGCTGCAAGAACAATGTTAATCAATGCTAAACTTTTAGATTACTTATGGGCAGTAAGCTGTCATCTACTGCATGCTATACTCAAAACCGTTCTATGATTACAAAACGCCACAACAAAACACCTTTTGAGCTTGTCCACAACAGAAAACCGAATCTCAAACACTTTCATGTATTTGGATCTCTTTGCTATCCTAATAATGATCGTGATGACTTTGGAAAGCTCAAAGCCAAAGCTGACGGAGTCTTTATCGGATACTGTGATAATTCAAGAGGTTTCCGAATCTGGAATCGTCATACAAAACAGGTGATGGAAACGATTCATGCTCATTTTGATGAACTTACGGAAATGGCTTCTGAGTATAACAGCTTGGAACCCGGTCACAACCGCTTAAACTTCCCTCAAATCCCATCATCAGCTGAACAAAGCCCCCAACTTACTCGTCAGCAAATGGAAAAGCTCTTTGCTCCTTTGTTCAGTGACGATATTGATGAACGTGCTCCAGGTGTATCCGCTGTTTCCGCTGCTCAACCTGATAATACTCTTATACCTGATACACCTGCTACAACAACTACGGTTGAAGAAGCACCACCAGTTGACTCCAACACAACAGTTGAACAAACCGCTTCCAACAATGATGAATCGGCTGATGATGTTCTGAATGAAGTACCCCCACCTGCAGATTTTGATCCAAATGCGTTCTTCAACCCGTTTGCTAATGAGACTGCTGCACCAGATGTCGCGGAATCTTCAACAAACCATTTGAATCCTCAGAATCTGCACAATGTATACCAACATCAACCCTCCACACATAGATGGACAAAAGACCATCCTCTGGAAAACATTATTGGCAACCCGAATCAACCAGTCGTTACGAGACAACGTCTTCACACAGACGGTGAACATTGCATTTATGCACTCACTGTCTGCCAATCTGAACCTAAAAACATCAAAGACGCAATGACAAAAGACAACTGGATTGAATCCATGCAAGAAGAACTCAACCAATTCAAACGTCTTGAAGTATGGGAACTGGTTGAAAGACCAACAGGGGTCTACGTCATTGGTCTCAAATGGATTTGGAAAAACAAATTGGATACTGAAGGAAACGTTATCAGAAATAAGTCACGCCTGGTGGCTAAGGGTTATCGTCAGGAAGAGGGAATAGACTTTGAAGAATCTTTTGCTCAGGTCGCTCGTCTTGAGGCCGTTCGGATATTTCTCGCGTTCGCGGCTCATATGAATATGACGGTCTATCAGATGGATGTCAAAACTGCGTTTCTCAATGGACAACTTAAAGAAACGGTTTATGTCAGCCAACCAGATGGATTCGTTGATCCCAAGTTTCCGAATCACGTCTACAAACTGAACAAAGCTCTGTATGGTCTCAAACAAGCTCCTCGGGCATGGTACGATAAGCTATCATCTTTCCTCATTGCTAATAATTTCACCAAAGGTTCGGTTGACCCAACTCTTTTTATACAATATCACGGGGCACATATCTTAATTGTTCAAATTTACGTGGATGACATCATTTTTGGGTCTACACATAAAAAGTTTTCAATCGCTTTTGCAAAACTAATGAAGAAAATTTTTGAAATGTCCATGATGGGTGAACTCACGTTCTTTCTCTGACTGCAAGTTCATCAATCACCCCGTGGTATTTTCTTGAGTCAGTCCAAATATGCCCTTGAATTGTTAAACAAATTTGGAATGAAAACCTCTGACACCTATGCCACACCAATGGCTCATACCAAGAAGCTAGACGCTGATTTACGTGGGAAATTGGTGGACCCTACAAAATACCGTAGTATTATTGGGTCTCTCATGTATCTAACAGCTAGCAGACTTGATATTGTCTTTGCCGTATATCTTTGCTCTCGTTATCAGTCGCGACCAACTGAAACCCACCTCTCTGAGGCTAAAAGAATCCTCCGATACATAAAGGGAACCATTAACTTGGGGATCCGGTATCCGAAGGATTCTGGTTTTGAACTAATCGCTTTTTCAGACGCTGACCACGGAGGATGCTTAGACTCACGGAAAAGTACTTCAGGAGCTTTACAATTTCTTGGTGATAAACTAGTGTCATGGCAATCGAAGAAGCAGGATTGTACATCGCTGTCCTCAACCGAAGCAGAATATGTAGCCATGTCGGCGTGTTGTGCTCAAGTCATTTGGATGAGAACACAACTCAAAGACTATGGTTACGTATTTGACAGAATCCCGATGTACTGCGACAATCGGAGTGCCATTGCGATCTCGTGCAACTCAGTTCAACACTCGAAATCAAAGCACATCGATCTTCGATATCATTTCATCAAGGATCACGTGGAACAGGGTACCGTTGAATTATATTTTGTGGGTACAGAATACCAATTGGCAGATCTTCTCACCAAAGCCTTGCCTCCCGCTAGGTTTAATGAGTTGGTCCACCGGATTGGTATGAGGTGTTTGACTCAAGAGGAATTGGATGACCTCCTAAAACAGTCTTAAAAACCTGTCAAACACCAAAATCTCTTTTGTAAATAATTTTTCAAAACAAAATACAAAAATATAAAATCTGATAAAACAACAAAAATATTCTTCTATCTATTTTCTTTCAACATTGCAAGTACATTTCTTCCGTCAACACTATAATCTTTCAAAATTCAGTATTTTTTCGATCTAGTGTTGAGGGGAGAATATAAAGATTTAACTGTTTCAAAACATCTGTGTACTTGCATGTTATCATATCTCGGTTGTTTCTTTTATCAATGGTGGTAAATTTTCTGGTTCAATGACACTCCTCGGACTAAAATTTATAACCTTTCATCATTTATTAAGTCGAGGGGGAGTGTCGTCAAAGTTTCTTTCTTAAAATCTTTGTTTGGTAACCAAAATGGAAGTTAAATGGCTTTGTATGAAAAATGAAAAGGTGGAGGGACCAAAACTGACAAAAAGATTAAAGTCATTTTAATAAAACATCTTCCACCTAATTACTTCACCTCATTTATTACTCACCAACCTAAATCCCACGCATAAAATTCGTTCTTCAAATCCGTTTTTGATCATCAATTTGTAAGTTATTATGTGTTTATAACAAGTTTTTAAACAATGGTTTTGAATTTCTCATAAATCCAACGGTTAAAACTTGAGATATAATGATTTTGTGTCTCTACGCGATATGCGTATGAACACACAATCAAGTTTGTGTGTTTGTGGGTGAAATGATTGTGTCAAAATGTTTTCACAACATCAATGATTACATTTTCATCACTTAATTACACCCAGATACATGATTTGATTTATTTTGGTAATTAGGGTTTATGAGTCGAATTGGGTATTTTCAAATGTGAAGGTTTTTGGTCAAAAAGATTGTTGTGTAATGTTTATATCATGATGAATTAATGATTTCCAGGCCCTATAACAACCCAGAAACACTAATTAAGTCAGAATTAGGAATTAGGGTTTAATGTTCTTGAGTTTGGGTATTTTTGATTCACAACGATTTAGATGTTATAACTTGGTTTATAGACTCTCACAACATCTTAGAACTACCAGAAATTGTTTGGTGCAAATCCCATGGCTAGAAATTATACACGTAAATCATAACCCTTAGGGTTTTGACCTACGCGTATGACTTTCTACTCATAATTGTTTAACGAATGTTCATGCCATGATTTGTTGTTAAAATGAATTCTTGTGTTAATATTGATGATTTGGTGAATTTATTTCAGGCTTGCTACGCTCAAAATTCAGAATCAAGGTCATTTGAATCTCTACGCATAAGGATTACCCTACGCGTAGTCATGTTATGCGTAAGAATAAATCCTACGCATAACTATTACGTGTAAGGTTCTACAATGGGACTACGTGTATCCTGTGACCTCTACGCATAAGGTCTACTCTTGCGAGTAAGCCATACGCGTAAGGTATAAATACGCCTACGCGTAAGCCCTACGCATAAGGTCCCCTTTTCCTACGCGTAACATTTCTAACGCGTAAGTTAAGATCCTACGCATAAGCTTTTCGCTACGCGTATGTCATTATCGCTTAACTTTGCCAATTCTACGCCTATGCCTTGATTGACCTTCATTATGAATTGTTACGTGTACAAACTTGTTAATAAACTTATCATAACGTCACGAATCCAATAATGTCACTAATAAACTTAAACGTTTGATATGTTGTGAACAATAAGTGATAACATAAACTTTAAAACTTAAAGTTAACTAACTCACGAAACATTTCACGACATCATTGGACTATTGGACAAACAAGTGACTTAGGACTCGTAACAATCATTGACACTGTACATTCAATAACTAGACAATAAGACCTTCTGTTGACTAACATTATGTCTTTCGATATGTTGGTTCTTTTGGCTAATGTTATTTCAGATCACGACATGGCTGAACAAATGAATGTGGATGCATCAGAAGTTCTTACAATTGCTGATATCTTTCCAGAGGGTTATCCGAGAAAGATTGGAAAGAACAACCTTAGGGTTGACTTTGACACCCTCACATGCTCAGAATCTTCTTGTCTCATTGCAGTGGATATTCTCAGGAATCATCCCTACCAGAACATGCTCTCACACTCTGCCACAGTTCCAGAGGTCTACATTCAACAATTCTGGGATTCTATGCAGAGGATCACTGGTCAAAGTGCTGTGACAGTGACACTTAATCACAAACAAGTCACTATCACTCCTGCAGACTTACGGGCTGTACTCATCATTCCAGACATCGTGCCTACTGACTTCTTTGCTACACCTACTGAAGAGACAGTTCTGCAATTTCTACTTAATATTGGCTATGATGAAGCGTCAGGAATTATTAACAAGCACTCTCACGTGGATCTTAAGAACATTCCTCAACCGTGGAGAACACTCTACATCATCATCACTAAGTCTGTCTCTGGTCGTGACAGTGGCTATGAGCATCCCAAGCTCATGGAACTGCAAGTCTTCTGGTCATTGATCAATAAGAAGGACATTGAAATCGAAGCACTGATATGGGATGACATGATGTCATTTCACAAGAAGCTTGGCTCAAAGATTCCCAAGAGGCTCAATGACCCTGACAATCACGACGTGTTGTCCGAACCTATTCTTTCTATCAGAATCAAGGAATCGACAACAAAGAAACAAGGTGCCGTGCTGCCTGATCACCTTCTGACCAATGAAATCAAAAAGCTTGAAACATACAAAAGGTATCAAGTAGCAGTACGAGAAGGCAAAGTTGGTCATCTCAATGAAAAGCCTTCTGGAACTCCTACTCGGAGAACCAGAAGAGGAAGTGCTGGAAGTGCAATAAGCACAGAGAGTCAAAGGAAGGTCCCAAAGAGGAAACCTACTCCAAGGAAGAAAGTTCCCTCCAAGGAAGCTGCTCCTATTCCTACACCTGAACCACAAAGAAAGCTACTGGACGAAAGCTCTGAAGATACACAATCGACGAGGAGGTCCACTACTCTGAAACTGCAAAGGATGACTCTCCATCAGTACCAAAACCTCCTAGTCCAATAGCTGAACATGGCAAAGGAAAGACTCATGTACTTGTGCCATATGATGAAAGCTCAGAAAGTGATGAAGAGCAACTGGATAAATCATACAGGAAGAAGTTCAAATTCGTTCGACTTCAACACGTTGCACAACAATTTGCTCAAGAACAAATGGGTGGCCCCGGAGGGTCAAGTGGTGCAGCTCAACCTTCACCAGATCCTGATATGGTTAATCAACCCGATAAGGGATCTGGTGCCACCACTTTGGTACAACAACAGACACGCGTTGAAGATACTCTTGAGTATGATTTTGAAGAACCGAATCTGAGAAGCCGAGAAGGTTAAAGCTGATGAAGAAGCTGCAGTCAAAGCCAAAGCTGATGAACAAGCTAAGACTGGAAATGAAGAAGATGTTGAGTATGATACGTTTCTTCTAGATAGTCCTACACGATCAAAGGAAGAAACTTCTGTACCACCAAAGGACCCAGAGTCTCCTCACATCTCATCATCATCAGATTCTTCTTCTCACTCTTCACCACCACCATCAAAAAGATCAACCAAATCATCATCCAGATCAGTGAAGAAGCCACCTCGATCTTGGATTTCTCATACTCATAAAAGAATTGTAAAAGCTGTCCAACAAGTCAGAAAGAAGGATATGCTCTACAGAAAACTGAATTGGTTTGCTGACCAAATGCAGTATCTACATGATGAGAATGACAAGATGCAGAATGAAAGGGAATACATACAGAAGCTCATGCAGGATGATCTACAAGGGAAAATGGACAGAATGATCGAAGGCTACACTCACAAGTACCTTCTGGATATCGTTCCTAAAGTCACAAAGGAGATGTTTACCAGACAACTATATCCGAATCTTATGCAGATAGCCAAGCAAACTATAAGATCAACACCCTTAACCGTCACAATCAATCCATCTGATCCTGTAGTTTTCTCGGATAATGAATTGGTGGCCAAGCTTGTCACACAAATGTCTGCACGATCTGGGACATTTACTTCTGATGAAGGAAAGTTGTTTCAAGCATTGTTGGACTACCAACTTCAAGAAGCATGCAGATTCGAAGCTGAAAAGTCTAAACGTCCTAGAGACGATGAAGATAAGGATCAGGATAAGAATGATGAAGCTAAACGACAAAAGAAGTCTGGTGAATCATCTTCTATGCCACCACCTCCCCAACGGCCTCCTGCTCAACAAAGGTCTCCTCCTCGTTCTTCTACCGATAAACCTCATGATTCTGAGACACCACCCAGACTCAAAAAACCGGTGATTACTTTGAGTATACGGGTGGTGACGATGAAGAACACCATGAGCCCCTACAACAACCCACCTCTCCCAAACAAGTAAAGAAACCCGAACCCTCATCTAGGCCTAAGAAACAGAAGAAAAAGGCGCCCAAGGCAGACGTCCTATCATGGCTAGATGAAGACACCACAGAGGAATTTGAATGGTTTTCTACACTTGTCAATTCCACTCCCTACCCTGAAGAAGGTCAAGATCTGGTAGACGGCAATACACTGGAGCATGCTAAGATTATGCAAGAAAAGTTCCATGTGAAGAAGATGACGAAATCCGAGTTGAGGCGAATCAAGAATGAAGCTTTTCAACTGTGGAAAGACAGCTCAGAAAGTGCCATCGAGGTCGAATATCACCTTGAAAACATTGCTCGAGCTATGTCTAACAACATGGATTGGCTCAACCCAGAAGCAAACATCGACTTCACTAAACGGGACAACCCTCCATACTACACAGACTGGTCAAAACCTCTACCAACAATTGGCCAATCAGATGAACCAAGGATTCCATTCCGATATTTCTTCAACAGAGACTTGGATTTTCTTCTACATGGTGGCGATGGTTCAAGGAAATACGCTACATCGTTGACACTTCCATTCCCTGCAGCTATATACTCGAACTGCATAGCCATCGAGGAACGTGCCAATCACTTGTTCTCCAACAAAGTGGAAGCCTACGACCGAGATGCACTGTACGGGATTCATCATTGGCCGGAACGCCGAAGAATCTACTTCAGAAGCTGCCAGGTTCAGAAGTCTCAACATGCAGTATTCAGTTCTAAAAGTATCGTTTCCATCAAACACGTCGATCTTTCATCGAAGTGGGACTACACCTTCCTAAAGAATATCGTGGTCAAACGACAAGATGAAAGGGATTATGCATTCTCTGAAGCTGACTTTGAGAATTTGTCTATCAACGACATCGAAGACATGTACCTTGCCAAAGTACAGGGTCGTATGAGACAATTCTCCACTGCAGTACAACGTGAATTCATCAAGTCAATGCTCATCTTCATCAGACGCATAGTTATCCAAGAACGTGTAGAAGATCTCCAACTGGCAGTTGAATCTTATCAGACCCGTGTCAATCTCACTCCACCATAGCTTGATCTACCCGACATCAACCAGCTTCCACAATATACGCTCATCAGCAAACCTTTCGGCGTCATTTACCGTAGTGAACTTCAAAGAAATTGCTTGATGGCGTGCAGAGATCTTCATAAGTTTGGAGATCACACTTTGAAGATGGTTAGGGACGGATTGGCTTACCGGTTGAAGGATATACACCAAAAGATCGGGTCTCCTAAGCGATGGAATTCTCAGGATAGAAGGGACGTGAAGAGGATCATCACCATGATTGATGAACGGTTGTATAGAAGGGATCAGTTCAGAAGACTGGAAAGCTATGTTGGTGGTCGACCCAGGAGAAACATCATCGGCTTTCAACGCCCGACTCACACTCCTAGCGACATCTCTGGACTACCTGGTACCCCTTGAACTGCTTCTTTCATTACATATTTGGATGTATGATTTATTATGTCTATGGCTTGTGCACACATTACAGTGTACAACCCGTACTTGTAAATAAAGGACCCTGTGGTACGCGTCAGTGCCACAATCCTTATATAAGGAGCGAAAGCTTCTTACTTTTGAGTAAAACCTATCAAACCTTTCATTTTTCAAGGTTTTGCTCAAAAGAACAAGTACTTTCCCTTATGATTTTCAAAACCTCAACCGTTTATAACACTCGTTGAGGGGGAGTACTTGAATTAAAACTTTGTTCAAAAATTGTTCACAGTGGTCATTCTTCCCGCAACACTCGAAATGGTCATATTTATTCTCAACTTTTCAAAAATAACATCACATATGCCATTTTTGAGGGGGAGAAAATACGTGATAAGAAATATGTTGTGTAAATGCAAATGAATCTTTGTGCTATAGACTTAACCCATGAATTGACGAGATCTTAACTGCTAGTAACTCGAAAAGACTTGTCCGGGACGGGTAATAATTTCAAACTAGTTCGCTAGTGATGTAAACGTGTCTCGCAAAGGACTTGTCTGAGTAGAATGTACCATTCGAGAAACTCTTGGTAGACATGAACTCTGACGGGTTTGACAACCTTTCGAGGATTGTCTACACCTTCAAGGTAGTTATTAGAGCTAGTTGTCACCTAAAATCTGACAATGCAACTCTTTAACTATGCCACGTAACCGTGTCTCGCGGGGGAATGTCTATCTTGGGTTGATCAATTCAAAATGTGCGCTCTTTCCTCACTGTGCATTTTAACCGTTAAAACTCTTAAGCACATGTGGAGGGGGAGTATTTATGCAAAATCTTATCTCAACAGTGGTACTAAAATGTTTTTCATTCACAAACACTTTGAGAGATTTTTCACAACAGTGGTTTTTATGGCAACATAGGTTAGTCATGGAGTTATAAGGTGACTAAGGTTAGGAATAACCGTCCTATGATCCGCCAGAGCCGGAGGGATCTAGCCAAGGACACCACAAATAGTTAGTATTTAGAAGTCCTTAGGTATGATTATAAAAAGGAGAAAATGAGAATTGGAGAAAGAAGGAGTTGAAGAATTAAAAAGAAATGCAAAGAAAATGGTGAAAAGAAATAGCCCTCCAGATTATTCAACTTAGGGCAGACACCGGGTTCAATTCATATGCTACTAGTTGTCACTTAGTGACGCTGGTATTGAAGATTAAAAGTCGTCATGGACCCAGTGACGCATGCACTAAACCTTCTTAACCACTCAAGTTTCTCTCAACAGAAGCTTGTTTCATTCTCACAGGGAACCCTACGTAAACTATCGGCTTTCTCTTAGAGATTGTTGGTATTGAAGAAGGAGACCCTCTCCCTAGTCTCCGCTCAGGAAAACCAAAACGCACTATTGAGTCTAGAGCCACGAGATTCATCAAAAGATCTCTTAGGTACACTTGACATTTCATCACTTGATATTCAACAATAAGAATTTCAGTGGTACATTATCGAGTCCTTCACAGATCTTAGCAATCTGTCGAGAACATTTATGAGAGGTTCACATTTGTGATCCTCAGTGATTGAATGGAAACTCCTGCCAGGGTCAACATCAAACAGCCCTGACAGCTGGTCGCTTCGGCAACTCCCCGTGGATTGCGCTTAGTGGTCTCAAACGGTCTACAGTCATGAGGTGATGCTTCGGTGTACCTCAGCGACTCATCTGAATCGTAGGTGTACTTCGGTACATCGTGTTATCTCACTTGTGGGACTCCGATTCAGGAACGGCCTTTGTAAGAATTAGAGTTGTGTTTTCACACTATGCTGTTAACACTCTCGAAGTTCAAACTTGTAAGTGCCGGAATCCGCTTATTACTAACCGTTTTTATGTTTACTTCTTATGGAAGCTCTGGAGCGGAATGATCGTGCAGATTCTTCTCATGCTCACGCCAACATCATCACTAATGGAAGTTCTATCCAAAAGCAACACAACAGTCAGAATGATTCTTCGTCAAATCAAAGAACCTACAAAGTTAAAGACTTAAAGAACTTCATCAGTATTGAATTCAAACGTCAAAAGAGCGTGTGAGCATGTTGAAGAATGACGTGGAGACACTGTAGCAGCGAAGCAGACCTGAGGCAGACATGATGCAGACAACAACATACTATCACTTTCATCACAAAGAACAATGATCAAAGAACAAAGTTAAAGATGACGTCAAAGCATAACTGTTCAAAGTAAACTATCTCTCTACACTGGGGAGATTGTTCAAATCAAGGCAATTCTTCTCACAAGAAAGAAGAATGTCAGAAGACGTCAAAGCTACTATTACATCAACGCCTTCACCGTTTTTCATCACCAACACTTGAGTGTTTGTTACTCATATGTAATAACACTTGAGGGGGAGATTGTTGGAATCACTCCTAAACCTTATTCAAGTGTTAGTTACACATATGTAATAGTTAGCTTATTATGGCCTTTATGTTTGTTATTAGCCTTAAGCTTATGTAGAAGGCCCATGAGCTTAGGCCCAAGCCCATAGGAGAAAGGGAAGGAGTAGGAGTGTTGCCCTAGCTCCTTGCCTATAAATACTATGTAATAACCCTCACTTGAGAGTTGATTGTTCAAGTTTTTCTTTCACATACTCCTACGCATAACCGGTCTTACTATATCGTGTGTGTGTGTGTTTGATTTCTTGTTCAATCGCCTTTATCTCTTTCTATATTACTTGTGTTTGTAAAACTAGTGACCTAACAGTTTTTAATGAGGCAATATCCTCAAGCGTATAAAGGAGTTATGTACTCTTTTTCCTTCACTAGATTTTTGTCCCACTGGGTTTTATCTAGTAAGGTTTTAACGAGGCATAATCCTCAAATGGACATCCAAGGGGGAGTGTTGTGGATAAATATGGAATGGATGTCCATATCTATTAGTATTTGTAGTTATCTTATTTAGGGTATTGTATCTTGTGGAATACTCCACCTTGTAACTATATATACATGCCTCAATTGAGAGATGAATAATACAATTCTTCATTTGTTTTCTATCTTTGTTCTTGTTCTCGTCATTCTCTTATTATTAGCTTCACAACAGTAATAATCTTTTATATAATAAAAGAATTACATCATTTCGGAGTGGGTTTGGAAAATCATTTTTATTGAAAAAAAATTGGACCAATCAGATTGCTCAATTTCGACACGTAAGCAAAATCGTACAATGTAATTGGTTAATAAAAAGTCAAAATTGAATTCAATTTGGTCAAATAATGATGAATTTCGTTTTACCAACAAATTGCGTATAAAAATCAATGTGTCAATTTTGTGAAAAAAAAGTTATAGGAAAGCGGGGCTATACAAAAATACTTTTACGGGTCATATGTAACATTTAGACGAAAAAAAAAAAAAAAAAACTGACTCACCGACATCCCCAAAACTCACACACTAAACACATTTTTTCACATACGCATTCAATAAACCATCAAAACTATCATAAAATCCAAAATTGATAGAAGGGTTTTGAACATCTTGATAAAGGTTAATATGGGTGGAAGTTTTTATTAAGTAATATACACAAAAAGTACAATCCTACTCAATTCCCAAAACCCTAAAACAATAAAACCTTCATTGGTAATATACACAACACCCTCATACGCTCCAGTAAATTTAATTCAACCAAAATCAACGACAAATTGTGGGTTTAAATTATCTAAATTCATTTTATGATAATATTAATGTTGTTGATCTATAGTATGATAAGATTTAAGGTATGCTTTTTATTAATTAGACTAAAATACACCGTTGGTCCCTAAACTTGGCAGGACGCATCGCGATGGGACAAAACTCGCCCTTTTCATCGCCACAGGTCCAAACCTTGGCCATTAAATGCCAGATTCGTCCCTTGACCAATAACGCCTATGTCAACAATTTTTTTCTGTTAGTTATTGGAGGGTATTATAGTCTATACACATTTATAACTCAACTTAGTTAATTCTGAGAAACTCTTTACCGTATACCATCTTGATCGTTTCCCTCCTTCCTCACACAAGCCTCACACACACTTTAACAATGGCAGACAAGGAGGTTACTTTTACAGATGTAACTGATGAGATGGTAAAATATGTGAAGGCAAAATATGGGGATACTTGGTTAAAAGAAGATGAAATGTCTGATGAAATTTTTGATGATTTATGAAGATTTGCGAAAGAAGCTCAAGTGATGAAAGGTTAGTAGGGTATTTTTTGTATTTGTGTGATTTCCATTTTAAGTGATGAGCATAAATAACTCCAATTTATTTGACAGAAATCCGAGCAGTGTCAGAATTTGTCAAAAAGAAGAATTATAGCAAGCTAAAGGTATCTGACGATATGGTTGAGTATGCCATGGCTACTTATGGGAATAAGTGGGATATAGGAGATGACATTGCTGATGTGATACTTGAAGACTTGTGGGAAAAATATGGGAATAAGGAGTCTGAGAAAGGTTAGAGTTAATGTTTGCAAGCTAAGAAAGTTGTAATGGGTGAACTCTGATTCTTTCTGTTTTGTCTATCTTTCCAGATACTAACGTGAAAGGAAATGAAGTTGATGTCATAATTATTTCAGACACATCTGATGATGAGTGTGGGATCATGTCTTCTAAGACCACTACTTTGAAAGGTTCCACTTCCCAAGCTTCCAAGGCTTCCGCTCCCAATGTTCTACATGGTCTTGTAGCGGCTGTGGGATGCTCCAGCACAAATAGGAATGAGTGGTATGTGCCTCCCCCTAAGGACCTCAAGTCTCCCCCCATGAATATCAAGTCCCCCATCAAGAAGTTCACCTATTATTTTTAGTTGTTGATGTAATGAAGATGTATATTTTTTGGCTGATGATGGTTACTGAAAACAATACATGTTAACATGTATATATATTTTGCTTGATATGGTGTAATTAGGTGGTGGTGTATGTATATTGTGGATTACTTTATTTCATTTTGTAGTTTGCAGTTGCTTATGCAGTTTAGGTGGGTGTTTGGGAAAACACATTTTGACTTATAAGGTCAACATAAAAAGTCAACAGATGCAAATTGTAACCAAAATTCAATTATTATAACAAAAGAAGCACACACATATCAGTTAAGCTACATTTAGACTGAAAGAGAACATAGCATTTCTAGCTAGGAATTCACTGCGTTAAATCACTAGTAGGTGATCCATTTGGACTGTCAGTTGCAGTCGGTTCAAGTGGTGTTTGTCTTGGCCGTTCTCCATTTGGTCTTTCAGTTGCAGGTGCTTCACGTGGTGTTTGGCTTGGCCGCTCTCCACTTGCTATTTCAGCTGTATGTGGTACACTTTCTTTGTCATCACTGCCCAAGGATGCACCAACACTAGTAGGTGTAGAAATACCAAGACCTATCACATATCCACCACTATCTCCTGTGGTTGTGTTTTCCCTAGCCTCACCATCTCTACCAGTATAAGATGTGTTTGCCCCCTTATTTCAAGGCACGCTGGACAAACATACCACATGAAATCTCTATTAGGTGGACGCCTTGCAAAAAAGGTCAATCCAGCCCAGTTTTCACGTTTCATCCAACAGTCAATGCATACCATTTGACAACCATTTTCTGCATCCATGGTGATAATATGTTGGTATGATAAAGAATTGATGAGTTAAGATGTATTATATAAGTAGATAGGAGTTTTGGTAGTTGAACAAGTAGATAGGAAGTAAAGACATCATAAATTCTAAAAAGATACTCAACATATGCATTATAGGGGGTGTTTGGAATAACCACTTGTGACTTATATCAAACTCAACAAAAATTAAAACATGATATTGTCCCGATTACAAATGGCTAGAAGCGTAGAAGCCTACAACCTTCGAACAGCATCTCGACATCTTTTATCCAGCACATATGGATGTCTTGGATATAACTCTTCCACAGACACTCCATAGTAAGCTGCCTCAAACTCTGCATCTTCAAGCCAAATTTTTCTCTCCCATTCCTCTTCAATTCTTTTGTACATTCTCTCCTCTTCCAAATACTCCTGGAATGCTTCTTCATCCAACCTTGACTGCTCTTCATCTTCCTCCAAAATTGTGTGTTCTTCTTCTTGCTCATAAAGAGCTTCAAGAAACTCTTGTTCCATAGTCTTCCTTATATCGTCTTCATCCATCCACTACAAAAGGAATACATTTGCACATCAACTAGAATGTAAACACACAAGAACAATCGTTATGCAAATGACAATTAAATGAATACCTGTTGCCTTCTGCCATCACAATGCCTTTTTCTACCTCGAACCTTAGTTTCCTTTGTTGGTTTTGGTACCTGATCCTTGTGACAACTAGACTTATTATGTCCAATAGTTTGACAATTGGAGCATTTAATCTGTTTACGAGCTCTAGATTTACCCATTTTGACGCAATTACTCTGAATGGGTTGGGTTTATGTGTATGAATTCAAATTTGTGGTAAAATGTGACAATAAAGTGCTTCCTATAAGTTAATGCAAATGTGAGGACAAGATAGGGGACTAAAACATGTGTCCCCTATACTCTTAAACTGTTTGAGCAAGTACCATAGACGAATACAACAATTAAGAACATAATTAACAAATTAAAACACTAGAACATAACATATACATTCATTAACTTCATATTAAACATCAAATATTCAGTACATATTTTTCCAAAAAAAAAGGGAAACATAACCACTTCTTTTCCTTCTCAACACTTCCTAAGATCATCAAGGAAGTTGTTCGTGTCACACACCTGTGAGTGTGTCTGATAGATCATCCTCCTTATCTCCAACGCCTTCAAGACATTAGCCTTTTGCCTGTTGCGAAGATCCTCGATAACCTTGTAGTTCATCACCGTAGTTCGAAAGCCTTCGATCTCAGAGATGTATTCTTGGGTTTCCTTCATACCCCGAATCAAGTCAGTCAAAGTGTTTTGGAGTCCCTTAGCAATTTTGATGTCCTTATCGTTTTCTCTCTGATAAAAGAGAGAAATCGAGTCAAACATGTAGTCAGAGTTCGAAGCTTTGGCGAGTTCTTCAAGTAGTGGGAAGTCAGCCATTGGGAGGTTGTTGAGATTTTCTTAGGATATGTTTCTTTTGATTGTTGGTATGCAATTGGTATAGTGTATTAACCAATAAATACCAAAAACAACTGGACGTTCCAAATTCAGGGACTAATTGTGAAGTTAGTAAAAAGAGAAATAGTCAAGTTTGTGTGAGAAAAAATACGCGGGAATTTTAAGTGCAAAAAATGGCTAACTGGCCAAATTAAGGGACCAAGTGTGACATTTTAAACCTATTACCCTGTAACTTGCCCTTTTGCCTTCCTTGATACGCTTATACACAATTAATGTGTTGGGAATCACCAAAAGAACCCAACTAACAAGATCCGAAACAATAAACACAATCATAATAACCCGACCCAATTAACAAAACCCAATCAAAACGAAACCTAACATACATCCACACTCACGTACTGAAACACACATCTAGTCAAACCCATTCTTAAAAAAACAAAAAAGTAACAATGAAGGACAGAAGCATATTCGTCTCCACTTTTAAGGATGTGAAGGAAGAAGAAGAAGGTGAGGTCCTGTTCAGAATCCACTATAATGGGGTTTTTGATTATAGCCCACTCAGGTATGAACGAGGTTCATTAATTAATCTGTGTGCCTTTACCAGTGATAGGGATATATTTAGTTCAAGCCTTGATAATGTGTTATCAGAGATTAATGAACAAAAATGGGCGTTGTTTTTCTGTGATCCTAAACAATCCCTAGAAAATGGTTTGCATTTGATTCATACTGATGTTGATGTTCATACTTTGTTTAGAATGGCTGAAACAAATGACTCAGTTGATATCTTCGTAGCCCAAAAGCCCCAAAAGTTAGCACAGTTTTACTTAAAAAACATTAGTTTTGAAGTTGTGGGTTGGGTAGAGCAGGATGCTAACTTTAGGATGCTTAGTCAAACACCTTTTAGGACTAGACGTCAATGGCATGGGATAGATAAGAAAAAAATGCAGGGGAGTGGAACCAGGACACCAAGAGTGAAAGGTGGTATTGTATTCAAAGACGAAGAAGGGGTTGTAGCTAAAAAAGGGAGAAAATTAAAGGAAAAGGAAAAGGAAAGATGGTTGATGAAGAGGAGGTTTTGCCCAGAAAAAAAGGGAGAGAAGTTGTTCAAGAATTTAAGCGAGGTTTAGATGGGAAAGGGAAGGCCAAAATGGTTGAGTTTGCAGGGTTTGATGTTGAGAACTTGCCTGGTTTTGATGTGGAGGGGAAGGCTGAAAGGGTTGGTGGTGCTGCTGCTGATGTTTCAAGCGGTGTTAAGACACCCTTTCGGAGCAAAGAAAAGATTACAAACTGCGTCCTAGCACTGTTCGCCCAAAGGCGACCCTAGGTGATGTTTCAGTGATGAATACCATGTCATGTGTTAAATTCCATTAAGCTGTAACAGTACAGTTCATAACTTATATGTTTGTTGTTTGTATACTTGTTTTTGCAGACAAGGTGGCAGCAGCATCATCAATTTAGGGTTCATGTTTTGTCGGTTCAACAGTTTCTGGATATCGATCAGAGCTGTGTAGATCATTTGAAGATTCAGCAGTTGAACGTTTTGAAGTTGGGCCCAAATTCATCTTTTATATTTTGTAACGTATCAGTATATTAACATGTATCAGACAATGACTCCGTAGTATCAGTTATGTTCCAGTTTCATCAAACACTGTATATAGTTGACTGTTATAAGTCAACTAGCTAAGTAGTTGATAATGTATAAATTTGTTTGTTAATCCTGGGTAAAATTCTGTGAGCTCATAGTTTCTTTACCAGTTGACTTTTATAAAGTCATACTTAAGTGGTGAGGACTCAGGTACACTGATCTAATTTGTTCAAACAATAACCCTTTTTTTTGGTGGAATAGTTCTTGAGTTAGAATTAACTAAGTTGAGTTATAAATATGTATGGACTATAATACCCTCCAATAACTAACAGAAAAAAAATGTTGACATAGGCGTTATTGGTCAAGGGACGAATCTGGCATTTAATGGCCAAGGTTTGGACCTGTGGCGATGAAAAGGGCGAGTTTTGTCCCATCGCGATGCGTCCTGCCAAATTTAGGGACCAACGGTGTATTTTAGTCTATTAATTATTTAAGGTCTTTAATTTTAAATACTATGTTTATTCAATTGTTATGACATAGATATAACATAGACATCAAAGTCAAATTATGATATAGATATCAAGAGCAGGTAAACTAATGAAGTCGCAAAATTTTAGTTCTTGATTTCCCGGGCTCTCATTAATTGTAAAGTCTTTCGAGGTATATATTTAAGTTGTTTAATATTGATCTTCATACCTTAAATCTTTGAAGTTGTTTTAGGTGGTTTTATTCTATGAGATCTGACATCTGTTGAAGCAAAAGGTGTTGGTAGAAGAATGCTTGACATTGTGCATACTATTAACAGTTCTGAATTGGGTGGTAAGGTTTTTGCATACGATGGTGAAAAAATGTTTTTTATTATGGGCCTTTTTCACTCGATTATACTTGAGTTCCCTATATTGTTGTAGATAGTGTTTGATGTTTACATCTTTTATGATCCATTAAAGTTTATTTATTTTCACCAATTATCATTTGTTGTTTCTTTAGAACTGTTCGTGGAGGCACCCTGAGGGACAATGACCCCAAAAGATCAATGCGTCAACCTCAGTCAAAATCATACAATGTGAAGATAAGCTTTGCAACTAAGTCCCAATTCGGGCCATCTTTAATGCCGCCAAAAATCTGAATAGTTTAGTGAACTGTAAGCGTCTTGGAAGTGCTCATAACACGACCTGTAAGTCATACAGTTTAAATTGACTATTAATATACAACGTTTCTTATTATTAACCATAGTAATGGGGTATTAAAGGGTTCTTTTTTTATTTTTTTATTTATTTATTTTTTTTGTTATTGTTGACGATCCTACTATGGAATAAAGTTTCGGATGAATATTCTATAATATAGAGTATGCTTTTAGACTTATGAAATGTATAAGTAAATTGTGTGCTATGTGTTTCCAATAGAGCAGTTGTTTAGCATCGACATATTAAAGATTTTTGAACGCTTCATGTGTGAATGAGACGGTGGATGCACTTTTGAATAACATAAATGTAGGATCTAATTAGTCCGCAAAACTTAGTTTGAGTGTTTGATTAAGGGCCCTCTATTTATGTAGACACGTCTATATAAATAAAATCTCTATATTACAACTTTGAAGCCGAATAAAAGCTTGAGCTACTTTTAACAAACATACCGTTTGTGTCATTTTAACCCTCATAAATTGTGAGCAGACAACATTATAAGATAATATTATCTACTGCTGGGTTTTAAAAAGCGTGAGGCGCTCCATTGCGCTAAGGGTCAAGAAGCCGAAGCGCAAAGCGACAGCGCGAAAGCGTACGCCTCACGTAGGCGAGGCACATACTTTTTACGTACATATTTTCAATATATTTACTACATTTTGATACGTACATACCGCATTAACATCAAAAAGAACCAAGCCTTCTAATAGCCGAATTCAACGAAAAATTGAATACAACCAATGGATTTGTTAAATTGTTGCAAGATAGTGTGGCTTTTTGTAAGTGAAGAGTTTTAGATAATTTATGGGTATAAGTGCAAAAATTAAACATATATAATATATAAAGGAATTTTTTTACGTCCGTTTCAAAAAGGATGACTTAAAACAAAGTTGAAATAAAGAATGAGTACTCTAGCAGTTTTTTTAAACCATAGATTGCATGAATAAAGTAATTTTATCCTTTAGTTATGTACTTTCACGGAGAGTTGTGATACTACCCATATCAAGTTCTTCCTAATACTTATCAGTGGATTGAATTGGGTTATATTGGGTTGTATTTTATCTCGAATGGTTCTAAAGTAATTAGCTAAAACGGAACGGGTCAACCATGGCGACACAAGTAAATTTTAAAGCATACAACCTCCTTGCACTTAGTGGTGACAAAAATTTATATTATTAGCAGTCACAATGGATGTAGTGCCACATAAAGAAGAATCAGGACCCTCTCTTTCAACATCTAAAACATGTAAATGATCTATTTTATATAGGATTTCAAGTACACCAGCATGAACATAAAAGCTGCAAGTATAGCCTATTTGTCCATGAACAGGTAAACAATCTATCAGCATAGGATATCTATTTTTTTTGTTAGGAATTAGAAATTCCATAGTGAAGAGTCGGTTACCCCAAATATAATCTAGCATAAGTTAGCTCGTAGACATATCGTTATTTACGTGTTTATTAGCTTAGTTTAGTTTAGAGTAACACCGTGGAGGAAGGACGGGTCTTTACCCACTGTATGCCTGATCCACAGTCCGAAGGAGGACGTTTAGTATGTAACTATAAATACCCTCTACCTCCCATGGTAGAGGGTTGGACCTTTCACTCAATCTAATATTCTTTCTTTTGTTTACTTTCTCTCTCTAGAAAGGCTCCCATCTTCTACTTTCTCTCTCTAAAACCTACTCATATTCGACCCATATATTGTTATTTGATGTGTTTATGAAAACCAATATATTACAAATGGTATCAAGAGCCATGGTTTGATCACTCATCTTTCATGTTCTTGGATTTCTAGTGGTTTTCATAAGGTTTTTGGGTTTGAATGAGTTTAGAGTGGTTAGCATCATTTGGATCATTTCTAGTGTTAAAATTTGGATTTTGATTGTACTTTTGTGTTTAGAATCATTATAAGTGCTTAGGTTTTGATTTGGAAGGCTTGAATCAGCGTGGTTGAGTTGTTTTTGGATTGATAAGTGGTGTTTTTGAAAGTTTCATGGAAGCGACTTGAGTCTCGGTGCATATTTCTTCGTAGCGATTTATCCCTACGTTTAAGCGACTTGTCTTTGTTCTGTGAAGCGATTTGTCCACTTAGCGATTTGTCTATTGAGACAAAACGACAAAAAGGACAAGGTAGTGGACGTACTCTTTTGTCTAGCGATTTGTCACTAGCGACATGTCTTTCTAGCGATTTGTCCCTCTAGCGACTTGTCTCTCTAGCGATTTGTCCCTCTAGCGACTTGGATTTCTAGCAACTTGTCACTCTAGCGACTTGTCTCTCTAGCGATTTGTCCCTCTAGCGACTTGGCTTTCTAGCAACTTGTCACTCCAGCGACTTGTCATTCTAGCGATTTGTCAATCTAGCAACTTGTCTTTCCAGCGACTTGTCACTCTAGCGACTTGTCAAAGAAGCGATTTGTCTCCGGTGCGTTTTGTCAAGGACTGAGATTTGTCAATTCCTGTGATTTGTCTCTAAACCTAACATACAAAACCCTTGTTTTCAAACCCTAATTCTCCGAAAAATCCTTCGGGGGCGCGCTGCCCCCCTGAACCCCCCAGCGAACTCACCGCAGAACAGGGGGTATATATAAAGAATTAGGGAATATCACAAACTCAACCATAACACCAATTTATCCTCACTTCCTTATCATATTCTAGTTCCTTTACTACATTCTACTTCTCACTTTCTTACGGTTTGGTCTTGATTTTAGTAAAATCCCGCGAAAGATTCTATTTCTCGGTTTAAATCACAGACTTGTAAAATCCCGTGTACACATCAACATCATGTCTTACACTCCTGATTCAGTGATTTCAGAAGTACTCAAACTGTATGATGCTGTAGACAACCATGAGAATATTAGCTATACTGAACGGTTACAGATGATGGAATCAATCAATGATGATTTGAGTTCTTCATGCTCTGAGTCCAATGAGAAAGATTTGCACCTGTTCAGACTACAGAATGCCATGCAAAAGGAAAGCAGCATTGAAGCTTATCAACAACTTCACTCTCACCTCATGCTACTTCTATCCATAACAATGGAACGAACATGTATTGCCCTCTTCCGTCAGGACTTATCCACATTAACAGGAACTTTGATGTTAAACCTAGAGCAATTGGAGCTACAACTTGACAAAGAGAAGGTTCAAAAGGATAGTTCCAGTGCTGCACTTCAAGTGATCTACAAACATTTTCAGTCATTCATTAGAAGGGAATTCACATCCGATTATGATCAAGACATGACTGAAATGTCTTTCAAGAGACACACTGGAATGGAAATTAGCGTGTTCATAGAGACACTTATCCATCTCATGGATAAGGTGGAAAAGCACATTGAGGAAGTTACTCAGAAAGATGAAAAAATGGATGAGAGTCTGGTGCAGTTGACAGAAAGTTGTGATGAGTTGGGTAATGTATCAGTTGAAGAATCGGGTGTTACTAAATGCAGAATGTCAGAGAAAAATAATAATGATGTAACCAGCTGTTTAGTTACTCCTAACACACAAGAAGTAGATGCAGTAATCAGAAAGGGGAATGAATGTCGGGCACAATCAAAAGATTGTAGTGTTGAGTCAGGTAAAGCACTAGATGATGGATCAGTTGACACTGAATACAGAGGCTCAGAGATAGATAAGCTTGACACAGCCAGCGGTCCAGTGACTCTTGTTACACATGATGTGGATGCATATATCAGACCGAAAATTAAACAGGTGTCATGTAATGAGGTACCCTTAACTGTTCAACATAGTGCATCTGCTAAAGTACTTAAACAAACTAATCATGATGCTGAACATGACTTTGATAAATGTTCTGTAACTGAGGCTGAGTCTGAGATTAAGTATTTCAAAACAAAAGATATGGTTGATAAAAAGGATTTTGATCAACTTTCAAACAAATTCTCAAATCTTGAAAAACATTGCATTTCACTTGAAATTGCGATATAGAGTAAAGAAGAAAGTTTTCAACTTAACAAACCATGTAAAATCTGGAACTTCCTGAATTCCGTGAACTTTTTGAAATTAACACTTTGAAAGCTCAGCTTCAAGACAAAGAGTCAACTATCAAAAATTTGAAGAAACATATATCTAATATGCATGTGAAAATTAATTTGGTTAAAAGTAATTCTGATGTTAATACTATTGATGATATTCAAATGAGAAATGATGAATTAGCGGTTTGTGTGGCCCAATTACTAAAGGAAAATGAGTCTTTGAGAAAGCATCACATAGAACTAAGTGACTATGTCAAAGAAGCTAGAACAAAGTCAATAAAGCAAACAAAATATTTGATAGCAAAAATTGATGAACTTAAAGCTCAACTTCAGGATAAGAGTTTTCCGATAGTTGCCTTAAAGAATGAGCTTAGAAAAACTGTATGGAAAAGTGTGAACACTAAGTTTACAAAACCATCAACCTTGGGGAAGCCAGTTTCTCATTCCATTAGAGACCGATCTGTTGTTAGGCAGCCTACTGCATTTAAATCTGAAAGAACAAAATTTTCAAAAACACGGTTTGCCTCCCAAGTTGATGTGAAACAAGTTTTGTCAAAACCAGTCACTTCACCTGAGTTACCTAAGAATAAGGCTTCTAGCTCCGTTAACCCTCAACAAGTAGCCACTTCTACTCCCAGCACCTCTAGGATTGGTTCGAAAACAGTGTCAAAACCAAGCATTAAAACCCAGAATTCATATGATATGAATGACTTGTGGAAGAACTACTATCTAGAAGAAGCTAAGAAAAAGGCACAGATTTGAAAAGACGGAATTTTAGGTGCAATACCTAGGGTGATGAATTTCACGAGATTTCAAGGCACTGCTAGTAGTAGTAAACCATTACCTAGGAACACTCAAAAGACTAGGGGTTGGCTTGCATCTAAGAGTAGTTATATGAAGAAGAATGCTAAGCATGAAGAAAATGAAATTAGAAATTCTAAGTCTTTTCTGAATAAGAAACATTTTCCTAACTCACATGCTAAGGTACAATCCACTAAGACTACTAACATGGCTAAGGGTCAATATGTCATGAAGCAAAACAAACCTAAAACTCCACCTAGATGGATCCCAACTGCTAAACCTTTGGAGTCTAGGAATACCAATAAGTCTTCCACTGTGCATAAGAATATCAACAATCCTAGACATTTCCATAAGTGGATACCGTCTGGTAGAATGTTTAAGGATGTTGGACTTAGGTGGATACCTACCGGAAAGCTGTTTACCGATGGCAAAATCAAGGTTGACCGTGAAACCCCAAAGGGTTTGGATACTAATGTCACTAACCAATATATATGCAATCAAGCTTGTAATGTTAGTGCAGGTAGTCCCTACTCAGTTGCAGATACTTCGATCCTTCACTACATGGACTGGCTTAAAGTATGGATAACAAATGGATTGATATCTCATAACTCACGGGTTCAAGTAACTCAACCTTGATGTTTAATCTGCGATGACGTCTGTTCACATCAGTTCAGGCCTCGTTCTTCATCACTATGGCATCTGTAGATAACACTTCAGGCCCCGTTCCTCAAAGAAAAGAAAAGTGTACGCCTCAGTGCGCTTTATCTTCAGAAGAAGAGAAATCTTCATTTTTATGACCATTCTCATCGACATTCTTCATCAACAAGCTTCATGTTTTTCAATGATCATTCAATCCTCAAGTAGATCTCCGTTCATTGGTATATATTCTTATTCACTTGCTCAATCAAAATGGCAAACTTCATTTGCAATTTTTGAGGGGGAGAAGAGTGAATATACTACATGTTGATGGATGCTTGAGTTATGGTCATACGACTCTCCAACGCCTAATGTCTTCACTTACTAAGGATAACTGGGATTTACTATTTGGGATTCATTGTTTCTCAAGATATGTTTGATGTGTACTTCCAACCTCCAACGAATGTTGATCATCCAGTTTCTGAAGCTCATGCTCCGGTTCCTACTGACTCAACTGGTTCATCATCTAAGAAGAACTTCTTGGAATTCTCAAGAAACCTTATCTCTAGTTATTTCACAAGGCGTTGATAATGACTATCATGATATTGTAGTTGCACTATTGAATAATGATCCGCTCTTTGGTATTCCTTTGCCAAATCTTCACGGATTATTGTTCATGAATAATGATCCGCTCTTTGGTATTCCTTTGCCAAATCTTCACGGATTATTGTTCCTCTCAATGTGCACGCTATAAATCAACCACATGAACATTAAGGAAAATGACTACCTCATCTGCTCAAAAACATTATTGGTGAATCTTCCAGATCAGTCTCTACATGTATACCTTTAGGAAGAATGCATTGATGTTGAGGAATCATTTGTTCCGGTTCATTCAATCGGTCAATGTACATCCGATTGTATGTTTATTCACGTGTTGGGCATTTTACACAAGTTGATTACTTCGGAGTTAATCATTTATCACTTATTTGAGATTGAAGTTGACTTTCACAAAGGCGTGTTCTTATTTGATAACTTGCTTGGGCTTAAGAATTTGAGTTGAAGACTTGGTTTATCTAGTTACCAGCAGTCGGGGTGGATGGTTAAAGACCGACGATGTGGATAATCTCAAGAGGTGTTAATGTCTCATACTTTGTTTGAGTATTGAGTACTTAGAGATTTGCTTGATGCATAGATTCTCGACATAGTTCTTCCATCATTTAGTGCAAGCTTAAGATACAAATGTAGGGAATTCGACTTCAGTTTCAAGTTTGGTATATCGGGTTTTCTTCTTTAATGGTCTCTTCAAGTTGTCTACTTATGGGTTAATAAAGATAGTCCGAGAGAGTTTCTGCAGCAATTAATTCTCACAGGATTCAGTTGAGCTAATTGCTTGTTCTTCTCTATTTCAAGAGTATTTGGCATGTATAATGTGTTGATGATTCTGAGGTATCAAAACCAGCAAGGGGGAAGGAGATATACATCTAAACACACAACGAGTACACGTGATGAACTTAATACTTCTTATCTATTGAAGTAATCCCGGGAAAGACAAATGTCATAACCTCAGAGAAACTCAGTTTTTAACTCGTAGCCTTTGGTGTGTTATTCCAACTATTTGGGGGAAGGATGTATTATTCCAACTATTTGAGAAATATGAGAAGAATATTTGGAGCGTGAGATGATATTGCTTATCGACATCTTCTTTATGATTTATGGTAGTGCTTCCGGTTATTGCTTTATGTTCACAATGTTATGATGATTCCGATGAGATCGCAACCATCAGGGGAGAGAGTTGTGTACATCAAGGACGCACAACAGATTCACATGATCGAACGGGCTTAATCAATCATTCAGGAGAAGATCAGTGATTAAATCTGCTACTCTGATGTCATTGCTTCGACACTGATTGGGTACATGTGTACATTATGGGCTAATTGGTTATATCTAAGATAACTGGAATGCATTTAGTGAAACGAAGATGTTGATATATTGTTCCCTCGAATTGGCAAACTGCTCAAAACCGCAGAGCAATGTGTAGACCGGAGACGCACAACAGGTTCACATGATCAAGGCCTAATCATATATTCCGGGTTTGATAACCGCAGAGATGATCAATGTTTTAACTTGTTACTCCGATGCTATCGTCTTCGGGTACTTGAGCTTCATACAATGAGACTATTTGATTCATTTCTACTTCTTGGGGAAATGGTCTTCATTCAAAGATTGTCGGTTTAGGGGGAAGCTACCAAAGTTTCACTTTCTGAAGGCTCAAGTTCTGACGACGATTCAAGAGTCTCGAAAGCTTTGGTGGTGAAAGTCTGAGAGATGATGAATTCTATCTTCTACAACGGTGCTGAACGATATCCTTATCTCGGTACTCGTATCATTATCTTCTTTGTAAATATTCAAAAAAAATTATATATATATAAAACCTACAAAAAGAAAATAGAAAAATATAAAACCAACAAAAATCCATAAAAATTCTGAAAAATCAAAAAATACAAAAATATTGTTTTTTCTCAAGACATGTCTTCTGGTATCGATAACATCTACGGTCTTAGAAATGTCATTCAATAATGGCACGGGACTTTAGATGAAGTTCGAGCAGGAGGTGTAAATATTTTTTTCAAAACATGTCTAAAACAAATAATGGCTTACAGTTACTTCAGACTGTAACCCGTGCTTAAACCATGGCTTGCTATTATTTCAGATAGCAACCCGTTTTTCAAAGAAGGAAAGTGCTACGCTTAAACTATTTTCACAAAATTCGTGCACTTATCCTAAAAACAAATTGAGGAAAGTATGTCGAAGGACTGCTGTTCCTACACAAATGTTTTTCCTTCTATAAATTCTTCAGAAAAATATTTGTTGTTTTCAAAAATGGTGGTAAATGAGTTGCTTGTAAATCAATCAGATTTAGAGTTTTCATAAAAATTTGAAAACTCAATCAATGACTTCAGCGCTTTTAAACTTTTCAAAAATGAGTCATTGATTGAGGGGGAGAATGTTTTCAAATCTATATCATCTAACGGGCTTTCTTAATCATCCTACGTGCTTATCAAAAGAAGATATTTGCCTATGTCGAAGGACTAGGAATTTAGGATATGATTGTTAGGATTAGATGATTAGAGTTTGATAAACACATTATTCCCATGCTTTACATGATCTGATTGATATGTTGAATTGACTTTTATTAGTCGATTACTGTTTAAGTGACGTCGACCACCATATATCTGTTTGTGTGTCCACTAACGTATGCAGATATCATGGTTTATAAGAATGTTCCCGATCCGGATCCCACATATGAAGATGATTGGATGCCGAAAGGAAAGGGTAACTATTTCTTGGGTCGACAAATGAAGAAACGGAGCTTAATTAGATCTCTCCATGGATAGTTGGCACGTTAGATGCAACTTCAGAGGTCTCACTGCATATGTAGATGGTTTTCTTCCAACCCTCATCTACAACAACAAAAGCAGCTCAACCACCTAACGTATCTTTGTGCAGGACAAGTAGTGAATAATACCATTTTTCAAAATATTTGAGATTGTTTTGAAAATGGAAAAATATTGTTTTGAAAATAAATTGGACTCAAACTTTGGAAATCAACCGGACTTCATTTTTAAACATAAGTCACTCAATCAACGACTACGGTCATTGATTGAGGGGGAGAGTGATTTCAAACTTAAGTATTTTCAAACGATATTTCTTCATAAAAGTCCGTTTTTACGTAATAAAGTGGTGATCTAAAGATTTAATGTTATGTCTTGGTATGATTTTCTTTAAAACTCTAAGATCTTTCAAAATGAATTTTTTTCTGTTCTTGTTTGATTGTGAAATTGTTTTATTTTACTTAAAGATCTTTTAAAAATGATCATACCTGACAATAACAATCTTTAACGTCGAAAAATTGATCCTTATCAATCATTTTACAAAATTAAATTTTGCCACGTCTTTCCCCAAAATTTTCTAAATGATTTAAATCAATCGGGATCCAAAATCTCAATTGGTTTGAAATTTTTGATCGGGGGAGAGATCGTGATTTAAATCTCAAATCGGTTTTTAAGGGTGATTGTTTCAAAAGCACTCCTTCCTTCATGTGTCAAACGATTTTGAAATACATAATGCACATGATTGTGGAGGAGCATTTAACCAAAAACCAGAAGAGTATTTAAACAAGGCCACATTTTCTCCCATGTTTTCTAAACCTTATTAAATCAATTGGGATCCAAAATCTCAAAGGGTTTGATATTTTTGATCGGGGGAGAATTTGTGATTTAATATGAAATTTGATAAAAGATGATCGTTTTGATTCAATGTGCAAGTTCTCTCTAATATGTGCTAAACTCTTTCGTATATCGATGCACATATTGAGGGGGAGCAAATGGTTTCTATTGACAATCGTGAAAAGTACTTCAAAAACCTCTTGCCTCTATGTGCAAAATGATTTTCAAATATCCAACGCACATATTGAGGGGGAGAATTTACCAAGAAAATCAAATGGCTTTTTCTATGAAAATTGTGATCAAGAAATATATTTCAAAGAACTCTTGCCTCCATGTGCGAAACAATTTCAAAATCATATGCACATGTTGAGGGGGAGCATTTCTAAATGATCAAAACAATTAAGGTACAAAATGCTTTGATATTATATCACAAGTACCTTGATTGATTTTCCAAATGATTTTTCAATTGGTTTCAAGAAGGAAAGAACAATACCAAAAGACCGACCAAATTTACTTTATGTAGGGAGTTATAAGGATGGTTAGGTTAGGTATTCGTTCCCACGATCCCGCCAGAGCCGGAGGGATCTACCCAGGGACAATCCACTAGATAGTGTAGAGTCCTTAGGTATATTGAAAAAAGGAGAAAAATGAGAATATGGGAAGAGTGCGGACTGAGACAGAGCTAGAACTGGAATAAACCCAACAAGTTTCTAGTTATGAAGTCTCGGTAAGCACTGAAGGGGTTGAAGAATGAAAAAGAATTGAATGTAAAAAGGGTGAAAAGAAATAGCCCTCCATTAATTCAACCTTAGGGCAGAAACTGGGTTCAATTCATATGCTACTGGTAGTTACTAAGGTAACACCGGTATTGAAGACAAGACGTCATGGACCCAGTGACGCTCTGCACTAAACTTCCCAAGCTACTCAAGTTCCTCTTAAAAGGACTTGTTTCATTCTCACAGGGAACCTACATAATCTATTGACTTTCTCTAAGAGATTGTTGATATTGAAGAAGGAGACCCTCTCCCTAGTCTCCGACATAGGAAACCAAATGTGCACAATTGAGTCTAGAGCCAAGAGATCATCCACAATATCTCATTAGGACACAAAATTAATGAAGACTTGCTATTTCAGACAATGTGGAAAGTAAGTATATATTGAGAGTCCTACGCATTATCCTTGTGGTATTGCCAGAACATCCAAGTGATATGTAAAAATATTCACAATGAAGATGGAAATCCTTCTAGAGCCAACATCAAACAAGCTCTTGGTGGGTGACATGTGAGATCTTTTCTAAAGATCAAGCTTGTGACAACTGGATAGAAACAATGGGGCGATTCACTTGTGAATCAACCTTGGTCCAGGAAAAGAATTGGCGAATACTTTTGTAAAAACCGTTCGATGTGCAAATCTTCTTTTCTCTAGCACATCGAATTTGTATTCATATTTCAAACACAAAAGTATCTCTGATTGAAAAAAAAATACTTTTGGAAAAATCGTTCGATGTGCGAATCTCTTCTGTTCTCTAGCACATCGATTGTGTACTCTTTTCAAATACAAAAAGTATTTATGATTGAAAATTGATCTTTCTCATAAAACCTTCGTTGTATTGCAAAACTCTTTCTTCTAAGCAATACACGATTGTTTTCAAATCAATTTTTCATCAATCAGTGAATCTCAATTCGCTGGTTCACTCACTCTGTGTTTTCTTCTTTGAGACGTTCCGGTTTGAGAACAGCTAGAACAGCTGCGAAACCCTGTCAAGGAGATTCTTAGGAATTATACCTGATCACAGGCAGTACTTGTACTGATCAACAAGGAACCGTGGGTCGTGTACCTCAATTCCACGAAAGTGATCAAAGACACTTTCGTGTGTTTTATTGCTAACTGTTGTTTGCAGGTACATTTGGACGGTTGCAGCTGATCAGAATTGAGGAGTCAATCCAAAGCCGCATGCTCACAGCATCCACACTTATTTAAAGAAATATTGACAAGTGCTTATCTACATAACCTGGCTCTGATATTTTATATTATGCTTCTGCTACGCTGCTCTAAATATCATGAACCAGTAAAAGCTTCCGCTACTCTGATGAAAAGATGTCATGATCCATAAAGTGTGAGCATGTCGATCCAAAAGTCACAACATCACGTGAAGGCAACACTACAAAGGGTGATCCAAAGATTAACTGTGGCTGATGATCTCAAAGAAAGCTCAAAGATCATCAAGACGTGGATCAGTTCAAAGACCTCCACTGAAAGTACAAAATAATCGGACTATGAAGAGTCACTGCTTAAGCACAAAGATTGTGGAAGTGAAGAACTAAAGTCTACGAGCTCAAGACTGAAGATAAAATAGAATGCTAGGATTCGAAATGTAAAACATGGGGTGACCTCCCTTAGGGGGAGATTGTTAGGAATTAGAAATTCCTTAGTGAAGATTCGGTCTCCCCAAATATAATCTAGCATAAGTTAGCTCGTAGACATATTGTTATTTACGTGTTTATTAGCTTATTTTAGTTTAGAGTAACACCGTGGAGGAAGGACGGGTCTTTACCCACTGTATGCCTGATCCACAGTCCGAAGGAGGACGTTTAGTATGTAACTATAAATACCCTCTACCTCCCAAGGTAGAGGGTTGGACCTTTCACTCAATCTAACATTCTTTCTTTTGTTTACTTTCTCTCTCTAGAAAGGCTCCCATCTTCTACTTTCTCTCTCTAAAACCTACTCATATTCGACCCATATATTGTTATTTGATGTGTTTATGAAAACCAATATATTACATTTTTCATTATTTTTCAAAGTGCGATAATAGTAGGCGAAAAATAAGGAACCATGGGCTTTTTTTATAGAATATCCTTTTTTCCAAGAACGCATATTGTATATTGCAGTAAGAAAACTACAGTGTGCAAATCTATATTTACATCATATTAGGATGAAATATTCTCTTTTACTATATTATGTTGCAACTCGCGATGTTTATGGGTCACTTTGACTTTTCGTACTTAACTGTTAATTTCGTTTGGTGAAATACGTTGTCATGTGCTACTTTATCTGCTGAAATTTGTCAAACATTGTTTTAGTTTGCATTAGGTCACTAGGAGTCTTGGATGGGCTAAACTGTGAAATAATTGTAGGGTTCTAACATCATGTAGGGTAGGTGATGCTGGAAGTTTATGACGCGCAATGTGGTGATGTAGTTAGAATATTCTCTCAGTATCATAAACATCTTTGTGAATACGTTAAGCAAGTAAGGGATGCTCAGAGACTTGAGAATGAAAGTGGTCGCCAGTTTCGCCTGTTTCGAAACAAGCAAGGAAAAAAATATCAGTAAGGCATGCGAGTCACTTGCGGTTCTGATGGTTGAAAAGAATAAACTGTTTGATGCATATGAAAAAGTGGTATCTTTATGAACCCAAAATTAGAGACTGCTAAATTAGGAATTGATGTCGATGGAGATATACATGATGGAGTCCGAGATGTGATTATTGATTCAAAAGTCCCCCTCAGTTGCTTGTGGCAGTAACTATTTACACTCAAAAGTTGAAATCCTTGATTGTTAAAGAAATATAGATTATTGATGTTATATCTGTTGCTGAAAGAAACATTAAGGTAAAACTAAAAATGTTATTAGTTATTTAGTAATCAATTCATATTATATTTTTCTGTCTGCACTCTCTACTAATTTACTAATAGTGTTATCGTTCTAATTTTCATATGATAATAATAAATTAATGGATGCCTCTCCTGATCTAGGCTCGCCATTACAGCCTAAACTTAATGGTAATGGTAATATCGGGCACGACGCTTCAATAGGGACTCGATACCATCTTTTTGAAAGACAGGTACACGCCTGTCTACTAAATAGCCTCAGATTATGCATTCTTTAGCTTCTATTATGTATGTGTATAAGATTATTCTATTCCATTTTAATTTCTTTTCTTATATGTTGATAGATATAGCTATTGGCAATTTATGATTGTGTCATGTTTGTTTTTACGGAAAGTACATGTTTAGAAATTTGTAGCTACTGAAGATCAACTCAACAAAGTTGCAGAGGCTAGAAAATTGTGCATATACTTTGACATGAAGAAGGAATAATTTGGGTTGATTGATCCTCCCAAACTAATGAGAGGCTCTTTGATTAGACAGCCGCAGTTGGTTGATCTAAATGGTGAAATTTGAGTTGTTTATGATAGCTTCGTATCTGAAAGGCGCATGTGGATACAAGTATGGGTTTTAAAGCAAAAAGAATTGAGGATGCACTGTGAAATCGACCAACGGCCTCTGTGTACTGTTGATGACAATCATGACATAAAGGTTATAGGTTTCCGGAACAATGATAGGGACATATTAACATCAGCCAATTAAGGGCATAATTTTTTGTTTACAGACTTAAACACCGTGTTTACAAGAAATTAACATCATCAGTATGGAAATTGGAGGTGAATAAGATGTTCGAATGTATCGACGTGATATGTTTTCCATCAAAAACCACTCTGGAAAAATGTTGTCTGTCTCAAAGTTTCAAGAGGCAAGAGGCAAGTCGCAAGTTGTAGTAATCTGCCGCATTATTAAAATCTTTACATATCTTCTTGATGGTAGTTTCTTTTTAAACTAATAATAATGGCTAAACTAATAGTAATTATCACAACGATTTAATAATCTTTTTTATTTTTAAATTGGTAGGATCTTTAACTAATATGAACATGAACGTGTGTTAGCCTTAATAATATTTAATAGAAGTGGTGGTCATTCACGTCTAGGAACTTTGTAACGTGTGTTAGATATCGTGATAGAATAGTCAACGGGCTTGTGGATTGGGCTAAGCTAATTGGCTAATACTTATGTTAATCTAGCCTTATGTAAGTTATTGTCCAATCCAAGTCCAATCCAAGCCCAAGCCCAAGCCCATAAGAGTGATATGTATGGAAGTATAAATACCCCTCAAATGGTCATTTGAGGGGTGTGCTTGAATGTGTAAGTGTGTGTTTTCTTTGAAATAAAACATCTCTTGTTTTCATCTTTTCTCTCTTCACCTACACGACATATATCATCAAGTCACCATCTTTCTTAATCTTTCTTCATCTTTCTACGTATAAGTGTTTTTTTGTTTACGTGGTATACTTGTGTGGTAAGCTTGGTATACGTGATAAGGTTGAGAAAAACAAGGTCCTACAATTGGTATCAATCGCCTAACAATGGTTTAGGAGTGTTTGTGTTCGTTTTTTGTTGAAACTTTTCCAACAAGATTCGTTTTTTATATAAAAACGCAAGATTTTTGCATAAAGTTTTGATTTTTAAGTGTTTTTAAGCTAAAAGTTGTAGTTTTTATTGATCCTTAAGTGTTTTGGAAGAAGTTTGTGCAAAAGAAATCATTTGGAATCGTGTTTTTGGGTGAAAAATCATGTTTTTGCAAAATTCTGGGCTGTTTACGCGTAAGGAGTCCAAGTACAGAAAGTCAAAACCCTAGTTTCTACGTGTAAGAAAAGTCAAAACCCTAGTTCTACGCGTAAGGTCTACGCGTAAGAAGTGAATCCTACGCTTAAGATTTTGGTGAAGAATTTTCGTGGAACAACGGTTACTCAGTGCTTCCCTCACTTGGATAAGTTTGTGGAACACTTCGACTTGTGGATATCTTTTACACTTGGACGAGTGTAAAGGATTTTGGTTTTAAACCTAAGTTTATTCATAAGCATAAAAGCTTACGAGTAACACTCTACGCCTAAGCTAACACTTACGCGTAAGGTTTCTTACTTATAAGCATTTAAGTTTACGCATAAGCTTACGCTTAAGCCTAAAGGTTACGCGTAAGATAGTGTTTACGCATAAGGAATCCTACGCATAAGCATCCTACGCCTAAGGAATCCTACGCCTAAGGAAGTCTACGCCTAAGAAAATCCTACGCCTAAGCTCAAGTTTACGAGTAAGATCTTAAGCAAAACTTCAAACGGCCATAACTTTTGAACCGTAACTCCGTTTTCAGCGTTCTACCCATTAAAATGACCATGAGAACGAGGAGAATGACACGCTGAATAAACTAAAGGGTCAACCTTCAAGTCCTAAAAACGCTCCGAACAGAAGTTATTGAGGTTTTTAAGTTTTTAGACCCAATTTTCACTACAACAACCAAACTTAATCTTCATCAAACACAACTCCTTTATCGTTGAATCGATCATACATCAACTTTATCATAAAATACCTTCATCAATGGCTACTCAACAAGACATTCATGCAGCTGGTGCCGAAAACCGTCCTCCTATGCTGGAAAAAGGTGGATATCTTCAATAGACAAGTTGTATGCTCCGCTACATCAAGACCAAACCTAATGGAAAACTCATGATTCAATCCATTACGAATGGACCCTTCAAGCCTTGATAAGTCCAAGACCCTGGAAATCTTGATGCAACACCTCCCATCCCACCATCTTTTCGTGTTCAATATGAATCTGAATACACTAAAGAGGATAACAAGCAGGTTGAAGCAGATGACATGGCAATACACATTGTCCAACTGGGTTTACCAAGAGACATCTTTGCTGCTGTAGACAGCTGTGAAACTACTTATAATATGTGGGAACGTGTTAGACGGCTATGTTATGGAATAGAAATTGGTCAACAAGACATGGAGAACAAGCTGCTAACTGAATGGGAGAAGTTTACATCAACTCCAGGAGATCCATTGAATCCTACTATGGAAGGTTTTGCACTTTGATGAATGAGCTTATCAGAAACAAGTTGGCACCCAAAACTATCGTGAGTAACATCAAATTTCTCAACAATCTTCCAGAAGAATGGGGACGATATGTCACTATTGTCAACCAAACAAAGGACTTACATCAGGTGAACTTTGATCAACTCAACGATTTTCTGAAACAAAACCAAGCTGAAGTCAATGAAGTTAGGAAAGAAAGATTGGCAAAGAATCATGATCCCTTGGCACTAATTGCAAAGACTCCAACTCCAGTGAACTCACAACAACAAGCTTCATCATCTTCCACTAACAACAACTTGTAGCAATACATTCCACAACCACAAGCTGTTATCCCTCAACAACAATTCTATCCACCAGAACAACAAGTCATTCAATAACAACAGTATCCACAATACCAGGAACAAGGAATCCCTGATCTTGAAGTTGAACAAGAAGAGGCCTTGTCAAATGCATTTGCTTATTTGACTAAAGCATTCAAAGGTCGCTATTCCACACCAACTAACAACAACCAAAGGATTTCATCAAACACTCGCAACAGGCAAATTGCACAGCCGGGTTTGAATATGGGTCAACAAGGACAAATGGTTGGAGTTATTGGGAATCAGCAGGGATATAATCAGGCGGTTCCGTATCAGGGTAATCAGTTGGGTCAGAATGTTGGAAATCAGTTGGGTCAGAATGTTGGGAATAGAGCAGTGGGTAATCCGAATGGGAATGTTGCAGCTCCAGTCATTGGGAATTATGGAAATGTGAATTAGGGTAATCAGGTTAAGTGTTACAACTGTCAAGGAGTGGGTCACATTGCAAGGAGTTTTCCCACTAAGCCGAAAAAGACGAATTCTGCGTATCTTCATAAAGCAATGTTGTTGGCACAGAAGTCTGAAGCAGGGATGCAGTTAAGTGCTGAGGAACATGACTTTTTTGCTATTATGGATGAATTGGAAGACCTAGAGGAAATCAATGCGAGCTGCATCTTCATGGCAAATCTTCAGGAAGCTAAGTACGACACGACTCACGCGACCTCCATTTTATGACGCCAATGCAGATTATCGAGGTACCAATCATTGATCCATGCTATAACAATGTCATATTTGATGTGTTTACTCATGATGAACAGCATTCTGTGACGCCATCACCTACTTATGATACATACCTGGATAATCCGAGTTGTAGCAATACTAACTCTGAAACTCCAGATGTGGATCCTAGTGGAGGCTTTGTGGCACAAAATACTGAGACTGATGAGGAAACACGTGCATTATTTGAAACATTAATCAATAATTGTGGCATTGAAATTGAGAAAGTTAAAAAGGTCAATCGCGATGTTAAGGCCGCAAATGATAAATTGACCGCTGAGCTTGATGGGTACAAGGAGAATGCAAAAGCTTTTGAATTTCACAAAAACAAAGAGTCAGAATTAGAAATTGGTTATCGAAATTCCGTTTTAAAAGAAAAACAGTTGCAAATCAAGTATGACACACTTGATGTGAATTTGAACTTGAAAATAAAATCTTTAAACAAGGAAATTTCTTATCTAAAAGACCAACTTTCTAAACAAAAAGCAACGTATTCTGATCTTGAAAAAGAGAAGAAAAAGTTGATAACTGATTTTTCAAAACGAGAAGATTCTCTTCTTGATGAAATTCTTGAGAAAAATGAAAATCAGCAAATTGGAAAATTTTCTTGTTACAACGGGTCATTCTGCTCAAACTGTCAATATGTTAACAAATCAAACAAATTTGTATTTTCATAAAACTCAAAAAATGGCTCTTGGTAACAAACCTCCTTGTGCACTCAAGAAAGCTCAGAAAGAACAGAATGTTTTGTATAATGGAAAAGCTTTGTTGGATAAACATGAACCCGTAGAAGTTCGTTATTCTCATGAAACGTTAGAACTCACCGACGAGAGTAGATCAAAAATAAAACAAACGAATCCAGCAATAAAACCAATCGACTACAACAAATGGAACAAAATTTCTGGAATCACTTTTGTTCCGCAAAAAGAAAAGTCAAAGTTTTCCACAACACCCAGTGTTTCAAACAAAGAATCAAAATCTGTTTCAAAACCAGTTTCAAAGCTAATTGGTGTCTCAAAATCACTTTCGAACATTGAACAAATGTCTTCAAACAATCCTTTTAACACAAGTGATGCTAGAAGCATTTTAGAAGATGTTAAAACTAGAATTGGGAGACTTCAAGAGACTGTTAAAACTAAAACCAATATTACAACTAACATCTGGTTTTCTAGTTTTGATGATGAAATGAAAAAGTTTTTTGAAACTCAAATTGCCCCTCCGCTGAATAACATCAGTGCAAGGGTAATTTATTTTGAACAAGCATTTTTGAAAGAAACAGTTGACTTTGTCAAGGACCATAAATCCCTGGTAAAGCAAGCTAATGAATGTTTTGAACACATCAAAATTTTGGAAAATTTTAATGATTCTCTATTCGAAGATGTTATGACTACTGATATTATGTCCATTATCTTACAAACATATTTTGTTGAAGACCAAGAAAGACTCCAATCTGAGACCTCCGCAATTGTTTCAAAATATGAAAAATCTCTTGAAAAAGAAAATGTTTCATATTTTAAACAACTTGATCAAAAACCGAGGAATGCAAGTATGACAACCGTCGTGATGAGGCGCTGCCTACAATGACATGAAAGTGAAAAATTATCTTTTGAGGGCTCAGCTGGACTGTCAAAAAGAAAAGGCTGTGGATACTAAGATTGCAAAACCATTGACTGGGGAGAAGGCAAATGTTCCAAAACCAGTTTTTAAACCATAAATGTCTATTTCTCAGCCTCCTCCAAAAGTCAATGAGAAAAAAGATTTGTCAAAACCAGTCACTCCACCTGCCTTGCCTAAGTAAAAAGACACGATTGTTGAAAATGAAAAGCGGTTATCGAGAAACCAAAAGTTTTAGCACCTCGCCTTTTTAAGATGAGTACCACTAATGCGTCTGCCTCCACATCTAAACCATATGGAACAAACGACATAATTTTAGACAAGCACTCTAAAGAGACTAGGAAAGCTGAAACCACTTCTCTAGATAATAATGTGAATCCTAATGCGTGTGCCTTACCTTCTACAGGACTAGAAAGCACCTCTAGGAGCAGCAGACTAAAGCCTAAGAGCAATACAAGGAACAATAGAGTCTCGCATGCCTCTAAGAGTAGTAGCTTGAATAAAGAGAAGAAAGTAGAAGAACACCCTAGGAATTTACCGCTTTGTAATAAGAAAGACATTTCATCTGAATGTAATGAACCTATGAAACTTGATAAGTTTAATGAATGTGTTGAATCTGTTTGTTTAACTTGCAAGAAATCTTTAACTAATATTCATGATGATTGTGTTTCTAAGAATGAGAATGTTAAGCATGTTCAGAAGAACATTCCTAAAAGAACTTATGCTAAACCAATAGGAAGACTAGTTGCAAGATTTAGGTCTTACACTACTGATAGGAAGCATACTCTTTACTTTAGGGATGATATTTGGAAACAAACGGGTAGATTTTTCACACTTCAGAATGGTAGAATGAGTGCTAAACCCGTATACCCAATAGAAAACTTCTATGAGTGTGATCAGGATTTTACCTCTAACCCAAAGGAACCAAAATCAAAACGGTTTTCAAAAACATCTTCTTCTCAGATTTGGCGGGTTATCGAAATGTGTCTTTGGATCGTGAGCATTTCACTCCGGAATCAGTCGCATCAATTTCGCCTGCGGAAATTCATGGGAACCGTACATTTTGGAAATGATCATGTAGCAGCTATCATGGTTTATGGAGATCTACCTTTTGGAAATTATTTGATCACTCGGGTTTACTATGTCGAAGGATTGGAACACAATTTGTTTTCGCTTGAAGGCGGCTCGTGATGCAGATTTAGAGGTTGCTTCTAGGAAAAATGCTTGCTTCGTTAGAAACTTGGATGGCACTAATCTCTTAAGCGGAATCGTGATACAAACTTGTATGCTATCGACATTAACCAAATGGCCTCTTCATCACCAATATGTCTTATGACACGAGCATCTAGAACAAAGTCCTGGTTGTGGCATAGAAGATTATCCCATCTCAATTTCGACACAATCAACAAACTTGCCAAAGACAACATCGTCAATGGACTTCCAAAGTTCAAATACACCAAGGATCACTTATGTCCATCATGCGAACAAGGAAAAAGCAAAAGAGCATCATATAAACCCAAACCCGTACCTAGTTCGGAAGCTAAGTTGCATATGTTGCACATGGACTTATGTGGCCCAATGAGAGTTGAAAGCATTAATGGGAAAAAGTATATTCTTGTCATTGTCGATGATTATTCAAGATATATATGGGTTAGGTTTCTAAATCAAAAGATGAAGCACCAGGCATCATCATCACCTTTCTGAAGCGTATTCAAGTACTTTTACAAGCTCCAGTAAGGATAGTAAGAACATACAACGGCACAGAATTTACTAATCAGGAGTTAAGAACTTATTTTGAAGATGTTGGAATCACACATCAGACATCAGTTGTTAGAACTCCACAGCGGAATGGGGTAGTTGAAAGAAGAAATCGAACTCTTGTGGAATTGCTTCGCACAATGCTAATTTATTCTAGTGCACCGTTATTTTTATGGGGTGATGTCTGCTGCCCGCTTGTTTCACTCAGAACCGATCCCTAATCCATCCAAGATTCAATAAAACCCCATATGAGCTAGTGAACAACAGAAAACCTGATATCTCTTACCTTTACGTGTTTGGCGCTTTGTGCTATCCAACAAACGACAGAGAAGATCTTGGAAAACTGAAAGCTAAAGGTGATATTGGAATCTTTATTGGATATTCAGATAACTCGAGGGCATTCAAGGTGTATAACAGAAGAACTAGGAAGATAATGGAGACGATGAATGTGAATTTTGACGAACTTTCACAGATGGCTTCTGAGAGACTCGCTCTAGAACCCGTGCTTAATCTGATGGTTTCTAATCAAACCAGATTAGAACCCGCACCAAACCCGCAGACTTCTAAACACATTAGTTCAGGACTCGTACAACAAAGAGCTCCATCAACTTTTGCTGACACTCCTCATGAACAAGAATGGGAGAATTTCTTCGAGTTAATGTTCGATGAATACTATGGTGAAACTTCGACAAATGCATCAAACCATCATTCCGCTGCACCTGCTCAAAATCATCTACCACCACCAACAGAAGATGCATCTACCATAGTCGAAACCAGTGCACCAACTCCATCAACATCATCTACATCTGCTTCTGCAAATCCTATTCTTGAAACAGTCTTACCAGCAGTTGATGAGCAAAACCAAAACACATCATTTCAAGAAGAACCTACACAAAACCAGAACGATGCAACGTTAGATGAAGATATATTTGAAAACCCGTTTGCTACGAAATCAGCTGAATCATCTTCAAGCTTACGAGAACCATCTAACTCGCATACGTTTAACCAACGGTGTCCTTCTACTCTGAAGTGGACAAAATACCATCCAATTGAACAAGTTATTGGTGAACCTTCACGGCCAATTCAGATGAGACGTCAACTTGCCATCGATTGCGACTTGTGCATTTACCTTTGCTCACTTAGCAATGTTGAACCGAAGAACATTCGGGAGGCAATGGCAGACAATGCATGGATAGAAGCAATGCAGGAGGAACTTCTCCAATACCGTCTACATGACTCTTGGGATTTGGTTCCAAGACCAATTGACATTCGCGTCATTGATCTCAAATGGTTATGGAAGAACAAAAGGGATGAAGAAATGATTGTAATTCGCAACAAAGCTCGTCTCGTGGCCAAAGGATACAGACAGGAAGAAGGGATAGACTTTGAAGAGTCATTCACGCCGGTAGCTAGACTTGAAGCAGTCAGGATATTCTTAGCCTATGCAGCTCACAAAAACATCACGGTTTATCAGATGGACATTAAGACCGCGTTCTTGAATGGAACTCTGAAGGAAGAAGTGTACGTGAGTCAGCCAGAAGGCTTCATAGACATGGAACATCCAGACTACATCTACAAACTCAAAAAGGCAATCTATGGTTTAAAGCAAGCTCCGAGAGCGTGGTATGACGAACTGTCCTCTTTCCTAATTCAAAACAATTTCACCAAAGGAACTGTTGATCCTACCTTGTTTACTCGAACATACAACAACGACATTTTGATTGTTCAGATTTACGTGGATGACATCATCTTTAGGTCCACTAATCTGAATCTTTCAAAACATTTTGAAAATCTCATGAAAAGCAAATTTGAAATGTCCATGATGGGGGAACCAAAATTTTTTCTTGGTTTACAAATACATCAATCCCCACGTGGAATTTTTATTAATCAATCTAAATATACAACTGAGATTTTGAAAAATCATGGTATGGATAATTGTGATTCGGTCGGCACACCAATGGTAACTTCACCAAAAATTAGAGCCTATTTGTTTGGGAAACCTATTGATCCGAAGAAATATAGGAGCATGATTGGTTCTCTCATGTACCTCCGCTAGTCGAACCCGATATTCATTTTGCTGTTTGCTTATTAGCACGGTTTCAGGCAAAGCCTACCGAACTGCACTTCAAAAGAGCTTAAAAGGATCTTTCGGTAACTGAAGACATCCATTCACATGGGACTTTGGTATCCGAAGGAATCCGGATTTGATCTAATCGCCTTTTCAGATGCGGACCACGCAGTGATCAAGTTACAGCAAAAAGTACATCAGGAGGAGCACAATTTTTGGGTGAAAAGTTAGTCAGCTGGTCTTCAAAGAAACAAGATTGCACTGCACTTTCAACCGCTAAATCTGAGTATGTGTCTCTATCTGCGTGTTGTGCTCAAGTTCTATGGATGAGAACACAACTCACAGATTATGGCTTTACTTTCGATAAAATACCTATGTATTGTGACTCGAAAAGTGCCATAGCCATATCATGCAATCATGTTCATCACTCAAAGACTAAGCACATTCGTGTCCGTTACCACTTCATAAAAGAGCAAGAGAATTTGGAAGAAGGTGCTGAATTTTATAAAGAAAAAGAAGATGAACCTCAAAGTACTAAAGCACAGGTTAATATTCAAAGTACTGAGCCTGAAAGAACTGAAGTTCAAAGAACTGGTGTTCAAAGTACTGATGATCAAGGTGCTGCTGATCAAAGTACTAGTCTTCAAGGAACTCATAGACAAGAGCTGATTACACCAAGGACGCTTAATTTTGATAAAGAAGCTAGTCCTTCCACTATTCTACAAGAAGAGGAAGCTGATACACCAAAAGTAGTGCACACTGCAAGTGATGATGAAATTGTAGTTGAAATATTGCACAACTTATCAAGACCAAGAGGTGTTAGCATTCCAGGAGTTACTGAAGAACAACCACAAGCTTCTCAACCTGTCTTAGATCCTAAAGACAAAGGTAAAGGAAAATTGGTTGAAACAAAGAAGAAGAAGCTCACTTTGGCTGAAATAAGAGCTATTGAAGTGGCCAAGAATGAAGTTGCTGCTAGAAAGCTACAAGCTGAGTTGAATGCTGAAATTGATCAACCAGTGAAGGAATCTAAAGTTGCTGTACCAGTGGAAGAACCTGAAGCTGTTATACCTAGAAGACCATTGAATAAGGCTAAAGAAAGAAATGCCATGATGGCATATCTAAAGGGTCAAGGGTATACTGGATTATAGAAGCTGAATTACATTGAGATGAAAGACTTGTATGAAAATGTTAGACAAGCTTATCAGAAGCAAGTTGAAAGTATTATTTCTTTTAAGGATGATAATCAGAAGGAGGATGCTGGCAAAAGAAGCTTAAAAAGAAAAAGGACAACTGAAGCTGAACAGAAATCAAAGAAGATTGAGCTAAGATCATATACAGTTGATGAACTGAGGAATTATGTTAGGAATTAGAAATTCCAGTTATTAAAGAGTCGGTCACCTCAAGTATATGTAATCGTTAGAAAGCTCGTAGTCATAGTTATTTTATGTTAAGTAGTATTTAGTTTAGTAACACCGTGGAGGACGGACGGGTCTTTACCCACTGTATGCCTGATCCACAGCCCGTTGTTCCCTAAAGTTCCCTAAACCTCTAACTTTCTCTCTCTACCTTCCAAGGCAGAGAGTTGGAGCTCATAATAAGATTTTTCTTTCTCTCACTAAAGTTCCCTAAACCTCTAACTTTCTCTCTCTAGAACTCATAATACGCCTATTTGATGTTATGGTTTGATGTGTATGTGAAATCCAATATGTTACAATTGGTATCAAGAGCCATGGTTTGATCATCTATTACATATCTTTGGATTTCTAGTGACTTTTAGGTGGTTTTAGAGTTTGAAAAATTTTAGTGGTTTTTGCATCATTTGGATCATTTCTAGTGTTAAAGTTTGAATCTTGGGTGTAGTTTTGTGTTTAGAATCATTGTATGTGCTTGGGTTTTGATTTGGTAAGCTTGAATCATCGTGGTTGGGTTGTTTTTGGATTGAAAATTGGTGTTTATGTGGTTTTTCTACCTAGCGACTTAACTCACAGAAAAGTTATCTTGGTAGCGACTTGCTTTGAAAATTGGTAGCGAGTTGTAGTTGATGTTGTTAGCGATTTAGGCCTAGCGACTTGTCTATTGAAACAAGCCGACAAACAGTACACTTAGTGGATTCTCCACTACGGGTAGCGACTTGGTGAAAGTTAGCGACTTGTAGTTAAGTTTGTTAGCGACTTGGTGTTAGCGATTTGGTGCTTAGCGAGTTGCTCTTTAGCGACTTGACAACTTAGCGATTTGGTGATTAGCGAGTTTCAATTTAGCGACTTGACAACTTAGCGACTTGGTGCTTAGCGACTTGCTGTCAAAATTTCGCTAGCGAGTTGTTATTTAGCGACTTGACTGTGTCTTAGCGACTTGGTGCTTAGCGACTTGGTTCAGTTTTTCTTAGGGACTTGGTTGACTCTCGTCATGTAATACGGTTTTCTCTTGATTTAGTAAAATCCCGTGAAAGAATCTATTTCCCGGTTTAATCATAGAGTTGTAAAATCCCGTTTAATCTGTCAACATGTCTACCAACGTTCCTACAATCATCTCCATTGTTGCCGAGGATGTTCAAGCGCAATTGGTTCAGATACTCGTCCACCCATGCTTGACAGAACTGACTACGACTCTTGGGCTCAACGAAAGCAGTTATGCTGTCTTGGAAAGGAAAATGGAGTCAACATTCTCAAATCCATTGATGAAGGACCGTATCGGGTTGAGACTACTAGAGACATAATTGATACAGCTGAAGATGGTACATTGATTTACGGAATGGACAGACCAAAGATGTATGATGAGCTCAATGATAAGGAGAAGAAGAGATTCGATGCAGATATCAGGGCTTCTGTGACACACGGTAAATTTTCACTAAAATTTAACTGATAATTTGTAATTTATTATTGCTAAGCATAAGTCGTTAAGCATGCATAAGCTTTACCTGATCATTTGAGTAGTTAACTCGCATACTGTAGACTATTGCATCACTTTTGCATTCATATCATTTTATGAATATTTCATTTCAATTTGTCTTATGATGAAATTGTAAGACGAGAGGTTATCTCGTTTACCCCAGTGACCGACACTGCACGCGTACCGACACTATGACAAGGACTTGATAAAACAAACGACAAAAGTCCATGATATGGAATATTACAAAAATCAAAATATTTCAGACGCGTAACAATAAGATACTACGTTATAAAAGTTATCAAACAATGATACTTCGGTCACAATTTAATATCGCGGGACACAAAATATTTAACACACTATCACTTAAATAAAAATTTTATAATACTCAAACACAATTAAAATATAAGTGTAACACAAGTACATGTACACAAATATTTCCTAAGTATACATTACATATACCTATACTTTTACTTACATAATTCTTTTACTTATATTACCTTTACAAGAGAACATTTTATAAAACTTTGAAGTATTATCTCTTTGTCTCTCTTCCCACTCACGACAAAAAGAAAACAAAAGCAGAGAAAAATAAGATTTGCAGATCTCATGATATGCCACCCTACCCTTCTCTATCTTACCAAATTCGTGAAAGTTCTTGCTTCACAAATATCTCTTTGATACTCTCGCTACATCTCATACGAATCCAAGGGAAATCAAAGAGAAATCGTTCAAGGGAATCATATCTTCACACATATTTAGTTTGAGCCAAAAGTCCAAGATGTTCTTAGCTTTTGGAAGATAGCCAAATTTGGCTTCAAACCAAGACCCAAGAGAAGAAAGTTAACCAAACTCCTCCTCAATAAACTCCTATATCTCTAGTCGAATTGCAAAAGCTTCAAACTCAGTTTTTCATCAAGTGTTTACCAAAAACTAGGGTTTGTAAAAGTTAGGGCTTTCAAAAATTGATTTGGGGGTTTTGCAATTGGAGGTGTGTAGGAGCTAATTCAAGTCTCATTTGGTCCGAAACCAAGAAGCCATTCTCGTCCTCACGCGTCATCCTTGAGTTGAGGTTATGAATTTTCCTTGTTGTAATGTTCTTTTGTTGTTGTTATATTGTTAAGTTAATAACTTGTACCAAATAATATCATAAAGTTTTGCCGTGTTTAATTCTTTTAATTACTTCATGTCGAAAATAATATGTCATTTGGGTGTTGTGTTGGTTTTCTGTCAAGGGAAATGAAAACCAAGAAAACTAGAAGTTAAGATTTATAAAAATTTCGAGTCACATGGAAATAAAATATGAAACTTGTTGTTGTCCAATCTACTATTGTCGATTTTATAATGAAAGGTGTTATGCGAGACATCTCCTAAACCGTTGTCAAAATCTTGTGTTATGATAAACGAAAGTGTCACTTTGAAAATTAACATGGTCATGTTAGGATTGCCTTGTCGCTATTGTGTGCACCTGATCTTGTCGAGAGTAAGGAATACTAGTAGTGACGTTTTGAGTAGTACTCAAAGTGAAGTGTAAAACTTGGTATCTCGAAATCAATTTAAGTCCATAACCTTCAGTTATAAAATGTTATCTTGGTTAGCATCGAGTCGTTAATCGACTCGACGGTGAGCTTTTGGTGTTCACACCAGATGATATTTATACCATGGGTTGTCCGTCGACAAACTCCACATCAAAAGAAACTTCACCTTATAAATCCTTGTTAACAATAGTTTTCGGGACTAGGAGATGTATGAAAATGAAATGTGAGCGAGTGAAATTGTCATGAAAAACAAGTCATGAATCATTAGAAGACAGGAAAAAAAATGTCGAGATAAGGCCGAGTTGAGTAGCACTCGACTAGTGTACGTTTTATCGTTTCTTTGATCTAGCATATTAAGTTAACATGTTGTCTCCAAGTACTCCTATATGGTAACAATGGCTCAAGACTGATTGGCATTAGACGCATTAGTGTCGAACCCGAAACTCTCAACCACCTCCTTGTGTTTAGTCGTGCCCCATATTATTTCCTTAGTTCAAGCAATTCCTTCGTCAGAATGTACAACAAGAATTTTTAACAATGGAATACAACATCAGTGAATTTTGTAGCAACTTTCATGAGTTACTTGGGCCAAAGCCCAAGAATTTCTTCATAAACACATCCGTGGGCTAAAGCCTTTTTCCATATGTAAAACCCACTTCGGGCCTGAGCCCAAGTCCGTAAACGCAAGCAAGACCGCCACAGCCCACTGTGGCATCAAAGTGACTATTTACATGATCCCATCGTACCAAGTCAGGAAACTCGAACGTAAACCCGTTGTCCAAGGATAAATAAGCTCGTTCCCGTATATTCAAAATATTCTAACTTAGATATAAACATATACGTATCCACAAGTAAACGAGTGTAAAGGGGTTAATACAAGAAACATGTGCATACCAGCATGATCTACTTAATAATTTTTACGTCAAGATTTAAGGACAAATGTGTTCAAATACACACAACTATGTCAAGTAATCTACTAGCCGTAAACAATAAATGTTGAGAACAAACTGATGATAAACAAATAGTGACTACCATCTCATTTTATCAAATAAAAAAGTTGGAAGTCTCTAGTATTTAAATGACTATTTTCTAAAGACAATTAGAAAATAAATAGACTAACATTGATTTTTTTTTTCACTACTACAATGTGTCAACTTAAATAAGTATATACACATTATATACTTACTAAAAGAATAACGTAACTGTTTTCAAACCAATCATTGAATTTTAATATCGTCATAGTGTCAACATGAAAAGTATATATATATATACTTTGTATACTTACTAGTAAAACTATATTAACAATTTTACAAACTTACGTTTGGTAATAATACAATTGTAAGAACAATTGAACCATTTTAATTATGTAATACTTAAAACAATGAACTAAAACATTGCCCTCCTTATCTAGGTCGCGTGTCAGTGCCGCTACACAACAACCACTAATCCCACATTTGGATTGCACATTTGCTAAGGTGAGTTTTCATAGCCCCTATTTTACTTGATAAATTGTTTTATACATTTTGGGGTGAGAAATATCCAAAACCTTTTCATGGACCAAAACTATTACATGATTACTATAACGTGGTTTAGCCTAAGCCCTTATGTCCCTAGAGAATGCCCTTTTTCATGAACCGTCAATTCCCCATTGGGAAACGCGAATGTTATAAATAGATCTATTGAGGGTGACTCCTCCGTTCGGTTGGCCATGCTTAGGCCAAGGCGAAACGTATACCATGTCGGAACCGAGTGTTGAGGGACAAAACACTCGCTATGGGCCCCTATATTGTATGATATCATTTAGCATACAGAAACTGTCGTAGTATCGGTTGCATGAACTTAGAGCTAACGTAATAGACTATCATCCATATATCATTATGTTCTTGGTAATGATTATATGTCTTTTCTTTGATCCATATCTACTGTTTCAATTTAAACCTATGAACTCACCAGCTTTTAGCTGACCTTTTTAGCATATTTTCTCAGGTGCTTAACTTGTGATCGTGGATGCAAGGCAAGAGGTGGTAAATGGTCGTAGAAATATTCTAAAAAGTGTTTTTACACATAATGATGTTTTTAAATTGGGACCACTGAACTTATGGGATGTGCCATTCTATCCAAACAATGTTGTGAGATAATATTTTGAAACTATTTTATGAAATCAAACAGAGTATGTATTCCGTTCTGTATTACTTATGTTATGATTCACCAAATTCCGTAACGCTCCCAAATAACACGTATGCTTCCGCTAAACCAAATTTGGGGGTGTTACAGATTGGCATCAGAGCCTAGGTTATAGAGAACTAGGTACATATAAACCCTAAACTATAACTACTTTTTACAAAAACATCACTCTACGACCGCCAATTACCGCTTGCCTTACTTGCCATACTACTTAGAGTTCATTTAAACATGACTGCATGATATATTGTCTATTTACTATCCCATAACTATTATAAGTATATTTTACATATACTTACACATATGCACCGTCTTGTCACAGACCATGCCTTCCCCTCACTCTGAAGCTGGATGCGATGACATAACAGAAGGTTTGTCACCTACTGAATGCATCCCAGCCCCTTCTCAACTCACTCCGAACCTGGAAACCCGTACAGGGTAGTGTATCAAGTTCACCAGGAGGGTACTACCCACACTCCACCTGCTCACTTCCAAATCATCACTACTGTCAGTACTATACCTACCAGTTCCACTACTCCTACACTCTCACCAAGACACCAAAGAGACCCACTCCTCAGTTGGGAGATACCTGCTAGCAAGAGAATCTGTCTCTCTGCATCATCACCATCATCTTCTGGTACACCACCTCCTAGTTTGTTCAAAGTTGGGGAAACTTCAGGAGTAGTCACTGCTAGACCACCAACTCTCGACACAGTTATGGCGCGCATAACACGCCATGAAGAACAAATAGAAGAGATGTCGGATCATCTGGGGATACTACCAGAAGAAAGGATTTGAGGGATCGAAGAAGTGGTAGGAGAACTACAAGCACTTGGCGAAACACTCAAGGAATGCTACAACGATGTTGGGACAGCAATAGAGGGAACCCGTGAGAAGTTAAACGAAGTAATTGCCCGTCTCGAAGACCATATTGAAAGGTGTGCTCTGCAAACTCCAGGAGACACCCAGGGACGTCTCACAGAGATTGAAAGTAGGCTAACGCGGTTGGAGACCGTTACTACAATAGCATTAACTGAGACAGGATACCTGGAGGGTGTTGTAGAATTTCAAATACGTACTATGGAGAGTAGGGCAAATGAGGTCAACAACAAATTTGCCAGAATGAAGGCCCAACTCAGGGAGTTAGAAGAATGGAAGACAACCCAACAAGGTCAACTCGGGACGGCATCGGGAAATACTTAAATTTCACTTTGCAATTGTGTTAGACGTTGTGATGAGTGGTTTAAAAAAAAAAAAAAAAAAAAAAAAAACGCTTGTAGTAGTTTTGTTGTATGACAAACTAGAGCGAGTCAATGAACTCATGTTATGTATCGGCCCTATGAGCCATGAATCTCCTTATAATGTAATCAAGTTTATTGTGACGAACGACTATGCGTAATAAACAACGACTTGTGAGTTATAACCTTTTGTTAAAACTCGCTTCAACCAGTCTCCGCTTTCTTAATGTCACCTTGATAGACTAAGACTACGTAATATTCAGTCAATACAACCTGGAAAATAATTGATTGAGAAGTAATATACGTTGTAACTTTATGAATCTCCACCATGGTCCTCACACTTATAGAAAACTTACTGTGGTCAATTCTTGTGGTTGAAGGAAAATGTTTCCAGTAAAGCAGAACATGAACGCAACCACCACTGAGAAATATGTTAGAGAACGAGTTGCTGCAAGGATTGCTAACTAACAAATCAATCACAACACCAACAACCTCATCCAGGGGAATGGGGAAGAAGAGGTTGGTAAGACGCTCACATCACGAAATTTATCTTACCAAGAATTCAGAAACTGTAAACCACCAGCATTTGAGGGGACTGAAGGAGCCAGAAGTTTGGCAAAATGGCTAGAAAGGATAGAGACAATTTTCCGCGAACAAAATTGCACGGACAATTGTAAGGTCAAGTATGCTACTTGCACCTTTCGACACCAAGCCCTCACATGGTGGGACATTTATGTCCGATTAGTAGGAATAGACGCTGCTTACTCACTTCAGTGGGACACCCTGAAGAAAATGATGATTGCAGAATACTGTTCAAGAAATGAACTGCGGATGATGGAAAGGGAACTCTGTGGACTAACTATGATAGGGAATGACCTCGAGGGGTACACCAATCGCTTTCGCGAACTAGCCCAACTATGTCCTAACATAATAGGACCTGAGGAAAAGAGACTCGAAACATACTCTTGCTGATGTCCTCCCGAAACTCGGAAGAACGTTGTTGCATTCGCGCCCACTGTCACTCAAGAAGCTACTGGTGCAACTCCTGGATTGACAAAGTCACTGCCTCAAGGCAAAGCAATGGAGTACTGTGGTAGCAAGAGGAACAGGGAATATGATGGTGAGGAAGATCAAATGCAACAATCAAGCAAACGTCAAGGGACGGCTGAGGTTAGGACTACTAAAAACAAGCGAGAAGTAAGGTATGCCGGAACAAAACCCAAGTGTAATATATGCCCATATTACCACTATGGAAAATGCCCTATACCTTGTGGGATTTGTAAAAGAGTTGGGCATGAGATAGAAGATTGTAAGCAACTCTATAAGGAAACAATGACATGTCATGGATGTGGAAAGAAAGACCACATCAAGAGCATGTGCCCGGATAGGGAGGGTGAGCGTGAAGGCAGCAACCGTCAAAACTATTTCCTGAAGAAACTGTGAAGAATTGTTCAAGCTCCCAACGGACACCACGGAAGAAACTAAGTTAGCTAGAGATGCTGGTTGTAATAAAGCTTAGATTAACTTCCAAGTCATAGTCTACTTTAAAGTACTTCGCTGCGAAACCTTAATGTACTGAGCCTTTCCCCCTAGTAATGTATTTGTTATTGTTATCGTGTTATCTTGATATATGTCCTCCCCATGACCGTTTTCACCATATCCTTAAGGACTTCAACTATCTTGTCTTAATGAAAAGATTCCTTTGAAGATAAGAGAACGTCATCTTAGATGTTCGACTAGTCTCCCTGACAAATTAGTATCACCCAACGGGTTGTTTTAAAAAAAACCCATATTCCAAAAATTGCGAAGGCATTATTACCAATACCGATAGGACCAACTCAAACTATTACCTCGCAAAAAAAAATCACGAATACAACATTTCGTTCCTAACCAAGTTGCCATTGTTTCACACATCTTGGTCAAACGAGCTATAGGCCGTGTTGACAGAATTGGTCGGCCTAGCAAATCTTATAAACCATCGCATCAAAACTTCGCACATGAACTATTGCAACATTTCCGCTGACCAAAGAATAAGTACACCAAGATTTAGACTATACCGAACAACACGTCACCGGTTCCCAATTATACATAGCCTGATCACCTATGTATAATTCGGGAGGGGTAACGTACACGGACATGGTTAAATTCTTGAAATTTTTACCCGGTCATGTTAAGGGAAGTGCTTAACTAACTATCACGAAATAGAAAAGTTCGTGTCCTTACCTCACACCGAAACCCCACCTTAAAATGCCATACATATCATATTACACGGGAATAGAATAAACCGTCCCACCCGAGAGAAGAAATCTTCTACTAAGGAAACGAATGTGGAACATTTGAACCTTCGACTATGACTTAGCACCATAGGAACCAGAAACTGGCGCCCCAGATATGTATATCCATACGTATTATCCTACCATCCATACTGAGCAAAGATCGTCATATACCATAGGTCAACCCAGCAAACTCCCACACACATGACGCAAGGAAAAATCATGTGGTGCACCTGTTTTAGACATACTTGAGTATGACAGAGACTCTACCATTTAAGGAAGACGCTTTACACTAGAGCTGGAAGCTATCCTGATCCAAAAAGGAAAATAATGGTATAGAATACTCAACACCCAAAGATCCATGAGAAGCATAACGCAGTGCACAAATTAGACTTGGAACCTGACATGATCTCACTAGGAAAACCTAGAAATGTTATCCCTACTGCATCAAGGAAGTACAGTGTACACCGACCACAAGGTCCTACGGATGGTACGGAATCAAAAAGGAAGTTGACCATGTGACGACACTAATAATTGGAGTCGCAACATAGGTTAATTACGACATCCGTACTCACCAAGGGCAACACAGTTATAACCGCATATGCTATAAGCAACATCTAGCAAACTAAACCTTTTAAGAGCCAGATCATTGGGAAAACGAAAGACCTAGTTCGCCCCTCCCATTTAAAGTCTTGAAGCCCAAGTAGTAACACTCAAAGGAAGAACCGACGAAATAAAACTCATACGACATACCTGAAGGTGAAGTGGGGTTCGTAAAAGACCGAAGGGAACCTTATCCCCAAGGACCAACTTTGAAACCCACGCCATGAAGGGATTTGTAATCCCATTATGTGTGAACCTCATAAAGGCGAGGAGTAATACTCATCTAGTGTCCGGCAAGATGCACCTCGATCCATAAAGCTATTCTGAGTACCAAACGTGAAGGCTGGTATTTGACCTATGTCAAACAATACTTAGCATATTCGAAAAGAAAATTCCAAACAATCAGAAACCATCAAACCTACCTGTACAAACCGAAATTTCCAGATGGAAATGGAAACGCATAACAATGGACTCTAGTACCAAGTCACCAAAGACCCCTATTGATTATAACTCTACCTGTGTAATAATTGATCATCTCACCAAATTCACCTATCCCCACCGAACAAAGAGGATGGCAACCTAGACAAGCTTACACGGTTTGCTTGAAGCAAAGCGCTACGAGTCATAGCATTCAATTCTCATTATTCCAAATAGCGATAACCATTCACATCAAACTTTCGAAGACTACTCCAAAGCTCATGAGAATCCATCTGGAAATGAGTGCCACCTACCGTCTCCCGACTGATGAACTAAATGGAAGGACCGTTCAAGCTATAGAAGTTATACTTCAAGCATGAGTAACATGTTTCGGAAGGCGAATAGAGTAGGAAAATTTCCTTAACCGAATCCCCTTGCAACAAAAGACCACCTCATAAGACACCATATGGTCAAAAGTGCAAGTCTATCGTGTTCAGAACAGAGACCGGCAAGGAACCAGCCCAATGGCTCCAAGCCGTTATCGAGAACTATTGATAATAGTGTGTAGACCAGAGGCAGAATGCAAACAACTCTGATCGTCAAGGTCAATAAATATAGGACTAAATGCCGCTTGAAGTTCAAGTCGACGAGAAAGTTAGGTTGAGGCTTCGCCTCCGAAAAGCATAACCCATTTCAACAGAACACAAGGGCACAACCTTATTTCGTAGGATTAATCAGATCCTCTTCAAGATCGATTTATTGAGGTTTTTAAGTTTTTAGCTCCAACTCTCTACCTTGGAAGGTAGAGAGTATTTATAGTCTTACATAAAACGCCACACATCGGGCTGTGGATCAGGCATACAGTGGGTAAAGACCCGTCCGTCCTCCACGGTGTTACTTAACTAAATACTACTTAACTTAAAATAACTACGACTACGAGCTTTCCAATAATTACATATACTTGAGGTGACCGACTCTTTAATACCTGGAATTTCTAATTCCTAACAATCTCCCCCTAAGGGAGGTCACCTCAATCATGTACTAAAAATTACATTGAATACAAACAGATATTACATTAACAATTGATCTTGCATTTTGATGTAGTCCTCTGCTTCAAAGCTCGTAGTCATTGATTTCATGTTTGGTTACTTCAAGTGGAGGTCTTTTACTGATCCACGTGATAATAATTTTGAGCCATCATTTGAGATCATCAGCTATCAAAAATCTCTGTGACATCCTTTGTGGTGTTGGTATTATGTGATGTTGTGACTTTAGGACCGACATGCTCACATTCTGGATCATGATATCTTCTCATCAGAGTTGCAGAAGCTTTAGTTGATTCATGATTTTGGCAGCCAGTAGCAGAAGCATGGAGTGAAAATATCCGAGTCATTGATGCACTAATCATGATTTCTTTTGAGATGAATGTGTTAAGTGAGCATGCGGCTATGAATTGACCGCTTCATTACGACGGTACGAAGCGTCGGTGTACCTGCATACAACAGTTAGCAATAAATCGCACGAAAGTGTCTTTGATCACTTTCGTTGAATTGAGGTACACGGCCCACGGTTCCCCGTTGATCAGTACATGTACGCCTGTGATCGGTATAATTCGAAGAATTTCCTTGACAGGGTTTCGCAGTTGTTCTAGGCTGTTCTCAAACCGGAACGTCTCAAAGAAGACAACACGGAGTGAGTGAACCAGCAAATTTAAGTCCACTGATTGATGAAAAGAGATTTGAAAACAATCGTGTATTGCTCAATAGAAATTGTTTTGCAATACAACGAAGGTTTTAATGAAAATCAATTATCAATCATAAAACACCTTTTGGTTTGAAAAATGGGTACACGGTCGATGTGCTAAAGAAAAAGTTTGTTAAGCACAAAGACCGGTTTTTTCAAAGGTATCCGTCAATCCCTAACCTGAACCAGGATTGATTCAAGAAATTGAATCGCCCCATTGTTTCTGTTCAGTTGTCACATGGTTGATCCATATAATAGATCTCACATGCCACCTACCAGGAGCTTGTTTGATGTTGGCTCCAGAAGGCTTTCCATCTTCATTGTGAATATGTAAACACATCACTCAGATGTTCTGGCAATACCACAAGGATAATGCGTAGGACTCAAAATATAATCTCTTTTTCCACATTGTGTAAAACAGAGAGTCTTCATTGAAAGTGTCCTAATGAGATTTATTGATGATCTCGTGGCTCTAGACTCAATTTGTGCATATTTGGATCCTGTGCCGGAGACTAGGGAGAGGGTCTCCTTCTTCAATATCAACAATCTCTAAGAGAAAGTCGATAGATAATGTCGGTTCCCTGTGAGAATGAAACAAGTCCTTTTAAGAGGAACTTGAGTGGTTTGGAAAGTTGAAGTGCAGTGCGTCACTGGGTCCATGACGTCTTGTCTTCAATACCGATGTTACCATCAGTAGCATATGAAGTGAACCCGGCTTCTGCCGTAAGGTTGAATAGATGGAGGGCTATTTGTTTTCACCCTTTTCTCATTCAATTCTTTTTAATTCTTCAACCCCTTCAGTGCTTACCGAGACTTCATAGCTAGAACCTTGTTGGGTTTATTCAAGTACTAGCTCAGTCTTAGTCCGCACTCTTCCCATATCTCATTTTTCTCCTTTTATCATCATACCTAAGGACTCTACACTAACTAGTGGATTGTCCCTGGGTAGATCCCTCCGGTTCTGGCGGATCATGGGAACCAATACCTAACATTAACATCCTTATATCACCGTACATAAAGTAAAGTTGGTCGGTCTATTTGGTATTGTTCATCTGCCATTGGAACCAATTGAAAACCATTTGAAAATCAATCCAGATACTTGTGATATATTATCAAAACATTTTGTACCTGAATTGTTTTGATATTTTTAGAATAAGTGCTCCCCCTCAACATGTGCATCAAATGTTTGAAATTGTTTTGCACACGGAGGCAAGAGGAAGAAATTAACTTCTTTGTTTACCATTTTCTAAAAAATATCACCATCACTTCCTTGATCAAATCAAGTAGATAAAGCATTTCCGGGAAGGATGAGGTTTCCATAAATTTGCTCCCCCTCAATATGTGCCTCGAGGTTTGAAAAGAGTTTTGCACATACTAGAGGGAACCAGCACATTGAGATAAATGATCACTTTTCAAATCATAGGTTTAAGATAGATGCTCCCCCTCAACATGTGCATGGAAAATTTAAAATCGTTTGTCACATGTGGGCAGGATAGCATGTACATCCTTATAAAACCATTTACCTAATTATCAGTTTAAATCCAGTTTAAATCACACATTCTCCCCGATCACAATTATCAAATCATTTGAGATTTGTGATCTCTTATAGATTTAAATTGATTTTGAAAGCTTTAAGGAGAATTGTGACTTGATTATGAAAGCGTTTTAACTGATAAGGATCGGATTTTAAGACTTTAAACTCCATTGATAAAACATGCATGTATATCTTTTGAAAACAATTTAATGCCAAATAACTTTTTAATTTAATTGAAATCATTCTCCCCTCAATCAATGACATAGGTTGTTGATTGAGAGATAGAGATTTTGACAAATAAGTCCTGATGATTATCAAAACTAGAGACCGAGTTATTTTTCAAAGCATTAAGTTTTCAGCAGATAAATGTTTATAGAATCAGAGCATGGAATTTGAAAACATGGTAAAACATGGCTCTGTTCTTTCTTTTAAAACCTGGTTATTGCCTGAAAATGACAATAAACCATTGTTTCTCTTTCTCCCAAATTTTTTTTTTTTTTTTTTTTTTAAATAAGATAAAATAATAATAAAAAAATTCGAACAACATCTAAAGTCCCGTGTCATTCTTTGAATGACAACATCAAGACCGTAGATATTATCGAATCGAGAGAAACATGACAAAATGACAATATTTTTTGAAGATTTTTCGATTTTTTTTTTTTTTTTTTTTCAAATTTTTATGGATTTTGAAAGTTTTATATTTTTCTATTTGATTTTTGAAGGTTTTATAATTTTATATTTTGTTTTTCGAATAAATATTTACAAGAGATAGATGAAGATAGACCTTTACTCCCCGTCTTCCTCCTGAAGACGTTTGAGAGTTTCTGGTTGAAGGCTTTTCAAACCAAGACGTGGAAGAATAAACTCAAAACGTTCTCTTGGAAGAGCTTTGGTGAAGATGTCCGCTAACTGATATTCAGACCTCACAAAGTATAGTTCCACCACACCTTTTTCCACTTGTTCCCTGATGAAATGATGTCGAATGTCGATATGCTTTGCTCTTGAGTGTTGAACATTGTTGCATGAGAGAGCAATAGCACTTTTATTATCACAATACAGAGGGATTTTGTTGAATTCAAAGCCATAGTCAGATAATTGAGATCTCATCCATAAGATTTGAGCACAATAAGATGACATGGCTATGTATTCAACCTCTGTAGAGGAAATAGAAGTACTCATTTTCTTCTTTGAAGACCAACTCACAAGCTTATCACCCAAAATCGAGCACCTCCGGATGTATTTCGACGAGTATCTTGACAACCTGCATGATCAAAGCATCTCGCATAGGCCGTTAGTGACATACCGGTGTCCTTCGGGTACCATAGTCCCATATTGATGGTTCCTTGGAGATACCGAAAGACCCGTTTAACTGCTTCAAGGTGCCTTTTAGTAGGCTTAGCCTGGTATTTAGCACACATGCAAACATGAACAAGATGTCGGTCTACTAGCTGTGAGGTACATCGGGGATCCAATCATACTACGATATTTCGTTTGGTCAATCATGATCCCTGAGTGGTCCTCATCTAGTTTGGTTCGATCAATCATGGGGGTGTCAACAGGGTCACTTGAATCAAATCCAAATTTCTTTAAGATCTCTGTTGCATATTTAGATTGATTTATGAAAATGCCTCCGGGACTTTGTGAAATTTGTAATCCCAAGAAAAACGAGCCTTTATTCAAACATCCATCATGCCTTTATTCAAACATCCATCATGTCCTCCGGGACTTTGTGAAATTTGTTGAAGAACAAGGCTCGTTTAGTTGCATATTTAGATTGATTTATGAAAATGCCTTGAGGAATAACTGGAGATTAGGTTTCTTGAGAATTCCAAGAAGTACTTCTTAGATGGTGAACCAGTTGAGTCAATAGAAACCGGAGCATGAGCTTCAGAAGCTGGATGATCAACATTCGTCGAAGATTGAAGGTACTCATCAAACATATCTTTGAAAAACAATGAATCCCAAACATTGATTCCCAATTATCCTTAGTAAGTGAAGCATTAGGCGTTGGAGGAGAGTCATCAAAAATCAAAACAATGAATCCCAGTTATCCTTAGTATATTCACTCATAATCAAAAAGAATATACACTCATCATCATCAAAAATAAAGTCGTATAACCATTATTCAAACATCCATCATCATGTAGTATATTCACTCTTCTCCCCTCAAAAATTGCATCCGAAGTTGCCATTTTTGATTTGAACAAGTGAATAAGAGTAAACTCCATTAAATGTAGATCCACTTGATGACGAAACGTATCATGGAGAAAAGCATGAAGCTTGTTGATGAAGAATGTAGATGAGAATGGCCATTTAAGAGAGAATTTCTCTTTAATAGAAGATTAAGCGCACAGAAGAGCGTACACTTTTCTTTTCTTTGAAGAACGGGGCCTGAAGTGTTATCTGCAGACACCATAATGATGAAGTACGAGGCCTGAACTGAAGTGAACAGACGTCATTGTTAAGAGCCCAATCATATGTTTAGAGCCGCCCGAATCCAAATACCAAGGGACGATTTGTATGCGACACTGCTTTGGACAAATGAGACGAAGATAGAGAATTGGAAACATTGGATCCCCATGTGCTGATGGGTTCCTTTTGGTTAGCACAAGCAATCTTTGAATCAGCAGAAACCCTAGATGCAATGGCATTATCCCTAGGAGCTGAACTAGTAGAAGCATCAGACTTAGTCAAATGACATTTTGTGCTTAATGGGATTATTCTACCAGTTGGCTTCCAAACCTTAACAGGCATTATTCTAGGCATAGTGGATCTAGCAAAGGGGCAAGGATTGCCATGCGTGAATATTCGACCTGTGGGCTTCCACTGAAATCCTACATTGGTAAAGACCTTCCCTATAGGTTTCCAGGATTGCTTAATCTGTTTCGCTCTCTAAACTTTCTTAACTGGGTTATGAATCTTAGACCTCGAAATAACACATCACATTTATCATGATTACCAGAAATTAAACATTTTTTTACATGTTTTGCTTGAAGCATAAGGTCTCGAATTAATTTTAGTAAGCTTAGAGCTAATACTAGAACTAACACGATTCTTTTTGTTCAAATCAAACTTCGTGTCCCTATGGTGTTCTTTCACTTCCTTATCATGATCACTTTTAGTTTGCGAAATCCTATCCTTCTTTGCATAGCTTCTAGGTTTTGACCCGCTAACTTTAGTGTCAATCTTAACATCTATAGAAGTAACGATGGGAACATTATATGGCTTCACTACTTTCTGCATTCCTGGTCTAGAAGTGCTGGGATCTGAAATTCTAGGAGGCACATCACAGGTTGCTTGCTTGAATTTCGACATGGAACAAGGCATATCAAGCTTGGCTTTAGGCATAGAACAAGGCACAACTATTCTATCTCGCCTATTGCTAGATTTCGGACTTGTGACAATAACATACTCTAAGAGTTCCTGAGATCGTTTGGCATCCATGCAGGCATAGGCTATAGTACTATCAAAAGGTTTTTCTAATCTTTCATCTTCAACAATCTCACGGAGACCCTTCAAACTTTCCTTAAGGTATGAGAGATATGCTTTATGTGCAAGTTCATTATTCCTAATGGGCGGGGGAATATATAACATATCGATAGCATACTTATCACAAGCTGAAACCTTAGGAACAGAAAATTTGCAATTGGGGATTGGCAACTTTCCTTTCACCTCACGCTTCAGATTCTCAATCTCATTAAGTAAAGAAGTTATCTTTTCAATATGTTTATCATGATTACCTTTGAAAGAATCACATAACTCTTTGTTTTGATCATTAACCTTTGAAATTTCAGCTTTAAGACAATCATTTTCCTTTTGCAAGTTATCAATAATGTTTTGAAGTTGGAAATTCCGAGAATCTAAAGGTGGAGGCATATGGGAACCAGTCACATCCTTCTTTTCACCTTTCAGTTGTGAGACTTGGGTTCTCAATCTTTTGATCGTGTTACAATGAGCTCGAATCTGTTCATCACGTTTGCTAATTTCAAAACTGCATCAAATTCAGGAGCATCCAAGGATGTTTTGATATTTGAGGTTTTAACATTTTCTTTTAGATGTTGATATTTTAATTGCAAAGCAAGATGCTCAACTTCCAATTTAGAAAACTGTTTCACCCGGTTATCATGATCATCCTGTTCAATTTTCTCATGCAATTTAGAATTAGTTTTTTCAAGCTCAATGACACGATCATGGGAGACTTTCAGAGCAACAGATAATTCATGAAATTGAGAAGCATTAATGGAACAATTTGTAGCAGTGTAAAACACATCTTGAGTAATACATTCAAAAATAAGATTCTCATTCAAGGTATGCAAGTTCTTCCTCTCAATCTCATTATATTTTAATTCTCGCTCATAGTCACTAACCTCAACTATCATTGCATCAAATTCCTTTTCCATTTCTTTAATATTTGATTTTATCCCCTTTTTAAGACTCTCAAAATGATCTTTTAGTTGTTTAAAGAAAGGCATGACCTCAGTTAGATAGCATTCTTTTGTTTGCTCAAAACCCCTTTCCCCTTCAGTTATCCCAGTGGGTGTGATCCTTTTCTTACAAGTTTTCTCAAAATCGGTAAATAGTTGAAGAATAACATATTGACTGATTAAGGTCTTGCTCTTAGTGGCAATAGTTCTAGGAACTAAATGCATTGGTGTATTTGGAGGATACACAGTCGCTTTAGGGAATTTCCTACAAGGGGGATTCTTTTCAACAAGATTTTCAGCTTTTTGCAAGTCCATATCCTTTTTCCCGAACACTTGTTCAGGGGTCAATAGAGTCTGAGGCTTAAACATGTTTAAGGATATCCAATTTTCCTTAGTGTAATCATGGGGTTTTATCGTTATCTTGTTCTTTTTACACTCAGGGTCTTCTAGCTTCTTATTCATTTTCTCCCTAGTGACTTCATCTGATTTCTTATCTTCCTCAGTGCACTCAGAGCAACTAGGTTTCTGTCTAGGCTTAAGGATCTCATTACCATCATACAGTACCTTATGAGCTTCTCTAGAGTTTTTACAAGCCTCAGTGGTTTGGTTCATCAACTAAGGCAACACTATGTTTGTCACTTAGAACTCTATGCTTAGTGATCATATGAGCAAATCTGAATGGTGTTTCCTTGTACGTACAACTTATTTTCAAGCTGGTTTTTCAAAGTCTTTAGATTAGAAAAATCATTCAAAAGTTTTGACTCCTTGGCACTAAATTCTTGCTTAAGCACTTTAACATTTTCTTGAAGTTCTTGTTTTTGCTTAGCTGTTTTAGAAAGCTTTTCTTGTAAGGAGTTTAACTCTTGTTTCAGTACTTCTTCTCTAAACCTACTTTTTCTAATAGTTGTACGTATTTGGACATCCATTTCCTGCTCACGGGTGGTCAACTCAAACTTAGCACGCTGTTCATAAATAGCAACCTGATCCTTATATATGTTAAGCTCCGTGGTAAGGGAATCATCAGGCACAAATGCAGCGTACTCATGCAGTTCATAATTATCATTTTGAGTAGAAGATGCACAACTAGGTACAGCAGAAACATCCATGCAACTTACCTGAGCATTGACATGCACATGTTGTGACGGGTGCATCTCTATCTTGGGTACATCCGAAGCTTCCATGGAGCGTTCCTTTACATTAACTCGCACATGTTGTTATGCGGTGCACCTCTCTCTTGTGAATTTGAGCACGAAGATTCCATTTTTCCATTATCCGACTCATCAATTATTGTTGTCACCGACATTCGCATTCAGAACACCCGATTCTTCAACAGATACATTACCCAACTTATCACAACAATCTTTCAACTGCACCTGACACTCATTAACGTCTTCATTCTTTTGTGCAGATTCTTCAATGTACTTTTTCACATTATCCATGAGTTGGATAAATGTCTCAATGAATTCCTGAATTTCCATTCCAGTATGTTTTTTGAAGGAAATTCCAGTCAAGTGTTGATCGTAATCTGCTGAATATTCCCCACTGATGAATGGCTGAAATTGTTTGTAGATTACTTGAAGAGCTGCAATGGAACCATATTTTTGAACTTCTTCATTGGTAAGTTGCAGCTTTAAATGCTCTAAGTTTAACAGCAAGCTTCTTGTCAATGTAGGTAAGTCCTGGCGGAAAAGAGCACTACATGTTCGATCCCCAGCTATGGATAACAATTGAATGAGGTGCAGATGAAGTAGCTGATAGGGCTCAATGCTGCATTTCATTTGCATGGCATTCTGTAGCTTGGACTGGTGCAATTCTCTCTCATTAGATTCTGAACACGGAGATCTCACATCCTCATTGCTTAATTCAATCATCTTTAATCGTTCAGTGTAGCATATATTATCATTGTTGTCCACAACATCATACAGTTTAAGCACTTTTGAAATCAGGGTTCGTAGAGTAAGACATGATGTGGAAGGATGCACGGGATTTTACACGTCTATGATTTAAACCGAGAAATAGAATCTTTCGCGGGATTTTACTAAAATCAAGACGAAACTGTTAAGCATTGACCAGTAGAGGGTGTTAAGATGACCGATGGAATGATACAATGAAAGACGATTGTGTGATAGGACTTTAGATTGTTTGTAGGAAAGGCTGAGATGTTGTTTGGTTGTGATTCGGATTGGTTTATGCCCGTTTTTCTTGAGAAATTTAGGTCTAAAAACTTAAAAACCTCAATAACTTTTGTTCGGAGCGGATTTAGACCTCTAAGATTGACCCGAATAAACTTTAGTTTATTCGGCGTGCCATTCTCCTCATTCTCACGGTCGTTTTGATGGGTAGAACGCTGAAAACGGAGTTGCGGTTCAAAAGTTATGGCCGTTTGAAGTTTTGACGGGAAAAAAATCAACCAAGTCGCTACGAATTCTTGAACCAAGTCGCTAACAACTAATTCGCTACACCACTAAGTCGCTAGAGTCCCAAGTCGCTAGACAAATGCAAGTCGCTAAGTAGTAACTCGCTAAGCCTCAAGTCGCTAGCAAAATTTTGGCAGCAATTCGCTACTTAAGTCGCTACAAATACAAGTCGCTAAAGAGCAACTCGCTACAGACCAAGTCGCTACCACCAAGTCGCTACCCGTAGTGGAGAGTCCACTACTTGTACTTTAACTCGCTAGATCTAACTCGCTAGATCTAAAACTGTAACTCGCTACAAATTTGTAAAGCAAGTCGCTATGAAGAAAATAATCCGTGAGCTAAGTCGCTAGCAAGAAAAACCATATAAACATCACTTTTCAATCCAAAAACAACCCAACCAAGATGATTCAAGCTTACCAAATGAAAACCTAAACACTTGTGATGATTCTAAACATAAAAGTACAAACAAAATTCAAACTTTAACACAAGAAATCAACCAAATGATGCAAAAACCACTAAACTTTTTCAAACTCAAAAACCACCTAAAAACCACTATTAATCCAAAGATGTGGAAGATATGATCTAACCATGGCTCTTGATACCAATTGTAGGATATAACTTTTCACATGCACATCAAACCATAACACAAAGTAGAATATAGATGGAATTCTAGAGAGAGAAAGTTAGAGGTTTAGGGAACTTAGTGAGAGAAAGTGAAAGATATTATTATGAGCTCCAACTCTCTACCTTGGAAGGTAGAGAGTATTTATAGTCTTACATAAAACGCCACACATCGGGCTGTGGATCAGGCATACAGTGGGTAAAGACCCGTCCGTCCTCCACGGTGTTACTTAACTAAATACTACTTAACTTAAAATAACTACGACTACGAGCTTTCCAATAATTACATATACTTGAGGTGACCGACTCTTTAATCCCTGGAATTTCTAATTCCTAACACAAATAGTCTGGTACGAACAACTCGGAGAACCACCCTTCATACTAGGGATTTGTAACGCCATAGAAAGGCGTAATCCATTTTGGGAAATGTAAAAAGCTAAATCCTCGTTACTTTAAACCCGTCAAAATTTACACGAGAATCGGATTGGTAGCCTACTAACCCGAAAATTTCCCTATAACTCAACTCCTTGCATAACGTGTTACGCATATGAAACTCGAAGAATTGCCTTTCCGACAAAACTCTCGTCATTTCAATGAAAAGAAATCCAAATCGACAAAAGATTAAATTGTGTCAAGGAACCCAAATGAAATATTGAATCAAGAAATCAAACGGTTTTAGCAAAGCCGCATTCCTAACGTCGAAATCCGTTGGAAATCTCAAAGAGGTCTAGAATACACGTTGGAACGTGAAGACCAATTCGAGTGTAAATACCCACACCTTTTCTCTACTTCAGAAAATAATTCTAACTGAAAACCGAGGACGATTTTCCCTTCTAAGGCGGGGAGGATGTGACACACGATAAATTTTCACTAAAATTTAACTGATAATTTGTAATTTATTATTGCTAAGCATAAGTCGTTAAGCATGCATAAGCTTTACCTGATCATTTGAGTAGTTAACTCGCATACTGTAGACTATTGCATCACTTTTGCATTCATATCATTTTATGAATATTTCATTTCAATTTGTCTTATGATGAAATTGTAAGACGAGAGGTTATCTCGTTTACCCATGACCGACACGCAGCGTACCGACACTATGACAAGGACTTGATAAAACAAACGACAAAAGTCCATGATATGGAATATTACAAAAATCAAAATATTTCAGACGCGTAACAATAAGATACTACGCTATAAAAGTTATCAAACAATGATACTTCGGTCACAATTTAATATCGCGGGACACAAAATATTTAACACACTATCACTTAAATAAAAATTTTATAATACTCAAACACAATTAAAATATAAGTGTAACACAAGTACATGTACACAAATATTTCCTAAGTATACATTACATATACCTATACTTTTACTTACATAATTCTTTTACTTATATTACCTTTACAAGAGAACATTTTATAAAACTTTGAAGTATTATCTCTTTGTCTCTCTTCCCACTCACGACAAAAAGAAAACAAAAGCTGAGAAAAATAAGATTTGCAGATCTCATCTTCAACCTCTACTCTTAGCTACTCACCTAGATCGAATCTTCCAAAGAAGGAAAACGCAACATGATATCCCACCCTACCCTTCTCTATCTTACCAAATTCGTGAAAGTTCTTGCTTCACAAATCTCTCTTTGATACTCTCGCTACATCTCATACGAATCCAAGGGAAATCAAAGAGAAATCGTTCAAGGAATCATATCTTCACACATATTTAGTTTGAGCCAAAAGTCCAAGATGTTCTTAGCTTTTGGAAGATAGCCGAATTTGGCTTAAAACCAAGACCCAAGAGAAGAAAGTTAACCAAACTCCTCCTCAATAAACTCCTATATCTCTAGTCGAATTGCAAAGCTTCAAACTCAGTTTTCATCAAGTGTTTACCAAAAACTAGGGTTTGTAAAAGTTAGGGCTTTCAAAAATTGATTTGGGGGTTTTGCAATTGGAGGTGTGTAGGAGCTAATTCAAGTCTCATTTGGTCCGAAACCAAGAAGCCATTCTCGTCCTCACGCGTCATCCTTGAGTTGAGGTTATGAATTTTCCTTGTTGTAATGTTCTTTTGTTGTTGTTATATTGTTAAGTTAATAACTTGTACCAAATAATATCATAAAGTTTTGCCGTGTTTAATTCTTTTAATTACTTCATGTCGAAAATAATATGTCATTTGGGTGTTGTGTTGGTTTTCTGTCAAGGGAAATGAAAACCAAGAAAACTAGAAGTTAAGATTTATAAAAATTTCGAGTCACATGGAAATAAAATCTGAAACTTGTTGTTGTCCAATCTACTATTGTCGATTTTATAATGAAAGGTGTTATGCGAGACATCTCCTAAACCGTTGTCAAAATCTTGTGTTATGATAAACAAAAGTGTCACTTTGAAAATTAACATGGTCATGTTAGGATTGCCTTGTCGCTATTGTGTGCACCTGATCTTGTCGAGAGTAAGGAATACTAGTAGTGACGTTTTGAGTAGTACTCAAAGTGAAGTGTAAAACTTGGTATCTCGAAATCAATTTAAGTCCATAACCTTCAGTTATAAAATGTTATCTTGGTTAGCATCGAGTCGTAAATCGACTCGACGGTGAGCTTTTGGTGTTCACACCAGATGATATTTATACCATGGGTTGTCCGTCGACAAACTCCGCATCAAAAGAAACTTCACCTTATAAATCCTTTTTAACAATAGTTTTCGGGACTAGGAGATGTATGAAAATGAAATGTGAGCGAGTGAAATTGTCATGAAAAACAAGTCATGAATCATTAGAAGACAGGAAAAAAAAATGTCGAGATAAGGCCGAGTTGAGTAGCACTCGACTAGTGTACGTTTTATCGTTTCTTTGATCTAGCATATTAAGTTAACATGTTGTCTCCAAGTACTCCTATATGGTAACAATGGCTCAAGACTGATTGGCATTAGACGCATTAGTGTCGAACCCGAAACTCTCAACCACCTCCTTGTGTTTAGTCGTGCCCCATATTATTTCCTTAGTTCAAGCAATTCCTTCGTCAGAATGTACAACAAGAATTTTTAACAATGGAATACAACATCAGTGAATTTTGTAGCAACTTTCATGAGTTACTTGGGCCAAAGCCTAAGAATTTCTTCATAAACACATCCGTGGGCTAAAGCCTTTTTCCATATGTAAAACCCACTTCGGGCCTGAGCCCAAGTCTAGTAAACGCAAGACCGGGCCACAGTTGTTTGTGGCATCAAAGTGACTATTTACATGATCCCATCGTACCAAGTCAGGAAACTCGAACGTAAACCCGTTGTCCAAGGATAAATAAGCTCGTTCCCGTATATTCAAAATATTCTAACTTAGATATAAACATATACGTATCCACAAGTAAACGAGTGTAAAGGGGTTAATACAAGAAACATGTGCATACCAGCATGATCTACTTAATAATTTTTACGTCAAGATGTAAGGACAAATGTGTTCAAATAAACACAACTATGTCAAGTAATCTACTAGCCATAAACAATAAATGTTGAGAACAAACTGATGATAAACAAATAGTGACTACCATCTCATTTTATCAAATAACAAAGTTGGAAGTCTCCAGTATTTAAATGACTATTTTCTAAAGACAATTAGAAAATAAATAGACTAACATTGATTTTTTTTTCACTACTACAATGTGTCAACTTAAATAAGTATATACACATTATATACTTACTAAAAGAATAACGTAATTGTTTTCAAACCAATCATTGAATTTTAATATCGTCATAGTGTCTACATGAAAAGTATATATATATACTTTGTATACTTACTAATAAAACTATATTAACAATTTTACAAACTTACGTTTGGTAATAATACAATTGTAAGAACAATTGAACCATTTTAAGTATGTAATACTTAAAACAATGAACTAAAACATTGCCCTCCTTATCTAGGTCGCGTGTCGGTGCCGCTTCACAACAACCACTAATCCCACATTTGGATTGCACATTTGCTAAGGTGAGTTTTCATAGCCCCTATTTTACTTGATAAACTGTTTTATACATTTTGGGGTGACAAATATGCAAAACCTTTTCATGGACCAAAACTATTACACGATTACTATTACGTGGTTTAGCCTAAGCCCTTATGTCCCTAGAGAATGCCCTTTTTCATGAACCGTCAATTCCCCATTGGGAAACGCGAATGTTATAAATAGATCTATTGAGGGTGACTCCTCCGTTCGGTTGGCCATGCTTAGGCCAAGGCGAAACGTATACCATGTCGGAACCAAGTGTTGAGGGACAAAACACTCGCTATGGGCCCCTATATTGTATGATATCATTTAGCATACAGAAACTGTCGTAGTATCGGTTGCATGAACTTAGAGCTAACGTAATAGACTATCATCCATATATCATTATATTCTTGGTAATGATTATGTGAAAATTCGTATTTTCAGGTCATATTTCAAAACATTACTCATGCTTCATCATTTATCATTTATCGTAAATTAGGTTTACGAGCATCAAATTCACGTAACCGTAATGGTTTAGCTGTGAATTCATATATAATCATAAAGGACATTCCATATGGACTAAGTTTAGTCTACATATCATTAGCATCATTATCATCCTATTAGTGCATGCATGGTTTTGCATTTTACATTAACCGTTTAATTTCATATTAAATAAACGTTATCGCGTAATTAATTATTTTGAACAATTGATCCGTTACTTTCAAAAATTATCCCAATATATTTTTATACTCATATTAAGTTTATAAAAATATTATTATTAGTTTACCCAGTGTTTTAAATTTATTTTGTAACTAAATTGTTATATTTATATAATTACGACGTTTTTCTTAAAAACTACATGATAATTATTATTTCACTCAAATTTTGCAAGAAATGTATTTTTATAATTTTTATGACCTTAATATATTTTATCTTGACCCGTTAAAATTTATTTTTATCTAATGCTATCCTAAATACTCAAATGTGTATTTAACTTACCACATATCCTCAATTTACTTACACTAACTTACTCTTATACATAATTAAAATATATATATATAACAAAGAGGTGACTAACACCCCTTGTCGACACAAGGGGTGAGTCATGAGAGGATTTTGCAAATATCTCTTTAGTAGAAGTATTATACAATTAAACAAACACATACACAAAGTTAATATCAAGGTGAAAACATATTTTGCTTCCTCTCTTCTCTCCAAAACCGGCAACCACTTAGACCAAGAGGATTTCATCAAAATTTTCAAGACAAGGTTTTTTTACACTCTAGTTTCACTTGTTGTTAAGGTTTTGTAATAAAAACCTAAGGTGATTAGGAAAAATCCATTGTCCATAAACCTCATCAAGTTACTAGTAAGCATCCATATTCATGTTTTTATTTCATATTCATTGTTATGGTCATTTCATTTTATTTGAGTAAACATGCAAGTCTCATGAGGTTTATACCACTTTTTCTTTGATTTTAAGAGTTATATATATATTTGACATCCTATAATTACTCCTTGTTATAAATCACACTTGGTGATGTCTAGGAACCCATGACACCCTAAGAAGGTGTATGGTAGGATTAGAATAGCTTCGGAGTTGTTTTGAATCGGTTAGAATAGGTTTGGCGCGAGAAAAACTCATTTCGACAAGTTTTAAAAAGGGTCTGTCCCTATTTTCAAAATCTGGAAAATTCGACAGTAAGTAAAAATTTTTGGCCTAGATAATTAGAAAATAAACTCTAAAACGAAAACGTGGTCGCGAGCGGATTAAAAGCGGAGCTATAACGAAGAAGTTATGAATTTTTCAAGTTGGCGACGAAAACTATAATTTTCTGGAAATTTCAGCATGTTATATTTATTTTGTACGAGTCAAAAATGGAACTTAGGCTTTATAAATTATGTCGACTTATCAAAAATATATTAGTATACTTTGATACAAAGCTAAGGACCTATAAAACGTAGAAAACGGATTTGTAACGATTAAATTATACACGTTTACAAAAAGTTGTCGTAACTTTATTATATAAGAAAAAAAAACTATTAAATTTCTAATAGGCAAGTATTACGGCAACAAGTTGGAGGACGTTTTTAACAATGATGTAGAACTTTTTATAAAGTAATGTCTTCTAGTAAAAGTGAGTTTGCCAAGTATATTTTCCAAAATGTCCGACCGTTTGACTAGCGGAGTTGTAATAAATTAAATATGGTAACTCAAACATTTGCCGAAAACCATCCTTAAACTATATTTTGGGACACAAGTACCATACTTAACCTATATTTTTCTTTATGTTCGAGACCTCTAGGATGGAAACTCATGTACTAAAACTTTGAGATAATGATACAAGCTTCCCAAAACCATTGAGTACGTTTCCTAATACTCGATGTGCACCATTTTACGACTAGTTTTTAGAGGCCGTTTTGTCACTTTCATGAATATTTCAACAACGTTATTTTATGACGAAAAGTTATAATTTCTTAATAAATCACTAAATGATTATCTTCGGATATCATTTCAACGTAAAAACATGTGGAGTAATTTAAAAATGGTCAAGACGTTAAAAGATTATTTTTCGATGAAAAGTATTATTTTCAAAAATTCATAAGTGGTATAGATATCATCCGAATTGCATGCATAACATTACATCATAACTTATTATGTATCATATCATTCATAATAGGTCGATTTTTGAGATTCACGCTACATTTGGTGTACACACTTTTGTCATCGCATCAATTCATCAAGTGAGTTTTCATAGCCCCGTTGTATACGTTTATACTTATTTTCAAACCTACGGGGAGAATACATTGCACATCATTTTTATTACGATACCAAGTATATCAAATTCATTACATTGCTTAAGTTACCTCATGCCAATTGAATGTCCCCATTATATAACATGAACCGTTAATTTCATAGAAGCGAGGGTGAGTGGATAGATCTATCGAGGGTGACTCCTCCATCCGAGTTGGTGGATTCCAAGCGGTTAAACGGTGCATTTCATTTAATATCATTATTTGAGTTGTTTGGCAAACACTTTGTTGGGGCGAACATCATAATCAGTCTAGTTTCTGTGTCATGGACTTATAGCAATTGTAACATTTTTATGTGGCATGTTTGTCATATATGGTCTATACTTGTGTGGTCGTATAAATTATTTTTCATAAACCTATGATTTCTCACTAACCTTTGTGTTGACCGTTTTAGCAATGTATTTTCAGGTAACTAGACATTCGCATCATGGCACGATTAAGGAACCCTCATAGTGTCGCGGCGTCGACACTTATCATTGTATATTATGGTTTTCTTTTCAAAACATCGTTTGGACTTGTAATAAACTTATATTTCCGCAAACTTTATCAACTTTTGGGACCTATCTTGTAACTCTGTATGTTTTATATAAATATCAAACGATGTGTTTCTAAAACGACACTTTAGGTCGTTCAATATAACTGTGCTTGTGATGCTATGACATCAATCCCGAAATTCCATTCCGCATTTGCAAAACAGGTAATTTGGGGTGTGGCAGTTGGCATCGAGCTTCATTATAGAGAACTAGGTTGCATCATTGACCCTAGACTATAACTACATCATCATAGCATCTCATCATTTCATCATAAGTGCACGGTCACTTTTCATGCAGATTCATATACATTTTATTCGAGTTATTTACTTTATTTTACATCGGTTGTCACGAGAGATGTCTTGATTCGACCCTATCCCCATATCATCGACACGAACATGGAGGATGTCTCATCCGACACCAACATGAGCGATGCCTTATCACACTGCTGTAGTTTTATCTTCTATTGGCTCTACTTCCGGACTTACCACTTATAGTGGTGACACTGAGCCGAACCCTTTGAGGAGGGCGAAGTTGCACCTACACCACCTGTTAGCCCTACACATGGTCCGATTCACCCACCATCACCACTATTATCATCATCATCTTCATCATACTATCTTAGGGAGCCTATACCTACTTTGGACTTGCCGCTCAAAAGCGTGCGTTTTGACATCCCGCATCACCCTCTACAGAGCAGAACCACCGGCTAGGTTGAGATAGGTGAGAGCTCAAAGAATTTCTTCTGCTGGCGCTAGCGACCTTCAATGAGACACTAGGGGCGCGTATTGATAGCCAACGAGGTTCAGATAGATAGGATGTTAGGGACGTTTGGAGGAATTGTCATTGGATCGAGTGGAGACCATTGAGGAGGAAGTTGAAGGCCTCGTGATAGGTAGAGTTTCGATTGATATGGCACACAGGGGTTTAGAGTCTAGACAGTTAGAGAAGGGGGCATATTGTTGAGTTGAGGCGGGAGATGCCGAGTTGTATGATAGAGCGAGATGGCACAGGGGCCGAACTTCATGTCGAGGCTCGAGTTGGCATTAGCACGTGAGAGCATGGTTACCGCCGAGGGTCAGATTAGCGAGTTGAGGGGTTTGGTTGCTAGTTTGGTTGCAGGTTGAGATCTCTGAGTCGAGTTGGCGAGACACCGAGGAGGTGCCTAGTGTAGACTTTTATCATGTATAGTTTTTATTTACTATTATCCTAGTCACAAGGTGTGTGACATAGTTTAAAGAACTTGTTGTCTTTTGGTTGTTGTACAAACAAAATATCAAGTGTTGACTCAACTATGTAGGAATGGTTTTATTATCTATGATATCGGTCCATGTAGGCGAAATTTTCATGTATATTATCCACGTGTGTTGTGATCATATTTGTGATATTTCGGTGGTTGTTCGTTGTGATTTCATTTATATTATGCATGTTGTGGTTGTGGATATATATGTGTAATGTTTGTTTCTACTTACGAGTTCTCATAATTGATTCATTTTATGGTTTTGAAGAGCAATGGCGCCAAAGAAAACACTGAATTGACACAAGCTGCTATGCAGAAGTATATGAACGATAGCATAGCCGAGGCATTAAGGACTGAGAGAGCATCGGTGGTGGCGGAAACTGCTCGAGGACAGCTAAAGAGCGCAGCTAGACATCTTCTAGCTGCCGGCGTTGCAGGGAGGGTCCGGGTTAGAAGTTGTGCGTATAAGGATTTTAAAAGTGGAGATCCTACTAAGTTCAAAGGGTCTGAAGGGGCAAGCTGCCATGGTTAGATGGTTGAGAAAATGGAATCCGTGTTTTGCTATGTAATTGGGAGGATAGCAAGGTTAAGTTTGCTACAAGTACACTACTTGATGGGGCAATGTCGTGGTGGAATTCGTATGCTCAGCCAATGGGAATGGAAAATAGGTACAAGCTCACTGGGAGCAATTCAAAAGGTTGATAACAGTATTGTCCGCGTACGGAGGTGAAGAAGTTGGAAACCGAATTCTATGAATTGGTAGCTATTGGGTATGATATGGATACTTATATTGAAGGTTCCAAGAATTGGCCGCGTTATGCCCATCTATGGTTTCGGATAATGAGAAGCTACTGGAGGCTTTCATTGGGGACTTCCCAGGTTGTTCAAGAGAGGCGTGATTTCTTTTGATCGCATAAGCGATCGAGGAATCCATTCGAGTGACTCAAAGCTCATGGCGAGGAAGTAGTGAAGAGAAACAACATCGCCAACACCAACCGAAACAACAATACCAACAACCGCTCCAATTTCAACAATAACTGAAACAATTACACCAACTATAACAACAATAATAACAACAAGCGAAGTGGGACAACAACAGAGGTGGAAATGTTACTCAACAACCACCTAAGAGGCAAGAGGTTGCAAAGGCCTATGTTGCAGGTCCAAAGGAGAAAAAGGGGTACACGGGGATTTTGCCTAAGTGTGAGATGTGTTCTAGTCATCACAAGCCGGGGCGTTGTCCTGAACCATGCGGGAATTGTAAGAAAGTGGGACATCAAACTAGGGAATGCAAGATGCCAGCTACAGGGGAAAATCGAAACCACCATGACATGTTTTGGTTGTGGAGAAAGGGGACACTACAAGAGTGAGTGTCCAAAGGGAAGGAACCAAGGAAACAAGAATCAAGGAGGAATGGCACAAGGAAGAGCCTATGTCATGGGAGGTGGAGAAGCTAGGGAGGACCCGAATGTCGTTACGGGTGCGTTCCTTATCAATAATCGTTATGCATCAGTTTTATTTGATTCGGGAGCCGATAAGAGTTTTGTATCCACTATATTTGCACCTTTACTCAATATCAAACCAACCACATTAGACACATCATACAACATTGAATTAGCTAATGGTAACTTAATTAGCACCGACACCATTGTCCGTGGTTGTACACTCAATTTTCTAAATCATCCCTTCAATATAGACCTTATGCCCATAGAACTAGGTAGTTTCGACGTCATCATTGGTATGGATTGGTTATCCAAACATCGTGCAAGAATCATTTGTGATGAAAAAGTTGTTCATCTTCCTTACAACGGTGAAACTTTGATCATTCGTGGGGAACGAAGTGGAACTAGACTCAGTATTATATCATGCATCAAAACAAAGAAGTACATAAAGAAAGGTTGTTTTGCTTTCTTAGCACATATAACCGAGAAGAAGTCGGAGGAGAAGCGACTTGAGGATGTACCGATTGCTCGAGAATTTCACGAAGTCTTTCCGAAGACTTACCAGGACTCCCACACGCGTCAAGTAGAATTTCATATTGACTTAGTGCGGGAGCTGCACCAATTGCGCGAGCACCTTACCGATTAGCACCATCGGAAATGCAAGAGTTGTCTAATCAGTTGCAAGAACTTTTAGACAAAGGATTCATTAGGCCGAGTTCCTCGCCTTGGGGAGCACCGGTTTTGTTTGTGAAGAAGAAAGATGGATCATTCAGAATGTGTATAGATTATAGAGAGCTGAACAAGTTAACGGTGAAGAATCGTTACCCACTCCCCAGAATCGACGACTTGTTTGATCAGTTGCAAGGCTCTAGTATCTATTCAAAGATTGACCTTAGATCAGGTTATCATCAACTTAGAGTGCGGGAGGAGGATATTCCGAAAACAGCGTTTAGAACACGTTATGGACATTATGAGTTTCAAGTAATGCCGTTCGGATTAACTAATGCACCTGCGGTATTCATGGATCTCATGAATAGGGTATGTAAACCGTATTTGGACAAGTTTGTTATAGTATTCATCGACGACATATTGATTTACTCAAAGAGCAAGGAAGAGCACGAAGGGCATTTGAGAACGATTTTAGGACTACTCAAGAATGAGAAGTTGTATGCCAAATTTTCGAAGTGTGATTTTTGGAATCGCTAAGTACAATTTCTTGGTCATGTCATTGATAGTCAAGGATTACAAGTAGACCCTGCAAAGATTGAAGCCGTAAAAGATTGGGCTACTCCGAACAAATCCGACGCCAAATCCGACAATTTCTAGGACTTGCCGGGTATTACCGAAGATTCATCGAAGGTTTTTCAAAGATAGCAAAAGCTTTGACCAAGTTGACACAGAAAAACAAGAGGTACGAATGGGGAAAGAAACAAGAAGCGCTTTTAGGTTGTTGAAGCAAAAGCTTTGCGGTGCGCCAATTTTGGCACTACCCGAAGGAATTGAGAACTTCGTTGTATTCTGCGATGCTTCACATAAAGGGCTTGGAGCTGTATTAATGCAAAACGAGAAGGTGATAGCTTATGCTTCTCGACAACTTAAGGTTCATGAGAAGAATTACACCACACATGATCTTGAGTTGGGGGCCGTAGTTTTTGCACATAAGATTTGGAGACACTACCTTTACGGTACAAAGTGCACAGTGTTTATGGACCACAAGAGTTTACAATATGTTCTTGATCAGAAGGAACTTAACATGAAGCAACGTCGTTGGTTGGAATTACTCAGCGATTATGATTGTGAAATCAAGTATCATCCGGGAAAAGCCAATGTTGTGGCTGATGCTCTTAGTCGGAAAGAAAGACCCAAACCTTTAAGATTTCGATCATTAGGAATGACGATCAGTTCACCTTTACCATCAAAAATACTCGAGGCACAAATCGAGGCACTTAAGGAAGAAAACCGACCAAGTGAAAAGCTTTATGGTATGCCCGAAAATGCAAATGGTTTTGTAAAGAGAGCAGATGGAGTATTATGCTTCAAGGATAGAATGTGGGTACCATTTTATGGCGGGATACGAGAATTGATTATGCATGAGTCGCATAAGTCAAAGTATTCTATTCACCCGGGATCTGATAAGATGTATCAGGATCTCAAGAAACTTTATTGGTGGCCGAACATGGCGGAAATTGGTGCGTATGTGAGCAAATGGCTTACTTGTTCTAAAGTAAAAGTCGAATATCGAAAACCTTGAGGGGTTACTCCAACAACCGAGAATTCCCCAATGGAAATGGGAGCGCATACAATGGACTTTGTCACGAAATTTCCAAAGACATCGGGAGGTTACGATGCTATATGGGTAATCGTCGATCGTCTTACCAAATCAGCTCATTTCATACCAATTAGAGAGACTAATTCCATGGAACAACTTACTAGACTTTATGTCAAGGAAATAGTCTCGAGGCATGGTGCACCAATTTCCATCATTCCGAAAGAGAGATAGTCGATTCACTTCAAACTTCTGGAAATCATTACAAGATTCATTTGGAACCAAATTAGAGATGAGCACAACATATCATCCACAAACCGATGGTCAAAGTGAAAGGACAATTCAAACGTTAGAAGATATGTTGAGGGCTTGTGTGATTGATTTTGGAAATGGTTGGGCTAACCATTTGCCATTAATCGAATTCTCGTACAATAATAGTTATCACACTAGTATAAAAGCGGCACCATTCGAGGCACTTTATGGTGAAAATGCCGATCCCTGTTTGTTGGGCGAGGTTGGAGACGCACAACTCGGTCCGAAATGGTACGGAAACAACGAAAATATAGTCCAAATCCGAGATAGACCCGTAATGCGCGAGTCGGCGAAGAAGTTATGCAGATGTTAGGCGCAAACCGTTAGAATTTCAAGTGGCGATAAAGTGATGTTGAAAGTATCGCCTTGGAAGGCGTGAGTACGATTGACGGCGGGGTGAAGACCGAGGTACGGCCCAGGGCCATTCAGCATGATCGGCCTGATCAGTCATCAGTTGTCTTCGTTATTACGATAAACTCAATTTAGGTAAGGAGGAACACCAGCCAGACATCATGGACCCGCGAGGTCCAGCGGTTGAAGCAATTCGTATTCCTATTGATTGAAGGTTATTTGGAATTCTCGAAGAGGTCCTGAGTTTACTTGGGAGCGGGAAGACCGTCGCCTCAAATATCCTCATCTTTTCACCGACAACACTGTAGGACCCAACAAGGACTGAATTCAGGGACTGAATTCCTTTTTAGATGGGCGAATGTGACAATTCGTATTTTCAAGTCATATTTCAAAACATTACTCATGCTTCATCATTTATCATTTATCGTAAATTAGGTTTACGAGCATCAAATTCACGTAACCGTAATGTTTTAGCTGTGAATTCATATATAATCATAAAGGACATTCCACATGGACTAATTTTAGTCTACATATCATTAGCATCATTATCATCCTATTAGTTCATGCATGGTTTTGCATTTTACATTAACCGTATAATTTCATATTAAATAAACGTTATCGCGTAATTAATTATTTTGAACAATTGATCCGTTACTTTGAAAAATTATCCCAATATATTTTTATACTCATATTAAGTTTATAAAATATTAGTTTACCAGTGTTTTAAATTTATTTTGTAACTAAATTGTTATATTTATATAATTACTGACGTTTTCTTAAAAACTACGATAATTATTATTTCACTCAAATTTTGCAAGAAATATATTTTTATAATTTTATGACCTTAATATATTTTATCTTGACCCGTTAAAATTTATTTTTATCTAATTCTATCCTAAATACTCAAATGTGTATTTAACTTACCACATATCCTCAATTTACTTACACTAACTTACTCTTATACATAATTAAAAATATATGTATAACAAGAGGTGACTAACACCCCTTGTCGACACAAGGGGTGAGTCATGAGAGGATTTTGAAAATATCTCTTTAGTAGAAGTATTATACAATTAAACAAACACATACACAAAGTTAATATCAAGGTGAAAACATATTTTGCTTCCTCTCTTCTCTCCAAAACCGGCAACCACTTAGACCAAGAGGATTTCATCAAAATTTTCAAGACAAGGTTTTTAACACTCTAGTATCACTTGTTGTTAAGGTTTGCAATAAAACCTAAGGTGATTAGGAAAAATCCATTGTCCATAAACCTCATCAAGTTACTAGTAAGCATCCATATTCATGTTTTTATTTCATATTCATTGTTATGGTCATTTCATTTTATTTGAGTAAACATGCAAGTCTCATGAGGTTTATACCACTTTTCTTTGATTTTAAGAGTTATATATATATTTGACATCCTATAATTACTCCTTGTTATAAATCACACTTGGTGATGTCTAGGAACCCATGACACCCTAAGAAGGTGTATGGTAGGATTATAATAGCTTCATAGTTGTTTTGAATGGGTTAGAATAGGTTTGGCGCGAGAAAAACTCATTTCGACAAGTTTTAAAAAGGGTCTGTCCCTATTTTCAAAATCTGGAAAATTCGACAGTAAGTAAAATATTTTGGCCTAGATAATTAGAAAATACACTTTAAAAGCAGCGTGGTGGCTTGAGCGGATTAAGCGGAGCTATAACGAAGAAGTTATGAATTTTTCAAGTTGGCGACGAAAACTATAATTTTCTGGAAATTTCAGCATGTTATATTTATTTTGTACGAGTCAAAAATGGAACTTAGGCTTTATAAATTATGTCGACTTATCAAAAATATATTAGTATACTTTGATACAAAGCTAAGGATATATAAAACGTAGAAAGCAGTTTGTAGCGATTAAATTATACGTTTACAAAAGTTGTCATTAACATTATATAAGAAAAAAAAACTATTAAATTTCTAATAGGCAAGTATTACGGCAACAAGTTGGAGGACGTTTTTAACAATGATGTAGAACTTTTTATAAAGTAATGTCTTCTAGTAAAAGTGAGTTTGCCAAATATATTTTCCAAAATGTCCGACCGTTTGACTAGCGGAGTTGTAATGAATTAAATATGGTAACTCAAACATTTGCCGAAAACCATCCTTAAACTATATTTTGGGACACAAGTACCATACTTAACCTATATTTTTCTTTATGTTCGAGACCTCTAGGATGGAAACTCATGTACTAAAACTTTGAGATAATGATACAAGCTTCCCAAAACCATTGAGTGCGTTTCCTAATACTCGATGTGCACCATTTTACGACTAGTTTTTAGAGGCCGTTTGGTCACTTTCATGAATATTTCAACAACATTATTTTTCTGACGAAAAGTTATAATTTCTTAATAAATCACTAAATGATTATAGATGGGATATCATTTCAAGCGTAAAACATGTGGAGTAATTAAAAATGGTCAAGGCGTTAAAAGATTATTTTTCGACGAAAAGTATTATTTTCAAAAATTCATAAGTGGTATAGATATCATCCCAATTGCATGCATAACATTACATCATAACTTATTATGTATCATATCATTCATAATAGTTCGAGTTTTGAGATTCGCTACATTTACATTTTTTGTCATCGCATCAATTCATCAAGTGAGTTTTCATAGCCCCGTTGTATACGTTTATACTTATTTTCAAACCTACGGGGGAGAATACATTGCACATCATTTTATTACGATACCAAGTATATCAAATTCATTACATTGCTTAAGTTACCTCATGCCAATTGAATGTCCCCATTATATAACATGAACCGTTAATTTCATAGAAGCGAGGGTGAGTGGATAGATCTATCGAGGGTGACTCCTCCATCCTGGTTGGTGGATTCCAAGCGGTTAAGCGGATGCATTTCATTTAATATCATTATTTGAGTTGTTTGGCAAACACTCTGTTGGGTCGAACATCATAATCATCTAGTTTGGTGTCATGGACTTATAGCAATTGTAACATTTTTATGTGGCATGTTTGTCATATATGGTCTATACTTGTGTGGTCGTATAAATTATTTTTCATAAACCTATGATTTCTCACTAACCTTTGTGTTGACCGTTTTAGCAATGTATTTTCGGTAACTAGACATTACATCATGGCACGATTAAGGAACCCTCAATAGTGCGGCGTCGACACTTATCATTGTATATTATGGTTTTCTTTTCAAAACATCGTTTGGACTTGTAATAAACTTATATTTCATAAACTTTATCAACTTTTGGGACCTATCTTGTAACTCTGTATGTTTTATATAAATATCTAACGATGTGTTTCTAAAACGACACTTTAGGTCATTCAATATAAGCTGTGATTGTGATGCTAGCAGCAATCCCGATCGAATTCCATTCATTTGCAAAAAGTAATTTGGGGTGTGACGATTGGCATGAGCTTGATTATAGAGAACTAGGTTGCATCATTGACCTAGACTATAACTACATCATCATAGCATCTCATCATTTCATCATAAGTGTATGTTCACTTTACATGGAGTTCATATACATTTTATTGAGTTATTTACTTTTATTTTACATCGGTTGTCCACGAGAGATGTCTTGATTCCGACCACATCCCATCATCGACACGAATGGAGGATGTCTCACCGACACCAACATGAGCGATGCCTTATCACACAGCCGTACATCTTCATTGGCTCTGCACTTTGGACTTACCACTTATAGTGGACGACCTGAGACCGAACCCTTTGAGGGAGGCGAGGTTGCACCACACCACTGTTAGCCCTACACATGGTCCGATTCACCCACCATCACCACTATTATCATCATCATCTTCATCATACTATCTTAGGGAGCCTATAGCTACGTTGGACTTGCCGCTCAAAAAGCGTGCGTTTGACATCCTGCATCACCTACGAGGCCGAACCACCAGCTAGGTTGAGATAGGTGAGCTCAAAATACTGCTTGCTAAGCTGACCTTCCAATGAACCTAGAGGGCACGCATATTGATAGCCAAGGAGTTCGAGATAGATAGGATGTTAGGGCAGTTGGAGGGAATTGTCATTGGATCGAGTGGAGACCATTGAGGAGGAAGTTGAAGGCCTCGTGATAGGTAGAGTTTCGATTGATATGGCACACCAAGGTTTAGAGTCTAGGCAGTTAAGAAGCGGGGGCATATTGTTGAGTTGAGGCGGGAGATGCAGGAGTTGTATGATAGAGTGAGATGCACGGAGACGAACTTGTCCAGTCGAGGAGTTGACATTAGCACGTGAGAGCATGGTTACCCGCTGAGGGGTCGGATTAGCGAGTTGAGGGTTTGGTTGCTAGTTTGGTTGCCTGAGGTTGAGATCTGAGGATGTGGCGGAGCACAGGGAGGTGCCTATTGTAGACTTTATCATGTATAGTTTTTATTTACTATTATCCTAGTCAAGGGTGTGTGACATAGTTTAAAGAACTTGTTGTCTTTTGGTTGTTGTACAAACAAAATATCAAGTGTTGACTCAACTATGTAGGAATGGTTTTATTATCTATGATATCGGTCCATGAAGTAATTTTCATGTATATTATCCACGTGTGTTGTGATTATATTTGTGATATTTCTTGGTTGTTCCGTTGTGATTTCATTTATATTATGCATGTTGTGGTTGTGGATATATATATGTGTAATGTTTGTTTCTACTTACGAGTTCTCATAATTGATTCATTTTATGGTTTTGAAGAGCAATGGCGCCAAAGAAAGCCACAATTGACACAAGCTGCTATGCAGTATATGAACGATAGCATAGGCAGAGGCATTAAGGGCTGAGAGAGCCGGTGGCGGTACTGAAGCTACTTGAGAGCCGCTAGACATCTTTCTGCTGCTTGAGGCGTTGCGGGAGGTGCGGGTTAGAAGTTATGCGTATAAGGATTTTAAAAGTGGAATCCTACTAAGTTCAAAGGATCTGAAGGGGCAAGCTGCCATGGTTAGATGGTTAGAAAATGGAATCCGTGTTTACGCTATGTAATTGCCCGTAGGATAGCAAGGTTAAGTTTGCTACAAGTACACTACTTGATGGGGCAATGTGCGTGGTGGAATCGTATGCTCAGCCAATGGGAATAGAGAATGCGTACAAGCTCACCTGGGAGCAATTCAAAAGGTTGATACGAGGAAGTATTGTCAGCGTGCGAGGTGAAGTTGGAAACCGAATTCTATGAATTGGTAGCTATTGGGTATGATATGGATACTTATATTCGAAGGTTCCAAGAATTGGCCGCGTTATGCCCATCTATGGTTTCGGATAATGAGAAGCTCTGGAGGCTTTCATTGGGGGACTTCCCAGGTTGTTCAAGGAGGCGTGATTTCTTTTGATCATAAGCGATGAGGAATCCATTCGAGTGACTCAAAAGCTCATAGAGTAGTAAAGAGAAGCAATACGCCAACACAGCCGAAACAACAATACCAACAAGCGGCTCAATTTCAGCAATAGCCGAGAACAATTGCACCAACTATAACAACAATAATAACAACAAAGCGAAAGTGGGACAACAACGAGAGTGGAAATGTTACTCAACAACCACCTAAGAGGCAAGAGGTTGCAAAGGCCTATGTTACAGGTCCAAAGGAGAAAAGGTACAGGGGATTTTGCCTAAGTGTGAGATGTGTTCTAGTCATCACAAAGTCGGGTTGTCACGGACATGGGATGGAATGTCAAGCTAAGGGGTACAAGATGCAAACTGGGGAAGGAAATCGGAAACCACGGTGACATGTTTTGGTTGTGGAGAAAGGGGACACTACAAGAGTGAGTGTCCAAAGGGAAGGAACCAAGGAAACAGGAATCAAGGAGGAATGGCACAAGGAAGAGCCTACGTCATGGGAGGTGGAGAAGCTAGGGAGGACCCGAATGTGGATGCAGATACGTTCCTTATCAATAATCGTTATGCATCAGTTTTATTTGATTCGGGAGCCGATAAGAGTTTTGTATCCACTATATTTGCACCTTTACTCAATATCAAACCAACCACATTAGACATCATACAACATTGAATTAGCTAATGGTAACTTAATTAGCACCGACACGATTGTCCGTGGTTGTACACTCAATTTTCTAAATCATCCCTTCAATATAGACCTTATGCCGGTAGAACTAGGTAGTTTCGACGTCATCATTGGTATGGATTGGTTATCCAAACATCCTGCAAGAATCATTTGTGATGAAAAAGTTGTTCATCTTCCTTACAACGGCGAAACTTTGATCATTAGGTAAGAGGACAAGTGGAACTAGACTCAGTATTATATCATGCATCAAAACAAAGAAGTACATAAAGAAAGGTTGTTTTGCTTTCTTAGCACATATAACCGAGAAGAAGTCGGAGGAGAAGCGACTTGAGGATGTACCGATTGCTCGAGAATTTCCTGAAGTCTTTCCCGAAGACTTACCAGGACTCCCACCGGCACGTCAAGTAGAATTTCATATTGACTTAGTGCCCGGAGCTGCACCAATTGCGCGAGCACCTTACCGATTAGCACCATCGGAAATGCAAGAGTTGTCTAATCAGTTGCAAGAACTTTTAGACAAAGGATTCATTAGGCCGAGTTCCTCGCCTTGGGGAGCACCGGTTTTGTTTGTGAAGAAGAAAGATGGATCATTCAGAATGTGTATAGATTATAGAGAGCTGAACAAGTTAACGGTGAAGAATCGTTACCCACTCCCCAGAATCGACGACTTGTTTGATCAGTTGCAAGGCTCTAGTATCTATTCAAAGATTGACCTAAGGTCAGGTTATCATCAACTTAGAGTACGGGAGGAGGATATTCCGAAAACAGCGTTTAGAACACGTTATGGACATTATGAGTTTCAAGTAATGCCGTTCGGATTAACTAATGCACCTGCAGTATTCATGGATCTCATGAATAGGGTATGTAAACCATATTTGGACAAGTTTGTTATAGTATTCATCGACGACATATTGATTTACTCAAAAGCAAAGAAGCACGAAGGGCATTTGAGAACGATTTTAGGACTACTCAAGAATGAGAAGTTGTATGCCAAATTTTCGAAGTGTGATTTTTGGAATCGCTAAGTACAATTTCTTGGTCATGTCATTGATAGTCAAGGATTACAAGTAGACCCTGCAAAGATTGAAGCCGTAAAATATTGGGCTACTCCGACAAATCCGACAGAAATCCGACAATTTCTAGGACTTGCCGGGTATTACCGAAGATTCATCGAAGGTTTTTCAAAGATAGCCAAAGCTTTGACCAAGTTGACACAGAAAAACAAGAGGTACGAATGGGGAAAGAAACAAGAAGCTGCTTTTCAGTTGTTGAAGCAAAAGCTTTGCAGTACGCCAATTTTGGCACTACCCGAAGGAATTGAGAACTTCGTTGTATACTGCGATGCTTCACATAAAGGGCTTGGAGCTGTATTAATGCAAAACGAGAAGGTGATAGCTTATGCTTCTCGACAACTTAAAGTTCATGAGAAGAATTACACCACTCATGATCTTGAGTTGGGGGCCGTAGTTTTTGCACTAAAGATTTGGAGACACTACCTTTACGGTACAAAGTGCACAGTGTTTATGGACCACAAGAGTTTGCAATATGTTCTTGATCAGAAGGAACTTAACATGAGGCAACGTCGTTGGTTGGAATTACTCAGCGATTATGATTGTGAAATCAAGTATCATCCGGGAAAAGCCAATGTTGTGGCTGATGCTCTTAGCCGGAAAGAAAGACCCAAACCTTTAAGATTTCGATCATTAGGAATGACGATCAGTTCACCTTTACCATCAAAAATACTCTAGGCACAAATCGAGGCACTTAAGGAAGAAAACCGACCAAGTGAAAAGCTTTATGGTATGCCCGAAAATGCAAATGGTTTGTAAAGAGAGCAGATGGAGTATTATGCTTCAAGGATAGAATGTGGGTACCATTTTATGGCCGGATACGAGAATTGATTATGCATGAGTCGCATAAGTCAAAGTATTCTATTCACCCAGGATCTAATAAGATGTATCAGGATCTCAAGAAACTTTATTGGTGGCCGAACATGAAAGCGGAGATTGCCACGTATGTGAGCAAATGTCTTACTTGTTCTAAGGTAAAAGTTGAATATCAGAAACCTTCAGGGTTACTCCAACAACCAGAGATTCCCCAATGGAAATGGGAACGCATTACAATGGACTTTGTCACGAAATTTCCAAAGACATCGGGAGGTTACGATGCATAATGGTAATCGTCGATCGTCTTACCAAATCAGCTCATTTCATACCAATTAGAGAGACTAATTCCATGGAACAACTTACTAGACTTTATGTCAAGGAAATAGTCTCGAGGCATGGAGCACCAATTTCCATCATTTCCGACAGAGATAGTCGATTCACTTCAAACTTCTGGAAATCATTACAAGATTCATTTGGAACCAAATTAGAGATGAGCACAGCATATCATCCACAAACCGATGGTCAAAGTGAAAGGACAATTCAAACGTTAGAAGATATGCTGAGGGCTTGTGTGATTGATTTTGGAAATGGTTGGGCTAACCATTTGCCATTAATCGAATTCTCGTACAATAATAGTTTATCACACCAGTATAAAAGCGGCACCATTTGAGGCACTCTATGGTCGAAAATGCCGATCACCTGTTTGTTGGGCCGAGGTTGGAGACGCACACTCACTGGTCCAGAATGTACGGGAAACAACAAAAATATAGTCCAAATCCGAGATAGACTCAGAACTGCCAGGAGTCGACAGAAAAGTTACGCAGATGTTAGACGTAAACCGTTAGAATTTCAAGTCGGCAAAGTGATGTTGAAAGTATCGCCTTGGAAGGCGTGGTACGATTTGGAAACGCGGGAATTGAACCCGAGTACATTGGGCCATTCAAAATTTTGAGCAGAGTCGGCCCTGTAGCTTATCGACTTGATCTTTCGACAGAACTTGTCATGTACACAACACGTTTCACGTTTCAAACCTGAAGAAATGTCTTTCAGACGAATCACACGTTATTCCATTGGAAGAAATTCAACTCGACGATAAACTCAATTTCGTGGAGGAACCTGTAGACATCATGGACCGCGAGGTCAAGCATTGAAACAAGTCGTATTCCTATTGTGAAGGTTCGCTGGAATTCTCGAAGAGGTCCTGAGTTTACTTGGGAACGGGAAGACCAGATGCGCCTCAATTATCCTCATCTTTTCACCTACAACACTGTATGACCCAACAAGGACTGAATTCAGGGCTGAATCTCTTTTTGGATGGGCTAATGTGACAATTCTTTTTTCAGGTCCATATTTCCAAACATTACTCCATGCTTCATCATTTAAATCGTTTATCGTAATTCGGTTTTACGAATCATCAATCACGTAACCGTAATGTTTTAGCTTTGATTCATATAATAATCATAGTAATTCCATATGGACTATTTTTATTCTCATATCATTATCATCACATTATCATCCTATTATTCATGCATGTTTTTTGCTTTTACATAACCGTATAAATTTCATATTAAATAACTTATCGCGTAATTAATTTTATTTTTGAACAATTGACTCCGTTACTTTGAAAAAAATTATCCCAATATATTTTTATACTCAATATTAGTTATCAAATATATTATTAGTTTACCCAGTGTTTTAAATTTATTTT
>OU343223.1:244233323-244247196 GCA_910596185.1 Chrysanthemum makinoi | reverse complement strand
TCCGACGAATTTCTAGGACTTGCGAGTATTGAAGATTCATCGAAGGTTTTCAAGATAGCAAAGCTTTGACCAGTTGTGCAGAAAAACAAGTCTACGAATGGGGAAAGAAACAAGAGGCTGCTTTTACGTTGTTGAAGCAAAAGCTTTGCAGTCGCCGATTTGGCACTACCGAAGGTTGAAACTTAGTTGTATCACTGCGATGCTTCACATAAGGGCTTGGAGCGTATTAATGCAAAGCGAGAAGGTGATAACTTATGCCGACAACTTAAATTCATGAGAAGAATTACACCACATGATCTTGAATTGGGGCGTAGTTTTTGCACATAAGATTTGGAACACACTACCTTTCATTACAAAGTGCACGTGTTTATGGACCACAAGTTTGCAATATGTTCTTGATCAGAAGGAACTTAACATGAGGCAACGTCGTTGGTTGGAACTACTCAGCGATTATGATTGTGAAATCAAGTATCATCCGGGAAAAGCCAATGTTGTGGTGCTCTTAGGGAAAGACCCAAACAAGATTCGATCATTAGGAATGACGATCAGTTACCTTTACCATCAAAATACTCTAGGCACAAATCGAGGCACATAGGAAGAAACCGACCAAGTGAAAACTTTATGGTATGCACGAAAATGCAAATGGTTTTGTAAAGAGAAGCGAGATGGAGTATTATGTTTCAAGGATAGAATGTGGGTACCATTTTATGGCGGGATACGAGAATTGATTATGCATGATTCGCATAAGTCAAAGTATTCTATTCAGGATGCGATAAGAATATTGAGGATCTCAAAACTTTATTGGTGGCGAACATGGCGGAAATTGATACGTATGTGAGCAAATGGCTTACTTGTTCTAAAGTAAAAGTCGTATCGAGAAACCTTGAGGTTACTCCAACAACGAGAGATTCCCCAATGGAAATGGGGCGCATTACAATGGACTTTGTCACGAAATTTCCAAAGACATCGGGAGGTTACGATGCTATATGGGTAATCGTCGATCGTCTTACCAAATCATCTCATTTCATACCAATTAGAGACTAATTCCATGGAACAACTTACTAGACTTTATGTCAGGAAATAGTCTGAGGCATGGACACCAATTTCCATCATTTCCGACGAGAGATAGTCGATTCACTTAACTTCGGAAATCATTACAAGATTCATTTGGAACCAAATTAGAGATGAGCCACGCATATCATCCACAAACCGATGGTCAAAGTGAAAGGACAATTCAAGCGTTAGAAGATATCTTTGAGGGCTTGTGTGATTCATTTTGGAAATGGTTGGGCTAACCATTTGCCATTAATCGAATTCTCGTACAATATAGTTATCACACCGGTATAAAAGCGGCACCATTGAGGCACTTTATGAGTGAAAATGCCGATCACCTGTTTGTTGGGCGAGGTTGGAGGCGCACAACTCCTTTGGTCGAGAAATGGTACGGAAACAACAGAAAATATAGTCCAAATCCGAGATAGACCGCACCTTGAATGCGCCGAGGTTCGTGAAGAAGTTATGCAATGTTAGGCGCAACCGTTGGAGAATTTCAAGTCGGCGATAAAGTGATGTTGAAAGTATCGCCTTGGAAAGGCGTGGTCGATTTGGAAAGCGGGAATTTGAACCCGAGGTACATTGGGCCATTCAAAATTTTGGTATAAGGTCGGCCACTGTAGCTTATCGACTTGATCTTCCGACGAACTTGGTCATGTACACAACCGTTTCCGCGTTTCAAACCTGAAGAAATGTCTTTCAGACGAATCACCGCGTTATTCCATTGGAAGAAATTCAACTTCGACGATAAACTCAATTCGTGGAGGAACCTGTGAACATCATGGACCCATGAGGTCAGCGAGTTGAAAGCAGAGTTCGTATTCCTATTGTGAAGGTTCGCTTTTGGAATTCTCGAAGAGAGGTCACTGGATTTACTTGGGAGCGGGAAGACGAGATCGCCTCAAATATCTCATCTTTTCACCGACAACAACTGTAGGACCCAACAAGAATTAGGGACTGAATTCCTTTTTGAATGGGCGAATGTGACAATTCGTATTTTCAGGTCATATTTCAAAACATTACTCATGCTTCATCATTTATCATTTATCGTAAATTAGGTTTATGAGCATCAAATTCACGTAACCGTAATGTTTTAGCTGTGAATTCATATATAATCATAAAGGACATTCCACATGGACTAATTTTAGTCTACATATCATTAGCATCATTATCATCCTATTAGTTCATGCATGGTTTTGCATTTTACATTAACCGTATAATTTCATATTAAATAAACGTTATCGTGTAATTAATTATTTTGAACAATTGATCCGTTACTTTGAAAAATTATCCCAATATATTTTTATACTCATATTAAGTTTATAAAAATATTATTATTAGTTTACCCAGTGTTTTAAATTTATTTTGTAACTAAATTGTTATATTTATATAATTACGACGTTTTTCTTAAAAACTACACGATAATTATTATTTCACTCAAATTTTGCAAGAAATGTATTTTATAATTTTTATGACCTTAATATATTTTATCTTGACCCGTTAAAATTTATTTTTATCTAATTCTATCCTAAATACTCAAATGTGTATTTAACTTACCACATATCCTCAATTTACTTACACTAACTTACTCTTATACATAATTAAAAATATATGTATAACAAAGAGGTGACTAACACCCCTTGTCGACACAAGGGGTGAGTCATGAGAGGATTTTGAAAATATCTCTTTAGTAGAAGTATTATACAATTAAACAAACACATACACAAAGTTAATATCAAGGTGAAAACATATTTTGCTTCCTCTCTTCTCTCCAAAACCGGCAACCACTTAGACCAAGAGGATTTCATCAAAATTTTCAAGACAAGGTTTTTTTACACTCTAGTATCACTTGTTGTTAAGGTTTTGCAATAAAAACCTAAGGTGATTAGGAAAAATCCATTGTCCATAAACCTCATCAAGTTACTAGTAAGCATCCATATTCATGTTTTTATTTCATATTCATTGTTATGGTCATTTCATTTTATTTGAGTAAACATGCAAGTCTCATGAGGTTTATACCACTTTTTCTTTGATTTTAAGAGTTATATATATATTTGACATCCTATAATTACTCCTTGTTATAAATCACACTTGGTGATGTCTAGGAACCCATGACACCCTAAGAAGGTGTATGGTAGGATTATAATAGCTTCATAGTTGTTTTGAATGGGTTAGAATAGGTTTGGCGCGAGAAAAACTCATTTCGACAAGTTTTAAAAAGGGTCTGTCCCTATTTTCAAAATCTGGAAAATTCGACAGTAAGTAAAATATTTTGGCCTAGATAATTAGAAAATACACTTTAAAACGAAAACGTGGTCGCTTGAACGGATTAAAACGGAGCTATAACGAAGAAGTTATGAATTTTTCAAGTTGGCGACGAAAACTATAATTTTCTGGAAATTTCAGCATGTTATATTTATTTTGTACGAGTCAAAAATGGAACTTAGGCTTTATAAATTATGTCGACTTATCAAAAATATATTAGTATACTTTGATACAAAGCTAAGGACCTATAAAACGTAGAAAACGGATTTGTAACGATTAAATTATACACGTTTACAAAAAGTTGTCGTAACTTTATTATATAAGAAAAAAAAACTATTAAATTTCTAATAGGCAAGTATTACGGCAACAAGTTGGAGGACGTTTTTAACAATGATGTAGAACTTTTTATAAAGTAATGTCTTCTAGTAAAAGTGAGTTTGCCAAGTATATTTTCCAAAATGTCCGACCGTTTGACTAGCGGAGTTGTAATGAATTAAATATGGTAACTCAAACATTTGCCGAAAACCATCCTTAAACTATATTTTGGGACACAAGTACCATACTTAACCTATATTTTTCTTTATGTTCGAGACCTCTAGGATGGAAACTCATGTACTAAAACTTTGAGATAATGATACAAGCTTCCCAAAACCATTGAGTACGTTTCCTAATACTCGATGTGCACCATTTTACGACTAGTTTTTAGAGGCCGTTTTGTCACTTTCATGAATATTTCAACAACATTATTTTACGACGAAAAGTTATAATTTCTTAATAAATCACTAAATGATTATCGTCGGATATCATTTCAACGTAAAAACATGTGGAGTAATTTAAAAATGGTCAAGACGTTAAAAGATTATTTTTTGACGAAAAGTATTATTTTCAAAAATTCATAAGTGGTATAGATATCATCAGAATTGCATGCATAACATTACATCATAACTTATTATGTATCATATCATTCATAATAGGTCGAGTTTTGAGATTCACGCTACATTTCGGTGTACACACTTTTGTCATCGCATCAATTCATCAAGTGAGTTTTCATAGCCCTGTTGTATACGTTTATACTTATTTTCAAACCTACGGGGAGAATACATTGCACATCATTTTTATTACGATACCAAGTATATCAAATTCATTACATTGCTTAAGTTACCTCATGCCAATTGAATGTCCCCATTATATAACATGAACCGTTAATTTCATAGAAGCGAGGGTGAGTGGATAGATCTATCGAGGGTGACTCCTCCATCGGGGTTGGTGGATTCCAACTGGTTAAACGGATGCATTTCATTTAATATCATTATTTGAGTTGTTTGGCAAACACTTTGTTGGGGCGAACATCATAATCAGTCTAGTTTCGGTGTCATGGACTTATAGCAATTGTAACATTTTTATGTGGCATGTTTGTCATATATGGTCTATACTTGTGTGGTCGTATAAATTATTTTTCATAAACCTATGATTTCTCACCAACCTTTGTGTTGACCGTTTTAGCAATGTATTTTCAGGTAACTAGACATTCGCATCATGGCACGATTAAGGAACCCTCATAGTGTCGCGGCGTCGACACTTATCATTGTATATTATGGTTTTCTTTTCAAAACATCGTTTGGACTTGTAATAAACTTATATTTCCGCAAACTTTATCAACTTTTGGGACCTATCTTGTAACTCTGTATGTTTTATATAAATATCAAACGATGTGTTTCTAAAACGACACTTTAGGTCATTCAATATAACTGATTGTGATGCTATGACAGTCAATCCCGTGAATTCCATTCCGTGCAAAGCAGGTAATTTGGGGTGTGACAGATTGGCAATCGAGCTTCAGTTATAGAGAACTAGGTTGCATCATTGACCCTAGACTATAACTACATCATCATAGCATCTCATCATTTCATCATAAGTGCATGTTCACTTTACATGCGGATTCATATACATTTTATTCGAGTTATTTACTTTTATTTTACATCGGTTGTCACAGAGATGTCTTCAGATTCCGACCCTATCCCCATATCATCTGACACGAACATGGAGGATGTCTCATCTGACACCAACATGAACGATGCCTTATCACACACTGTAGTTTTATCTTCTATTGGCTCTACTTAGACTTACCACTTATAGTGTGACACTGCGAGACCGAACCCTTTGAGGAGGCGAAGTTGCACCTACACCACTGTTAGCCTACACATGGTCCGATTCACCCACCATCACCACTATTATCATCATCATCTTCATCATACTATCTTAGGGAGCCTATACCTACGTTGGACTTGCCGCTCAAAAAGCGTGCACGTTTTGACATCCTGCATCACCCTCTGAGCCGAACCACCAGCTAAGTTCGAGATAGGTGAGAGCTCAAAGGCTGCTGCTGCTAGACAGCCTTCCAATGAGACACTAGGGGCACGTATTGATAGCCAACAGGTTCAGATAGATAGGATGTTAGGACAGTTGGAGGAATTGTCATTGGATCGAGTGGAGACCATTGAGGAGGAAGTTGAAGGCCTCGTGATAGGTAGAGTTTCGATTGATATGGCACACCAGGGTTTAGAGTCTAGACAGTTAGAGAAGCGGGGGCATATTGTTGAGTTGAGGCAGGAGATGCCTGAGTTGTATGATAGAGCTGAGATGGCACAGGACGAACTTCAGCGTCAGGCTCAGGAGTTGACATTAGCACGTGAGAGCATGGTTACCGCACAGGGTCAGATTAGCGAGTTGAGGGGTTTGGTTGCTAGTTTGGTTGCACAGGTTCGAGATCTACAGGATCGAGCTGGCGGAGCACCAGGAGGTGCCTATTGTAGACTTTTATCATGTATAGTTTTTATTTACTATTATCCTAGTCACAAGGTGTGTGACATAGTTTAAAGAACTTGTTGTCTTTTGGTTGTTGTACAAACAAAATATCAAGTGTTGACTCAACTATGTAGGAATGGTTTTATTATCTATGATATCGGTCCATGAAGGCCGAAATTTTCATGTATATTATCCACGTATGTTGTGATTATATTTGTGATATTTCGTGGTTGTTCCGTTGTGATTTCATTTATATTATGCATGTTGTGGTTGTGGATATATATGTGTAATGTTTGTTTCTACTTACGAGTTCTCATAATTGATTCATTTTATGGTTTTGAAGAGCAATGGCGCCAAGAAAGCCACACTGAATTGACACAGCTGCTATGCAGAAGTATATGAACGATAGCATAGCCGAGGCATTAAGGACCTGAGAGCATCGGTGGCGGCTGCGAAACTGCCGAGGCCGCTAGACATGCCTGCTGCAGCGTTGCAGGAGATCAGAGTTAGAAGTTGTACTTATAAGGATTTTAAAAGTGGAGATCCCACTAAGTTCAAGGGTACTGAAGGGCAACTGCCATGGTTAGATGGTTCGAGAAAATGGAATCCTGTTTTCGCTATGTAATTGCCCGAAGGATAGCAAGGTTAAGTTTGCTACAAGTACACTACTTGATGGGGCAATGTCGTGGTGGAATTCGTATGCTCAACCAATGGGAATGGAAAATGCGTACAAGCTCACCTGGGAGCAATTCAAAAGGTTGATAACGAGGAAGTATTGTCCGCGTACGGAGGTGAAGAAGTTGGAAACCGAATTCTATGAATTGGTAGCTATTGGGTATGATATGGATACTTATATTCGAAGGTTCCAAGAATTGGCCGCGTTATGCCCATCTATGGTTTCGATAATGAGAAGCTACCGAGGCTTTCATGGGGGACTTCCCCATGTTGTTCAAGGAGACGTGATTTCTTTTGATCCGCAAACGATCGAGGAATCCATTCGAGTGACTCAAAAGCTCATGGCGCAAGTAGTAAAGAGAAGCAACATCGCCAACACCAACCGAAACAACAATACCAACAACCGCTCCAATTTCAACAATAACCGAAACAATTACACCAACTATAACAACAATAATAACAACAAACGAAAGTGGGACAACAACAGAGGTGGAAATGTTACTCAACAACCACCTAAGAGGCAAGAGGTTGCAAAGGCCTATGTTGCAGGTCCAAAGGAGAAAAAGGGGTACACGGGGATTTTGCCTAAGTGTGAGATGTGTTCTAGTCATCACAAGTCGGGACGTTGTCCTGAACCATGCGGGAATTGTAAGAAAGTAGGACATCAAACTAGGGAATGCAAGATACCTACGGGGAAAATCGAAACCACCAGTGACATGTTTTGGTTGTGGAGAAAAGGGACACTACAAGAGTGAGTGTCCAAAGGGAAGGAACCAAGGAAACAGGAATCAAGGAGGAATGGCACAAGGAAGAGCCTACGTCATGGGAGGTGGAGAAGCTAGGGAGGACCCGAATGTCGTTATGGTAATGCGTTCCTTATCAATAATCATTATGCATCAGTTTTATTTGATTCGGGAGCCGATAAGAGTTTTGTATCCACTATATTTGCACCTTTACTCAATATCAAACCAACCACATTAGACACATCATACAACATTGAATTAGCTAATGGTAACTTAATTAGCACCGACACGATTGTCCGTGGTTGTACACTCAATTTTCTAAATCATCCCTTCAATATAGACCTTATGCCCGTAGAACTAGGTAGTTTCGACGTCATCATTGGTATGGATTGGTTATCCAAACATCCTGCAAGAATCATTTGTGATGAAAAAGTTGTTCATCTTCCTTACAACGGTGAAACTTTGATCATTCGTGGGGAACGAAGTGGAACTAGACTCAGTATTATATCATGCATCAAAACAAAGAAGTACATAAAGAAAGGTTGTTTTGCTTTCTTAGCACATATAACCGAGAAGAAGTCGGAGGAGAAGCGACTTGAGGATGTACCGATTGCTCGAGAATTTCCTGAAGTCTTTCCCGAAGACTTACCAGGACTCCCACCGGCACGTCAAGTAGAATTTCATATTGACTTAGTGCCCGGAGCTGCACCAATTGCGCGAGCACCTTACCGATTAGCACCATCGGAAATGCAAGAGTTGTCTAATCAGTTGCAAGAACTTTTAGACAAAGGATTCATTAGGCCGAGTTCCTCGCCTTGGGGAGCACCGGTTTTGTTTGTGAAGAAGAAAGATGGATCATTCAGAATGTGTATAGATTATAGAGAGTTGAACAAGTTAACGGTGAAGAATTGTTACCCACTCCCCAGAATCGACGACTTGTTTGATCAGTTGCAAGGCTCTAGTATCTATTCAAAGATTGACCTAAGATTAGGTTATCATCAACTTAGAGTACGGGAGGAGGATATTCCGAAAACAGCGTCTAGAACACGTTATGGACATTATGAGTTTCAAGTAATGCCGTTCGGATTAACTAATGCACCTGCAGTATTCATGGATCTCATGAATAGGGTATGTAAACCGTATTTGGACAAGTTTGTTATAGTATTCATCGACGACATATTGATTTACTCAAAGAGCCAGGAAGAGCACGAAGGTCATTTGAGAACGATTTTAGGACTACTCAAGAATGAGAAGTTGTATGCCAAATTTTCGAAGTGTGATTTTTGGAATCGCTAAGTACAATTTCTTGGTCATGTCATTGATAGTCAAGGATTACAAGTAGACCCTGCAAAGATTGAAGCCGTAAAATATTGGGCTACTCCGACAAATCCGACAGAAATCCGACAATTTCTAGGACTTGCCAGGTATTACCGAAGATTCATCGAAGGTTTTTCAAAGATAGCAAAAGCTTTGACCAAGTTGACACAGAAAAACAAGAGGTACGAATGGGGAAAGAAACAAGAAGCTGCTTTTCAGTTGTTGAAGCAAAAGCTTTGCAGTGCGCCCATTTTGGCACTACCTGAAGGAATTGAGAACTTCGTTGTATACTGCGATGCTTCACATAAAGGGCTTGGAGCTGTATTAATGCAAAACGAGAAGGTGATAGCTTATGCTTCTCGACAACTTAAGATTCATGAGAAGAATTACACCACACATGATCTTGAATTGGGGGCCGTAGTTTTTGCACATAATATTTGGAGACACTACCTTTACGGTACAAAGTGCACAGTGTTTATGGACCACAAGAGTTTGCAATATGTTCTTGATCAGAAGGAACTTAACATGAGGCAACGTCGTTGGTTGGAATTACTCAGCGATTATGATTGTGAAATCAAGTATCATCCGGGAAAAGCCAATGTTGTGGCTGATGCTCTTAGCCGGAAAGAAAGACCCAAACCTTTAAGATTTCGATCATTAGGAATGACGATCAGTTCACCTTTACCATCAAAAATACTCTAGGCACAAATCGAGGCACTTAAGGAAGAAAACCGACCAAGTGAAAAGCTTTATGGTATGCCTGAAAATGCAAATGGTTTTGTAAAGAGAGCAGATGGAGTATTATGCTTCAAGGATAGAATGTGGGTACCATTTTATGGCGGGATACGAGAATTGATTATGCATGAGTCGCATAAGTCAAAGTATTCTATTCACCCAGGATCTGATAAGATGTATCAGGATCTCAAGAAACTTTATTGGTGGCCGAACATGAAAGCGGAAATTGGTACGTATGTGAGCAAATGGCTTACTTGTTCTAAAGTAAAAGTCGAATATCAGAAACCTTCAGGGTTACTCCAACAACCAGAGATTCCCCAATGGAAATGGGAACGCATTACAATGGACTTTGTCATGAAATTTCCAAAGACATCGGGAGGTTACGATGCTATATGGGTAATCGTCGATCGTCTTACCAAATCAGCTCATTTCATACCAATTAGAGAGACTAATTCCATGGAACAACTTACTAGACTTTATGTCAAGGAAATAGTCTCGAGGCATGGAGCACCAATTTCCATCATTTCCGACAGAGATAGTCGATTCACTTCAAACTTCGGGAAATCATTACAAGATTCATTTGGAACCAAATTAGAGATGAGCACAGCATATCATCCACAAACCGATGGTCAAAGTGAAAGGACAATTCAAACGTTAGAAGATATGCTGAGGGCTTGTGTGATTGATTTTGGAAATGGTTGGACTAACCATTTGCCATTAATCGAATTGTCGTACAATAATAGTTATCACACCAGTATAAAAGCGGCACCATTCGAGGCACTTTATGGTCGAAAATGCCGATCACCTGTTTGTTGGGCTGAGGTTGGAGACGCACAACTCACTGGTCCAGAAATGGTACGGGAAACAACAGAAAATATAGTCCAAATCCGAGATAGACTCGGAACGCCAGAGTCGACGAAAAGTTACGCAGATATTAGACGCAAACCGTTAGAATTTCAAGTCGGCGACAAAGTGATGTTGAAAGTATCGCCTTGGAAAGGCGTGGTACATTTGGAAAGCGCGGGAAGTTGAACCCGAGGTACATTGGGCCATTCAAAATTTTGAGCAGAGTCGGCCCTGTAGCTTATCGACTTGATCTTCTACGAACTTGGTCATGTACACAACGTTTCACGTTTCAAACCTGAAGAAATGTCTTTAGAGACGAATCACGTTATTCCATTGGAAGAAATTCAACTCGACGATAAACTCAATTTCGTGAGGAACTGTAGACATCATGGACCATGAGGTCAAGCAGTTGAAACAAAGTCGTATTCCTATTGTGAAGGTTCGTTGGAATTCTCGAAGAGGTCCTGAGTTTACTTGGGAACGGGAAGACCAGATGCGCCTCAAATATCCTCATCTTTTCACCGACAACACCGTGGGACCCAACAAGGACTGAATTCGGGATGAATTCCTTTGGATGGGCTGAATGTGACAATTATATTTCAGGTCATATTTCAGAACATTACTCATGCTTCATCATTTATCATTTATCGTAAATTAGGTTTACGAGCATCAAATTCACGTAACCGTAATGGTTTAGCTGTGAATTCATATATAATCATAAAGGACATTCCATATGGACTAATTTTATTCTACATATCATTAGCATCATTATCATCCTATTAGTTCATGCATGGTTTTGCATTTTACATTAACCGTATAATTTCATATTAAATAAACGTTATCGCGTAATTAATTATTTTGAACAATTGATCCGTTACTTTGAAAAATTATCCCAATATATTTTTATACTCATATTAAGTTTATAAAAATATTATTATTAGTTTACCCAGTGTTTTAAATTTATTTTGTAACTAAATTGTTATATTTATATAATTACGACGTTTTTCTTAAAAACTACACGATAATTATTATTTCACTCAAATTTTGCAAGAAATGTATTTTTATAATTTTTATGACCTTAATATATTTTATCTTGACCCGTTAAAATTTATTTTTATCTAATGCTATCCTAAATACTCAAATGTGTATTTAACTTACCACATATCCTCAAACATCGTTTGGACTTGTAATAAACTTATATTTCCGCAAACTTTATCAACTTTTGGGACCTATCTTGTAACTCTGTATGTTTTATATAAATATCAAACAATGTGTTTCTAAAACGACACTTTAGGTCGTTCAATATAATTGTGATTGTGATGCTATGACAGTCAATCCCCAGGAATTCCATTCCGCTGCAAAAGCGTAATTTGGGGGTGTGACAGATTATATGTCTTTTCTTTGGTCCATATCTACTGTTTCAATTTAAACCTATGAACTCACCAGCTTTTAGCTGACCTTTTTAGCATATTTTCTCAGGTGCTTAACTTGTGATCGTTGATGCAAGGCAAGAGGTGGTAAATGGTCGTAGAAATATTCTAAAAAGTGTTTTTTGCACATAATGATGTTTTTAAATTGGGACCACTGAACTTATGGGATGTGCCATTCTATCCAAACAATGTTGTGAGATAATATTTTGAAACTATTTTATGAAATCAAACAGAGTATGTATTCCGTTCTGTATTACTTATGTTATGATTCACCAAATTCCGTAACGCTCCCAAATAACACGTATGCTTCCGCTAAACTAAATTTGGGGGTGTTACAGCTTCTAACATCATATTGCAAGGTCTTCCAAAAGACATATACAAGCTTATCAACCACAACACTGAAGCAAAGGCTACATGGGATAATGTCAAGATGCTTCTCTCAGGTTCTGAATTAACTATGGAAGACAGAGAATCTCAATTATATGATGAATTTGAGCACTTTAAGATGAAGCCAGATGAGAGTGTCTATGATTACTATGTAAGATTCCATAAGCTTGTGAATGACATGAGAAACATCAGAATGACTATGCCAAACATTCAGCTGAACTCAAAATTTGTAAACAACATGAATCCCGAATGGCACAAGTTTGTCACATCTGTGAAGCTCACTAAAGGATTAAAGAACACAAACTATGAGCAATTGTATGCTTTCCTTCTTCAGAATGAGAGGCATGCTATGTTTGAAAAAGGATTCAGCAGTTCAAAACCAATCAGGGAGAATCAAGCTCACCAAATGACTCAACTGCTTTCTACACAAATGTTGGAATTTCCACCAAGGCTTCTAAAGTAATTCCCACGGGAGATGGTAATCACAAACTCATTCCCCGATCCACGATTCAAGAAACAGGATGCTGATGATATCATGGGACATTTCATCAATCAACTAGCTCTCATGGTTAAACAGAACTTGACCCTTTCACCTCATACTAACTCTTCACAACAACAATGAAATCGAACCGCATCCAATATTCACAATCATTCTTTGATCGAGATGGGAAAGTTATGGTGCAACCCATTCAAGAAAGGCATATGATCGAGAAGGGGTGGAGTAGGTGGAGGCTATGGTGGAAATCAGAATCGAGGAAGGATTGGAAATCAAGGAAAAACTAAGCCTATCAAATGTTACAACTGTGGTGGTGAGGGACACATTGCAAGAAACGCATCACCAAAACGCCCTCGAGAATGCCGAGTACTTCAGGGATAAGATGTTGCTTGTGCAAGCTCAGGATAATGGTGCAGCTTTTGATGAAGAGGAGTTGTTGTTCTTGGCTGAGGGAAATGCTAAGACCTATGATGCAGATGTGGATGAGCAGCCAATTCAGGAGATAGGTCACAATCATCAGAATGCCTTTCAAGTCACCGACTGTGATGCATACGACTCTGATGTTGATGATGGACCTAATGCACAAACAATTTTCATGGCTAGCATTTCTCCAATGGTCTCTCCTAAGGTCTCACCTTCACCACAAGCTGGACCATCCAAAGATAAAATCATCTCGGAGGTATTAAAACTATATGATGATATTGATGAGCAAAAGATGCATAATGAAGTACAATCTCTTGAGACTTATGAATCAGATATTGATGATGTGGGTAATAGCAATGTTGTCCCATATGATCAATATGTGAAGCAAAGTGAAAGTGAGATTGTACCAAGTAATGCATCTTCTGATCAATAATGACTATGTCTTTGATGAATTCACTGCATGTGCCTCTGAAGATTCTATTATATCTGAACTGAATGCCTATAAAGAACGTGTTGCTATTTATGAACAACGTGCTAAATTTGAGTTGACCACCCGTGAGCAGGAAATGGATGACCAAATGCGTACAACTATTAGAAAAAGTAGGTTTAGAGAAGAAGTATTAAAACAAGAGTTAAACTCCTTACAAGAAAAGCTTTCTAAAACTGCTAAGCAAAAACAAGAACTTCAAGAAAATGTT
>OU343223.1:244180880-244233223 GCA_910596185.1 Chrysanthemum makinoi | reverse complement strand
ATGACATCTTTCCGTCAGAGTAGCGGAAGCTTTACTGGTTCATGATATTTTACGGCGTGAGCGAAGCATAGTATAAAAATATCGAACCGGGTTATGTAGCTATGCACCATCATGATTTCATCAATTAAGTGTGGATGCTGTGAGCATGCGGCTTTGGATTGACTCCTCAATTCTGATCAGCTGCAACCGTGCAAATGTACCTGCAAATAACAGTTAGCAATAAAACACACGAAAGTGACGGCCCACGGTTCCCGTTGATCGACAAGTACTGCTCGTGATCGGTAGGATTCCTAAGAATCTCCTTGACAGGTTTCGCAGCATTTGTTCTAGCCGTTCTCAAACCGGAACGTCTCAAAGAAGACAACACAGAGTGAGTGAACCAAAGAAATTGAGATTTCTTGATTGATTCAAAATGATTTGAAAACAATCGCGTATTTCTTGAAGAAAGAGTTTTGCAATACGACGAAGGTTTTATAAGAAAAATCAATTTTCAATCATAAATACCCTTTTAATTTTGAAAGATTAATACACAGTCGATGTGCTAGAGAAAAGAATTGTTGAGCACAACGACCGGTTTTTCAAAGGTATCCGTCAATCCATTTCCTGGACCAAGGTTGATTCAAGATTGAATCGCCCCATTGTTTCTATCCAGTTGTCACAAGCTTGATCTTTTTGCAAGATCTCACATGTCACCCACCAAGAGCTTGTTTGATGTTGGCTCTAGAAGGCTTTCCATCTTCATCGTGAATATATTTAATATATCACTCGGATGTTCTGGCAATACCACAAGGATAATACGTAAGACTCTCAATATATACTTACTTTCCACATTGTGTGAAACAGCAAGTCTTCATTAATTTAGTGTCCTAATGAGATATTGTGGATAATCTCTTGGCTCTAGACTCAATAGTGCACATTTGGTTCCTATGCCGGAGACTAGGGAGAGGGTCTCCTTCTTCAATATCAACGATCTCTAAGAGAAAGTCGATAGATTATGTAGGTTCCCCGTGAGAATGAAACAAGCCCTTTTAAGAGGAACTTGAGTAGCTTGGGAAGTTTAGTGCAGTGCGTCACTGGGTCCATGACGTCTTGTCTTCAATACCAGTGTTACCTTAGTAAACACCAGTAGCATATGTATTGAACCCTGTTTCTGCCCTAAGGTTGAATTATTGGAGGGCTATTTCTTTTCACCCTTTTTCCATTCATTTCTTTTTCATTCTTCAACCCCTTCAGTGCTTACCGAGACTTCATAACTAGAACCTTGTTGGGTTTATTCCAGTTCTAGCTCTATCTCAGTCCGCACTCTTCCCATATCTCACTTTTCTCCTTTTTTCAACATTCCTAAGGACTCTACACTATCTAGTGGATTATCCCTGGGAAGATCCCTCTGGTTCTAGCGGATCATGGGAACAAATACCTAACCTAACCATCCTTATAACTCCATACATAAAGTAAAATGGTCGGTCTTTTGGTACAGTTCATTCTTCCTTGAAACCAATTGAAAAATCATTTGGAAAAACAATCAAGGTACTTGTGATACGAGATCAAAGCATTTTGTACCTTAATAGTTTTGATCATTTAGAAAACCTCCCCCTCAACATGTGCATATGATTTAGAAATTGTTTAGCACATGGAGGCAAGAGGACTTTGAAATATTTTCTTTGATCACTATTTTCATAGAAAAAGCCATTTAATTTTCTTGGTAAATTCTCCCCCTCAATATGTGCGTAGGATATTTGAAATCATTTTATCACATAGAGGCAAGAGGTTTTTGAAGTACTTCCACGATTGCATTGCTATACAGAAAACCATTAGAAAATCAATCAAGGTACTTTATGATGAAACATAGAAATCTTTGTACCTTGATAGTTTATTTTCTTTTGAAATACTCCCCCTCAATATGTGCTTCGAGATTCGAAAGCATTTAGCACATATGAGAGAGCAGTATGCACATTTGAATCAAAATGATCATTTTTAATCAAGTTTCATTATTAAATCACAAATTCTACTCCGATCAAAAATATCAAACCCTTTGAGATTTTGGATCCCAAGTGATTTAATAAGGTTTAGAAAACATGGGAGAAAATATGGCCAGGTTTAAATACTCATCTTGTTTTTGGATAAATCCTCCTCCTCAACATGTGCATTGTGTATTTAAATCGTTTGGCACATGGAGGCAGGAGTGCCTTTAAAGGACTAAAACCAATTCCATTAAAACAGATTTGAGATTTAAATCACGATCTCTCCCCCGATCAAAAATATCAAACCATTTGAGATTTGTGATCCCAAGTGATTTAAATCATTTAGAAAAGTTTGGGGAAAGACGTGGCAAGATTTAATTTTGAAAAATGATCGAAATGGACCAATTTAAGACATTAAAAGATTGTTAGTGTCAGGTATGATTGTTTTAAGAGATCTTTAAAGAAAATAAAATAATTTCACAATCAAACAAGAACAGAAAAAATTTCATTTTGAAAGATCTTGATTCTAAAGAAAAATCATACCATGACATAACATTAAATCTTTAGATCACCACATTAATACGTACAAACGGACTTTTATGAAGAGATATCGTTTGAAAATATTTTATTTTAAATCACTCTCCCCCTCAATCGATGACCGTAGTCGATGATTGAGTGACTTAAGTTTTGATAAATTGAAGTCCGGTGATTTTCAAAATTAAGTCCAATTAATTTTCAAAACAATACTTTTCATTTTCAAAACAATTTAATCAAAATTATTATTATTTTTTTTTTAAAATTGTTTAAAAAATGGTATCATGCACAAAGATACGTTCGGTGGTTGAGAAGCTTATGTTGTTGATGTAGGGCTTGGAAGAAAAACCGTCTGCTGATGCAGTGAGACTTCTTACGTTGCATTTTAATGCCAACTGAGGTCAAATTAAGCTCCATTTCTTCATTTTCTGATGAAGAAAACCATCTGCTGATGCAGTGAGACCTCTTACGTTGCATTTTTCCATGCCAACTCTCCATAGAAGTCCAATTAAGCTCCGTTTCTTTATTTGTCAACCCAAGATATAGTTAACCTTTCCTTTCGGCATCCAATCATCTTCATTTGTGGGATCCGGATCGGGAACATTCTTATATACCAATATACCTGCATACGTTAGTGAACACACATACAGATATATGGTGGTCGACATCACCCAAACAACAATCGACTAGTAAAAGTCAATTCAACATGTCAATCAAATCATACATAGGCATGGGAATAATGTGTTTCTCAAACTCTAATCATCTAATCCTAACAATCATATCCTAGGCACCTAGTCCTTCAAAGTAGGTTAACATCATTTTTTAGTTAAGCATATTGGATAATTAGATAAGCTCGTTTAGATGATATAAATTTGAAAACATTCTCCCCCTCAATCAATGACTCATTTTCTGAAAAGTTTAAAAGCAGTGAAGTCATTGATTGAGTTTGCAAATTTAATAAAAACTCTGATTCTGATTGATTTTTCAAGCAACTCATTTTCCACCATTTTGAAATGCAACAAATGTTTTTCTGAAGAATTTTAGACGGAAAAACATTTGTGTAGGAACAGCAGTCCTTCGACATACTTTCCTCAATTTGTTTTTAGGATAAGTGCACGAAATTTTTGAAAAATGTTTAAGTGCAGCACTTTCCCTCTTTGAAGAACGGGTTGCTTTCTGAAATAATAGCAAACCATAGTTTTAAGCACGGGTTACAGTCTCAAGTAACTGCAAGCCATATTTTGAGACATGTTTTGAAAAGAATATTTACACCTCCTGCTCGAACTTCATCTATGGTCCCGTGCCATTATTGAATGACATTTCTAAGACCGCAGATGTTATCGATACCAGAAGACATGTCTTGAGAAAACATATTTTTGGTATTTTTCAAATTTTTCTAATTTTTATGGGATTTTGTAGATTTTATATTTTTCTATTTTGTTTTGCTGGTTTTATATTTTTGTATTTTGATTTTCTGATAAATATTTACAAAGATAGATTAGATGATATAGTTTAAGAAGATAATGATACGAGTACCGAGATAAGGATATCGAGCAGCCCCGTTGCAGAAGATAGAAGTCATCATCTCTTAAACATTCACCACCAAAGCTTTCAAGGCTCCTGAGTGAGAGAAATTAAACCATCTGAAAGTGAGACTATGGCAGCTTCCCCCCAAATCGAAAATCCATTAGATGAGCAGATTCGAAGCTCTATTTCAAGCTTGCCTTAGCCAGGTGCACAGAGAAGCACACCATTATCATACATCCCGCGCTCCTTTAAGAACAATAATCGAGATTCTTCGTTCGGGGTTATATCATCAACAAGAACAGCAACGTATCATCCCACTCATTAGATAATCTTCTCAAATTTCATAACCACTGAAGTCTGAAGTGATCCATTCCAAAAGGTGTCACGAGACATCTTCCCCCAAGTAGATGAATTGATGCAGTCAGTCTCTTAGACTAGAGCTCACGAACCCGAATACACATATACCCAAAGACAGAGAAACTTATACCATCGAAGTAGCAGATTAAGTCCAATATCCAAAGAGTAACCCCGATGTATACTTTTTCTCCCCGAAGAAAGTGTATGAAGCTCAAGAACCCGGTACCAATGCCCAAAGAGAGAATAACCGATAACATTGAAGGAAGAAGGGCCGAATCACTTATTATCTCTGCGGATGACAATCTCTGCGGATGTCAAATCCGGAATAAGTGATTATATCTCTGAATCACTGATTAAGCCCTCAAGTGAAACAGCTGAGCGTCCCCAATACGCCATGAGATAAACATTGAGTTTCTCTGCGGTAATAAACTTCGTCTTCCCGGGATTTCTTCAATCACTTAGAAGTATTAAGTTCATCAAGTTTACTCTCGTTTAGATGCGTTTCTCCTTCCCCCTTGCTGGTTTTGACACTTCAGAATCAGCAACATATTATTAGCCCAAATACTTGAAAGCTGTTGAGAAGATCGCTTGAAGTCTTTGTGAGAATCAACTTGCTGAAGAACAGAATGAGCAAGTCTAATTGGGGATTAAATATGGCATTTCACTCTCCCCCAATTAGTGCTCTCCCCTAAACCGACAATCTTTTAATAAATGCCCGAATTAAGAAGAAGTCTTTAGATCGTTAAATGCAACTCGTCTTTTCGTCTTCTAACATGTAGCAGAAAATGTAGAACCGACTGTAGACTCGACCTTCTTCAAGATTGTCTAGTTGGGGAATAGATAGTTAACATCTTCATCACACCAAAAAGCATTCCCGTTAACTTATATGTAGCAAATCCCCTTAACTAAAATCCCTCCCAATCAAACAAGAACAGAAAGATGTTCATTAAGAAAATCACCCAAACAGAAGCACTTTGTCATTAATCAAATCACCAGTGAAGATGTCAACCAATCACTCAAGAAGAAACTCCATGTAGAAATGACACGATAAGAAAAAAGCTCGGTTCTTACATGAGTTTGGAGCCGTTTGACCATTTATTCTCTAATAACAATCAACGATGCAGAATTATCATACTTCTTCTCCCCTCAAGAATTGCATACGGAGATGCCATTCTTGATTGAATAAGTGAAATCATCCAAATGTAGTCTATTCACACTTCTCCCCCACAAAATTAGCACATGATGTCGCCATCGTCATTATAGTTGAGCAAGTGGAATAAGAAAACAATCAACGGTAGCCCGGTTCACTTGATGTTTGAAAGCGCATGGAAAAAGCATGAAGCATGTTGATGAGAATGGTCATTAATGAGAAGATTTCTCTTCTTCCGAAGATAATGCGCACTGAAGCTTTCTTTTCTTTGAGGAACGAGGCTTGAACTGTTGTGTTCAAACGTCATAATCTCTCTCTTTTCATCATCTCTTGGCAAAACTTGTAATCACCCCATTATCATTCAGTAGGCTCTTTGTCGTGGCAGCTGATGGAGAAAACCCAATATAATGAATTTGACCCTGAAGTAAACTAACCCAAACTCATGACTTAAACTTGCACATATGTAACAAAGAGCGGTGCCGAGACTTCATCCTCCATTGAATCTCTAAGTACTCTATACTCTTCATCCAACCAACCATCAAGTCATAGACGTACATCACCTCTTGATAATCCACAATTGAATGTGACACTGAGCACTACAACGTAACTCAGTGTTGCACCGAAACTCCATCGAGGCCCGCGTACCTGTTTCAAAACGTGGTGGGAACGGGAACGGCCCCGAAACACCCCCGAAACGTTTCCCCAACGTTTCCCTATCCGTTCCTGGATTCCCATGGCGTTTCCTTGGCAGTTTCCTGAATTTAAGGCGTTTCCATGGCAGTTTCTTGGTTTTTTTGCCATTTCTGTATTTAAGATGGGTTTTAATGGTTTTAATGGGCTTTTTGTATTCCAAACCCATGCATCAGGAACCTAACCGTCATATGCATTAGGTCATGGATCTATATATAATATATATACCATGAAACAAAACCGGCATATACAATAATACAAATTATACAATACATCTCTACATCGAATATCTATTAATCTATTATGGCTTCTTCTCAAGAAACACAACAAACACAAGGATCATCATAACTAATTATCTTTGGAACATGTAATACTTTTTCCACCATGCTATTATGTCGTCATCAGTATGAAGAGTACCCTTTTGTTCTAGTCGTGCATAAAGACGGGAGAGATCTGGATTTGGATTGATAAAATTCTGGCATACATTACAAAATCCATTTCGACAATTATTACCGCACCAGTCGCAAATACATCTCAAACATCGATATTGATTCTCTTCCATCGGATTTTTACAATGAAAGCAATGTCGGGACGGTTTTGTTTCATGAACGATGGGGTCATGAGGTCCTCCACATCGAGCACATTTAAGAGATGCCATAAGAATTATACTTTTAGAAGAAGAGAATTATCGGATTAGAAGAGAAAGAAGATAGAATTAAACGGTTTAAGAGGGTAAAGAGATAAAGAATTGACGGTTTAGAGGATAAAGACGATTATTTTTGGGTTTTTATAAAATCAAACATAAAAGGAAAACAAATTTTGAAAAGAAAAATATTTTTGGGTTTTTTTTTTAACACTTTAGGAAAAGTGTTTATGATTATTTTATTTTTGTATTTTTATAATTTATGAAAAGTATTTACACAAGCGAAGGAACTCCACGGAGGAGGTCTTCAAATACCAAACTTCAAACTCGAAACGAAAAATCGCTAACACACCTCCCGGCAGTGGCTAATGGGCGCCATTTTTGATATTGTCGTTTTACACATATAATTTACGGAAGTACGGAACTCCCTGGTCGTTCTCCCAACGAGGGTGTAATGGAAAATCGATTCGTTGTTTAAAGGTCGAGTGATTTGAATAGGATAAAAATATTTTGGGTTTTGGAACTTAATAACAAATAAACAATTAAGCATGTAAAACAAGAAAGCTAAACACAAATAAGCAATTATGCAAATTAAACTAAAAACATATAAGTTTATGGGTTTTTGACTAATTAAAATGATAATGGTTAAAGTAAAGACAATAATAAAACTAGTAGCAAGTAAATAAACTAAAGTTAACGATAAAAGATAACAACTAAAAGTAACGAAATAAAATATGCTAAGCAAGCTTAATAAGAAATATATGATTAAAAGATATACTTGTTAAGCAAATTATCAAGATCCTTAAGTGTGGTTTATTATTTCAATTAAGTCCTTTATTGATGAATTAATATCTTTTACAAATAATTATTTTGTCACAATAATTTTTCATAAAGAGATATCAATATCTAGATTAAAACCTAATTATTTTCACGGCTTTTGCCCGCTTAAACAACCAAAATTTCAATCCAAGTAACTTAAAATTACTAACCAATAGATTTTCTAACTTTTATAAAACCGCACTTAATTCACGAAATAATCTACTCAACAAGTATATAAAAAGTCTACTCACTAAGCATAGCAAAACAACACATAGCAATTAATTCAATAAAAATAAACATAACTATTATACTAAAATTTATAACTACTAAAGATTCAAAAAGTAAAGAAAGTAGAACCCGGATGATGAAACGAGAGGAATAAAACCACCCGATCAAATAAGCACAAATTAACACAAAAGTTTACAACTTTATTAATCTTATCCACTAATTAGTAAGTAAAGTTTAAAACTTTATTCACCAACAAGCTTAAAAATTACTAAAGTTTCAAACTTTATGTATTAAAAATGCTTAAAGACCCTTAAGCTCCGGCCTTAGCGGTAGAGATGATGATAAACACAAAAAGATACAAACTTTAACAAGGGTTAATCAATAATAAGCAATAATAAGCACTACTACTAAATATAAATAAGCTAAAAATGATCTAAAAATTAAAAAGATTCAAACTTATAACAAAAAAAACTATTAGATCTAAGTCCACCCGAGACTAAGTTGTTCCATCCGAGGATTAAACGCGAATCGAGTATATTTAAGGACTAGATCTACATGAACAAGCTAATAAATAGCTTATTGTTCAATAAAAACTTAAAAAGTTGCAACCTTTTTATGAAAAACTTGATAAAACTAATAGATCTAATTAATAAGCTACATAAAAAAGCTAAAAATAAAGAAAAGTGCTCTCAAACTTAAGAGATGTCAAGGCTTATTTGTAAAATAAGCCGAGCTTAATAAGCTCATGCATCTCTTTTGTTGTTTGAATCGAGCTAGAGGATGAAGAAGAGAAGAGATAATAAGACATAATAAGCTAAAACTTATAAAAATGTAAACTTTTTTTAAAATAAGTGAAATAAAAACTATTTATGAAAAGTATTAAAGAAAGTTTTGTAGAAGAAAAACAAATAAAAGAACTTAATGGATAAACTTATAGAAAAAGCTAACCCAAAAAGCAAAACCTAAATAAGTTATAATAAGCTAATAAGCTAATATAACTTAATAGGTAAGAAATAAAAAAGATTAAGAGATGAGAAGAATAAAAAAGATGCAAAGATAATAAATAAGATGAACTAACTTGCAAGAATTAAAATAAACTTTTATAAAACTAAATAAGCATAAAAATAAAATACAAGAGTTTGGGTACAAAATACAAAAAAAATTGATAAAATGAGGTGATGGAGGTGGGTATTTATAAACCCCCAAGTTACACTTTGGCCCCTAATAATATTTCATAAAGAACCTTAAACTATTTAACTTGGTACCAAAAAATACTCTTCACAAAACTTGGTCCCCAAGTTTTATATATACAGCGAGTAGCAGATTGCATTTCATCTTGGGCTTGAGCTTCGATGTTGGGCTTGGATCTCGCTAGGACTTGCATACATGGACTTGGGCTTCATGGACTCACTTGGGCTTCATGGATTTTGAAAGAATGGAGAGCAGCTGGTCTTGAATTCTCGTGGGAGGCATGGCAACTTAGTGGTATATATATTTTTTTTCGTGGACTGTTGATAGATTGGACTGCCTCTCGCTTTGAACTGTCACTATTGGTGGACTGTTTCTTTGATGAACTCTTGATAGAATAAATAAAAAAGGTATCAACAAATATGACATTGGTAGGGATAGAACCCTTGACCTCTTGCTTGGCAAACATGCACCCAACCACTAGACTAAGAGCCTTTTTGTGTTAACTCTTTTCATTTAATTTTCCTTTAAGCTCCTTTTCTTGCTGATCCATTTTCTTTCTTTTCTTTCTTCTATTTTTCTTTTTCTTCTTAATTAATTAATTCTTCGTTTGGTCTATAAATTTTTCTTCTCGCCTCGATGCTCCAAATAAAATTATCATTGGTCCCGTAACTTCGTGCTCCTTCCATTCTCGTGCTCGTTTGTGTCCATTTTGTCTTCTTTTTGTCCATTTTATAATATCCGTTACCTGCACATACATAAACACAAAAACACAAACATTTATGGCTTTAGGGGTTAGTTTTTGGTCTTTTTGGTCCGGTTTTGATAAAGAAAAAGGTATATGTTTTCACATATACCAAAATACCCCAGACGAGAAGATTGCCGTGTCCTCACGCAATGTAATCAACTCACGCTTCTAAAACCAAGGATTTGAATCTCTTTCTACTAAACTTATGAAGAAGTAGCAAAGATTCCTCAAAAGAGATTAAAAACCCTTAATTCTAAAAACGCCCCGTTTACCTTTCATTTCTCATATAGATATTACGTTTAAGCACTTTCCAATTATGAGTGACGGTTTGTTGAACTTTCATGTCGATCAATAACTCCAACATTTTTCAAACGACACGTTAGGATCACTAAGTAGGAAACACAACACAGCGTGAAGTGACCATACGGATAGAATACATCGTCCTTGATTTTTCACAAGTCCCCAAACTAAGCGTAAAATCGAAATCATTGTTAAATATGACTCTAGATGCTAACACTACCCATGGAAGTTACTTGTGTATTTACCTTTTGCTCCCATTTTCCTATTTTCCTCTATTTCTTTTATTTTTGGTGAGAAATGAATTTCTTCAAGTTTCTCGTTTCGATAATTTTAATTCCGATAAAAATATGAAGCTAAGTCGCTAATTAGTTATCCATCTTCTCTCAAGAACCATTGTCTCAAAAATGAGGTCCACATCAAGGAATTTTTATTCACTTATATTTTTGACTTTTTCATCATTTTTTTTTTTTTTTTTTGCATGAACTTTTACTTGTATGAGCTATGAACTACGGAGCTTCACGGGGTAATTCCAAGACTATAGGCTTCATGAAATGAGGATCCCGGCTGGCTAGGCTAAGACCTCACTCAATCCCGGCTAAAGATCCAAGGGTCCGATCTCGACACCGCAGCTCATAACTTTACTTATTACTTTTCACTTATCACTGATTGCTTATTCATTACGGATCCTTGATGTGTACCCAATTTTTAAAACAAAGATTCTTTTAAGAAGATAAAGAACTAACTATCGCCAAAACTCAACATCTCTAATTATTTATTAGACAGATATGGGGTGAAACAATTTTGTGGGAACAAAAAGCCATAAGTACCTTCGATGGGCTATAAAGAGAACCAACTACTCCACGCTTAGCATCTAAACTCATAAGTAACTCTATCATTTCTCGATCTCTGCAAATTTAAAATCCCAAATAATGAGATCCGCATATGCTTAGCCGATAATTTTTAGATTACCTATGGTTAAGGGAACAAGCTAGGGCTCAACACGCCCGGTCAAGTCAGAATTCTATTCCTACTCTCACCAGCGGAAAGTCAACAAGGTGTCAAAACATATATTAATTTAGCAAATGCTTCGTCTAATGAAATTAAGTCATGCATATTTAAAGTCACTCAGGGAAACTTGCAAATTCTTGGCCTTGTGAGCTAGAATTCGCATTTTATAGCTTCTTGTGTAAGAGACTAGCAAACTTTTCAATCAAAAAGACTTAACAAAAGCTTCAAAATTTTTAAATTTTTCACAATTTTTGCACAATTTTTCATTTTTCTAAAGAAAAACGGGTTGGAGCGAGTATACGACGAAAAACAAGCAAGTGCGGTCAAATCAAATCGAAGATTACCCACCCCAGACTAAAACGAAACATTGTCCTCAATATTTAAAGGCAAGGGTAAAACGAAAATCTAAAGCCATCGGTTAGTTATGCTAATAGATAAACGATAATCGATAAAGATTTTGGATATCGGATTTCCATCAGAGCGTCGAAACATGAAACTCGAGCGGAGAAAAGACAAAACTTCGAGCACGAGAGTCTTCATATTCGATGAAAATCCTGGACATAAACAACAACAACACGAAACACGAGAAATGGAAGAGGCGAACCTCCTCACGTCACTTATTAGAAAACATAAATAGGATAAAAGGATAAGCATGGGGTGCCTCCCACGAAGCGCTATTGTTTTTGTTAAACGAGTCGCTAGCTTGACTCGTCCCCGAATTCATTTGTCCTTGGGGAAACAAGCGGAAGGGATACCCGGATCAAAGATGGTATCCTCACTCCGGAGGGAAAGAGAATGGGTGGGTTGGGAGTGAAAGAAAATGTCGGGCTCAAGCACATAAAGAATAACTCCTCCCAAACTTACAAAAGGTATATCAAGAAAGCAAGATCCATCATCCGGTGGTTTTGCGGGCGGACGAAGGGATGACGGATCAAAGAGAAACGACTCCATAGAAGAAGGGAGTCCATGGTAAGGCAATAGATGTGTAGGCTCAACAACGAAGGCATCTATCGGAGGATCCTTATCTCGAATGATGTTTTTAACAAAGAACTCATCAATGAATATCCCGGGTTTGAAAATTTTGTCTTCACATGTGGGCTCAACGGGATAAGTGAGGGTCGACTCAACAGAGGAAGGATAATCATCATTAAGCAAGCTTTCAAGAAAAAGGACATCTTGATCAGAGTCGCACCCGTCACTCTCAATACCCGGCGGTATTGGATCATCAAGAAATAAGTCGATTTCTTCCATATCAGAATCATAAGGCGGATTGTCAAGAGTATCGTCTTCAACCACTTTAGTTAATTCATCAATCTCCACAATATCCTCAGTGTCAGATTCATTACTTTCTTCATCTTGCATATCATCACATGACGGAAGAGAAAAGTCGGAATACAGAGATGGGACAAGTGGTGTGCTCTGAGAGCTAGCAATATCCACCACTTCCGTTGTGGTCTCTGAATCGGACTCAAAATCTTTGTCGAAAAGAGGATTAACTTCACAAAAGTTGTAGTCATCACTGAACTTGAAAACTGGATTTGAGAAAATCCCGGAAGTAACCTCGGAGATGTCAAGAGAATCACATAAAAGCGAATCACAATCACTGTAAGATACATCCTCGGAATCGGAGAACATCTTATCATGATCATTCGAAATGTCAAGAGAAGGCTCATCACAAATATCATCTACAACCTCGGACTCTCTTGGGATTGGGACAAGGATCTCAACATTAGACGTTTCCGTTTCCGGAATAGTACTAAGATGCTCATCCCCCATTATGAGAGAATCAACGGGTTCAACAATGTTCGAAGAAATAGGATCATCGACCTCTTCCAAAACGTCACTTCTCTCAACCGGAGTGAGTGAAGGGGAAGAGTCGGAAATGAAAGGCTCAGAAACGGGAGTGGGATTGCCACTCGGAGGAGTATAATCGTCATCAGAATCAGAATCGTAATAATAGGTAGTTGGACGATATTGGATCACTTTCACGGCTTCTTCAGCTAATAATTCACGATAGGTTTTCTGATTAGGATCTTTTTCTTGAGCAGGTTCATGAAGCAATTCTTTTATTTCCTTTAACTTTTGTAATATATCGAGACAACTTTGGTGAAATTCTTGATCATCTGACGGAGTTTGTGGTTGAATTTCTTGGTATTGTGGAGGTGGGTCATAAGAATAATCGTAATTGTAACAAGGTACTTGCTCGTAAACAATCGGATTTTGCATATGACAATCGGAATTAACGCGGCGGACCTCCACAATACTCACAACGACGATGGTTGTGACGAATAAGGGTAAGGTTCATAATCAAAGGTCGAATTGTTAAATTGAACTTGACATTTAAAACCTTGGTGAGGACCACCACAGTACTCACAAGAGTATGTTTCCGGCTCATGGTACAGAGGTTGGTTAGGGAAATTGGTTGTCTCATTGTAAGGATTGTGATGATACTCTGTTCCGGAATTTCCATTGCTAACCTGGGACAATTCCCACCATATTCGGGTCCTCCGCACCATATGCACAAGAGCTGATAAATTGAAGAATTATCAGGATAAGAGTTCGCAATTTCCACCATTTCCATGATAGGCTCGGATTCTAGAACGGGAGTCATCTCGGGCTCGTAAACATACTCCATTTCCCTCACCGGAGAAGGAGTAGGAATCGAAGGTTCTTCAATCAACTTTTTCCACCATGCTATTATGTCGTCATCGCATTATGAAGAGTACCCTTTTGTTCTAGTCGTGCATAAAGACGGCGAGATCGGATTTGGATTGATAAAATTCTGGCATACATTACAAAATCCATTTCGACAATTATTACCGCACCAGTCGCAAATACATCTCAAACATCGATATTGATTCTCTTCCATCGGATTTTTACAATGAAAGCAATGTCGGGACGATTTTGTTTCATGAACGATGGGGTCATGAGGTCCTCCACATCGAGCACATTTAAGAGATGCCATAAGAATTATACTTTTAGAAGAAGAGAATTATCGGATTAGAAGAGAAAGAAGATAGAATTAAACGGTTTAAGAGGGTAAAGAGATAAAGAATTGACGGTTTAGAGGATAAAGACGATTATTTTTGGGTTTTTATAAAATCAAACATAAAAGGAAAACAAATTTTGAAAAGAAAAATATTTTTGGGTTTTTTTTTTGAACACTTTAGGAAAAGTGTTTATGATTATTTTATTTTTGTATTTTTATAATTTATGAAAAGTATTTACAAAAGTGAGGGAACTCCACGGAGGAGAGTCTTCAAATACCAAACTTCAAACTCCGAAACGAAAAATCGCTAACACACCTCCCCGGCAGCGGCGCCATTTTTGATATTGTCGTTTTCGTACATATAATTTACCGGAAGTACGGAACTCCCGGGTCGTTCTCCCAACGAGGGTGTAATGGAAAATCGATTCGGTGTTTAAAGGTCGAGTGATTTGAATAGGATAAAAATATTTTGGGTTTTGGAACTTAATAACAAATAAACAATTAAGCATGTAAAACAAGAAAGCTAAACACAAATAAGCAATTATGCAAATTAAACTAAAAACATATAAGTTTATGGGTTTTTGACTAATTAAAATGATAATGGTTAAAGTAAAGACAATAATAAAACTTGTAGCAAGTAAATAAACTAAAGTTAACGATAAAAGATAACAACTAAAAGTAACGAACTAAAATATGCTAAGCAAGCGAATAAGAAATATATGATTAAAAGATATACTTGTTAAGCAAATTATCAAGATCCTTAAGTGTGGTTTATTATTTCAATTAAGTCCTTTATTGATGAATTAATATCTTTTACAAATAATTATTTTGTCACAATAATTTTTCATAAAGAGATATCAATATCTAGATTAAAACCTAATTATTTTCACGGCTTTTGCCCGCTTAAACAACCAAAATTTCAATCCAAGTAACTTAAAATTACTAACCAATAGATTTTCTAACTTTTATAAAACCGCACTTAATTCACGAAATAATCTACTCAACAAGTATATAAAAAGTCTACTCACTAAGCATAGCAAAACAACACATAGCAATTAATTCAATAAAAATAAACATAACTATTATACTAAAATTTATAACTACTAAAGATTCAAAAAGTAAAGAAAGTAGAACCCGGATGATGAAACGAGAGGAATAAAACCAACCGATCAAATAAGCACAAATTAACACAAAAGTTTACAACTTTATTAATCTTATCCACTAATTAGTAAGTAAAGTTTAAAACTTTATTCACCAACAAGCTTAAAAATTACTAAAGTTTCAAACTTTATGTATTAAAAATGCTTAAAGACCCTTAAGCTCCGGCCTTAGCGGTAGAGAAGATGATAAACACAAAAAGATACAAACTTTAACAAGGGTTAATCAATAATAAGCAATAATAAGCACTACTACTAAATATAAATAAGCTAAAAATGATCTAAAAATTAAAAAGATTCAAACTTATAACAAAAAAAACTATTAGATCTAAGTCCACCCGAGACTAAGTTGTTCCATCTGAGGATTAAACGCGAATCGGATATATTTAAGGACTAGATCTACATGAACAAGCTAATAATAGCTTATTGTTCAATAAAAACTTAAAAAGTTGCAACCTTTTTATGAAAAAACTTGATAAAACTAATAGATCTAATTAATAAGCTACATAAAAAAGCTAAAAATAAAGAAAAGTGCTCTCAAACTTAAGAGATGTCAAGGCTTATTTGTAAAATAAGCCGAGCTTAATAAGCTCATGCATCTCTTTTGTTGTTTGAATCAAGCTAGAGGATGAAAAGAAAGAGATAATAAGACATAATAGGCTAAAACTTATAAAAATGTAAACTTTTTTTAAAATAAGTGAAATAAAAACTATTTATGAAAAGTATTAAAGAAAGTTTTGTAGAAGAAAAACAAATAAAAGAACTTAATGGATAAACTTATAGAAAAAGCTAACCCAAAAAAGCAAACCTAAATAGCTATAATAAGCTAATAAGCTAATATAACTTAATAGGTAAGAAATAAAAAAGATTAAGAGATGAGAAAATAAAAGAGATGTAAAGATAATAAATAAGATGAACTAACTTTGTGAATTAAAATAAACTTTATAAAACTAAATAAGATAAAAATAAAATAAAAGAGTTTGGGTAAAAATACAAAAAAAAATTGATAAAATGGTGATGGAGGTGGGTATTTATAAACCCCAAGCACACTTTGGCCCCTAATAATATTTCATAAAGAACCTTAAACTATTTAACTTGGTACCAAAAAATACTCTTCACAAAACTTGGTCCCCAAGTTTTATATATACAGCGAGTAGCAGATTGCATTTCATCTTAGGCTTGAGCTTCGATGTTGGGCTTGGATCTCGCTAGGACTTGCATACATGGACTTGGGCTTCATGGACTCACTTGGGCTTCATGGATTTTGAAAGAATGGAGAGCAGCTGGTCTTGAATTCTCGTGGGAGGCATGGCAACTTAGTGGTATATATATTTTTTTTCGTGGACTGTTGATAGATTGGACTGCCTCTCGCTTTGAACTGTCACTATTGGTGGACTGTTTCTTTGATGAACTCTTGATAGAATAAATAAAAAAAGGTATCAACAAATATGACATTGGTGGGGATAGAACCTTGACCTCTTGCTGGCAAACATGCACCCAACCACTAGACTAAGAGCTTTTTGTGTTAACTCTTTTTCATTTAATTTTCCATTTCTCCTTTTCTGCTGATCCATTTTTCCTTCTTTTCTTTCTTCTATTTTTCTTTTTCTTCTTAATTAATTCTTCGTTTGGTCTATATAAATTTTTTCTACTCGATGCTCAAATAAAATTATCATTGGTCCGTACAGCGTGCTCCTTCCATTCTCTCGTGCTCGTTTGTGTCCATTTTGTCTTCTTTTTGTCCATTTTATAATATCCGTTACCTGCACATACATAAACAAAAACACAAACATTTATGGCTTTAGGGGTTAGTTTTTGGTCTTTTTGGTCCGGTTTTGATAAAGAAAAAGGTATATGTTTTCACATATACCATATATCTATATTGGATTTTCTTTAATATATTTTTAATTTTTTTAAATTTTTTATTGCCGTATCTATGCCGTTCCCGTATCATGAATTTTTGATTTTTGTCGTTTCCTGTTCCCGTATCGTTCCCGTATCCCTTTGCCGTTCCCGTTTCGGTGCTACACTGACGTAACTCCTTAAAGTGATAGTTATTTTGTAGTGGTAAGAGCCCAATTCCCCCAAGTGGTAAAAGAAAAGGTAAAAGACACCCAACAATAACTAGATTTCCAAGTCTTCGTTTTTGATAATAAGCTCGAACAAGGATCATGAAGAATCTTCATCCAACCATCCCGATACCTTCAGATACTAAGTACACTCTTTCGCGTGATATTTCACTTCAACCTCAAATAAATAATAGTGAATTAACCCGTTGTCACATCTTCTGGTTAAAAGCTCACATCTAGCCTCCTTTTACGTTTTAAGTGAACTACGATAATGGTTTCATCCCGACCATGGTTAAAAGCACATAACCCCGTAAAACCATGAAATAACCAAACTGCCATGAAGACAACCCAAACACACACCCAATTCATGAAGTACACCTTTTTATCCCTTCTTTGAAGCAGAAACCGAAGCACCAGCATCAGATAAGATCCAAAATTACACTTTCCTTTCTCCAGGATGGTTCCATCATTACGGGATTTTACAATTCCATGGTTTAAACAGAGAAATGGATTCTTTCGCGGGATTTTACAAAACCAAGAATAAACCGTAAGATAGATCCAGAAATGCACTTTACTATTACCAGGATGTTTCCATTGTCATGAGATTTTACAAGTCTATGAATTAAACCGAGAAATAGGTTCTTTCGCGGGATTTTACAAAATCAAGACAAAACCGTAAACAATATCAGCTTGAATGTGTTATGACAACTTTGGTTTCAGTGAATATCTGTTTTAGGGGAACATGCAGTGGTTCATCAGCGGTTCATTATCCAACATCAAGATTATCATCAATCATCCAATAAACACTTTGGAAAACACATCATTCACTCATTCTGTCATCTAATGTTGTGACCACCTGGTGAAGTAAACCCGATATACCAAACTTGAGCATGAAGTAAAATTCCCCAGATTTGTTACTTAAACTTGTACTAATCCTCGTGAAAAAGAAACGGTGTACCCAATGTACAAAACCTCTTGACATTCTCAACTGAATGAGACACCGAAGTGATAGCTACGTTGTGGGTTAAGTGAGAAAGAATCACAAACGCAACTAAATAACCAAGTCTTTAACAACCTCTATAAACGCCCAAACAAGTTATCTTCGCGGAAGGGTAGAAAGAAATAAGAAGAAATAAGTAAACATGCCCGAAAGACCTCACTTCAAATCCAAATAAGAAATACACTTCAAATAACCCCGTAGTCAATCTTGTATAATCAATTCAAGTCATGACAGAATAATTTCCATGAAGATGTGTGACCCAAGGTATCAAACAGTATAACTCATCAATTCTCCTCGTCAGACCTCAGATTATCCAAATCACAAAATCTCAAATCACATATAAATCATCCAATATTGAGAAGCCCAACTGCAACCTTGAACCCTATCCAATATATTCCAATGTAATGTAAGAAGGAAGCTTAAGCCCACAATGATAACTCTTATGAACATGAATTCACAGCCTAGCATATAGCCTGGTTCAAATCGTAACACTGCTATCAATGTTTTAGTCCAATATACTCACAACCCATGACGAAGGAAACGATAATAAGTCGGACCATGTCAAAAGTCATCAAACACACTCAACTTCGGATATGATCTCAGCTTAACCATGGATAATAACAGAAAATTATAACAATTTATCCATCAACCATTCACCACAGTGTAAATATAGACATTTGAGTATCAAACGTTTTCAAAGCAGCTTCAACTAATGATACACATCTCCAAGGTCCTACACAAATTATCCAATACACGGCCCATCAAATAAATACCATGCTTGATCCAACAAGGTATTACACGGCCCATATAGTCAACACACACAGCCGATCCATTAATCACTAACCCTAATATCAGGAGTATATAATAGCACATTCTCACACACTTCACCTAATATTACTCCTTCTTGCAGTCAAACCAAGACATCACCAAACCCTAAAATATCACTTCACAAAATAAGACGCCTCCCTTTTCTTCTATACGTAGCACCCTAACAGAAACCTTCTTCACAATTAAATCATCATCTTCTAACCATAGATAATGAGCACTACGAATCAAGGCCACAGGGATGGCTCGACCTATTAGCCACAGGGATGGTTTTATGGTACGACATGGTTCAATAGTCTCAAAAAAAATTTCGGGTAGGTAATTACTTCATCATAATCATTTAATTTGAACTAAATAAGAGAACGAATGATACCTAATATAGGTATTGTTCAATCTCAAATATTTCGGATATTATCACACAAACCTTGATCAATGATGGATTATCTCATGTGTAAAACCTTTAGAGGTTGGATATGACATGAAAAACACATGATGAGCCTGAGATCTTTTCACATTTAATTTTATTACATAATTATTTTTCTTAGATCATGGTTTGGATCAGTAAGGTTATGTCGTGAGTAATGACCCTTGAAGGTCTTGGTGTATGATGAATATCACACGACCAAACTGAGATCCCCTTAAAAACCAATTTATTTTTATTGTAATAATATGAATGGACCGAAAGTAGTTATGATCTATGATGACTATTCTTTCTTGTGTTGAACTCTTGAGGTTAGATATGTGATTGTACCACAAGAAAAATAGGCTGAGATTTGTGATTTGAGTCTTGGTGTATGGTTAAAAGTTGATAGATCCAACTGTGGTCTTGATGAATATCTTGGTTCATGGTATTTGGTCATAAGTCACACTCTTCTTCATCTCCTTTTTGTCCAAGTCAAGTCGCTAGATTTATCGTATGTCAAAATACACAAGTTGCTTTTGATTTATGAGTCAAGTTGCTAATGACATCATGTAGTGAACCAAATCGCTACTTGTTAAATAACAAGTCGCCAGGTCAAGTCGCTACAATTTTTTCACAAGTCGCTATATCCTTTTAGTCAAGAGTCAAATCGCTAGCACTAAGTCGCTAGACCAAGTTGCTAGACCAAGTCGCTACCATGAGTAAAGACTCATGGCAAGTCGCTACCTCATATACAAGTCGCTACAGTAAGGCACAAGTCGCTAGCAATATTTGACTATTTCTGATGAGTTTTTTGACTAAGATATTCCGACCATCTTCAAAAGTAACCCAGAAATACATATGCAGAAAAAGTAGTCTTAAAAAAACACTTCATTTAGACCCAGTAAAATGCATATGAAATTCATTGTTTGCAGTTTGACAAAGAAAAAGACTTTGACCACTCAGAAACAAACTTAAGACCACAAATATTACGTGTTTTTGGTACCAAAAAAAATGTCATATAAAGATAGACCAAACTGTTTGGACACAGTTATTAACACAAGATTGTTGACCAAACAAAAGGATACTAAACACCATGTTATTTAAAAAAAACAGTTATACCAAAATAATAAACTAAAACTGTTATACCAAATTAATAAACGGAAAAAGATTTACCGGCCAATAAACGTACAAAAACAGTTTACCAAGGTAAAAAAACCACAACAAATCAACACAACACAATAACCTTGGCTCTAGTACCATTTGTAGGATCGTAAATATTATTGTGTTGATGATTCGGGTGGTCATGGATGATGGAAATACATGTTAGCCATTTAGAGAGAGAAAGTAGAGTGATGGGTGTTTCTTGCTAGAGACTTGCTTTGTAAATTATGAAAGGTTAGATTGAAAGCACCACCCCTTCCAAGGATGGAAGGGGTATTTATAGTTACAAATACACGACCTCCTGACGGCCTGTGGATCAGGTATACAGTGGGTAAAGACCCGTCCTTCCTTCACGGTATTACACTAAACTAAACTACGCTACAAACTAATTAATTAACTACTAAATAACATAAATAACTACAATTCTAGGAGCTAACATATGCTAGACCATAATTGGGGTGACCGACTCTTTAACATGGAATTTCCAATTCCTAACAGTAGAAGATTTGGACTTGAAGCCAAAGATCAATGCCGTGATGAGGGACTCTATGGAGTAAGTCCTTGAATCGAGTCCATGCTTCGTAGAGAGATTCACCTTGACGTTGTTGGAACATCAAGATATCATTCCTAAGCTTGGTAGTTCTCTCCGGTGGGAAAAATTGAGCAAGGAAACGAGAGGTGAGATCATCCCAACTTGAGATGGAGCCAACAGGAAGTCGCTCAAGCCAATTTCTAGCTTGGTCCCGTAGAGAGAATTGGAAGAGACGGAGACGCGTGGTCTCCCGAGTAGTGGCATCGAGGTCGATGGAATCGACAATTTTAAGGAAATCCTTAAGATGCTGATTAGGATCTTCGAAACGAAGTCCATGGAATACACATCCGTTTTGCACCAACCGGATGGTGTCGGATCGCAGGGCCATAGTTTGGGCTTGGTCGGGAAGCTCAATGGTGTTTATATAGCCTAGGTGGCTTGGTCTCGAGTATTCACCAAGAGTACGGCCTCTTGGCGGGTCATTTGGTGGTAGGTTGATGAGTGGTGGTTGGTTATCACCTTCCATGAGAAAAAGTGATGGAATTACTAACAAATGTCACGAAGAAGGGGGGGTAGACTACGAGGAAGCAAAAAATGGGAAAAAAAAGCTTACTTGATAGGAATCAAGCAAGGAAACCTAAACGAGGTGGACTCCTAACTAGCTATTCTATTCCCCGGCAGCGGCGCCAAAAACTTGATAATGCTACACGCGTCGTTCGGGTCAAAGGAACTTCCTTTTCGTCAAGCAAGTTTTTCAACACCCTAGGCAGTGAACCTAATCGTTGTAGTGTAGTATTAGGGTAAGCCACTGGAATTGATATCGTTCTCTAGGGGAATAGGAATGCTAGTGAGAAGTTACTACGCTAAGGTTGGAGTTGAGGAAGATTATTTTTTTATCTTTTTATGTTTTTTAGGAAATGGAAAGGTACGAATCTCGGGGTTTGGATTTGGGGGTTGGTATTTCTACCGATTACTTCTACTTATCTAATTATCATAGTCTATGTCTATTGTTGTGTGCTCGTATGATAGTTAAAAATGTATTTGCTTAGGCTTTATTACTCTCTAGTTATTTCCTATTGATGGTTGAATTGTCACGTCCTTATTCTTAGTCGCGTTGTGTTTCTAGGGTCGTAGGGTATGCGTTTATCCCTATCTCTTTGAAGCTACCAAAGGTTAATGACTACAAAATCTATAGGATTTATAAACTTTAACTCTAAGGTATTCTTTGGATGTATAGCCTACAATTACTCTAGGTGATTATAAACTAAGGTTCAACAAAGATTAATCAAGCATTATTAGCACAACGAATGACCTATCGCAATACTAGGTCAATCACAATTAAGATAAGAGACAACCAATCAATATTCAATAACTAAGTTTCATATTACCTAAGCAAACACACAAATAAATTAGCCGGACATGGGGAACATGCAAGCATACACACAATCAAATGAAGACATAATTAAATTAATGAAGTAAAACACTTATCTTGATGTAAGATGGGGTATGGAACCCTAAAATACTGTACAAGACAGCCTTGGTTCGGTTTAGGTTTTTACTCCAAAAGACTACACACCTAAAACCTAAAATTCGATTCTATATATAAGATTACAAATGCGACGGCGTCACCCTTTAATTTGTAGACGCCAGTCAGTCGCCGTTATTAGGGTTTCGTCTTGGCTACTTTAGTATTGCGACGACGTCACCTTATGCTTGTGACGTCGTCCTCTTCAGTCTCTGACGTCGTCTGGATCAAATCTAGGCCGTCTGAGCTGCGACGCCCTACTCTTTTAAAACCTAAAGCCGTCACTTGTAAATGAGCAATTTGGCTACTGAGTCATCACAAAACTTGTCCGATGGCGTCTCTAGTAGAACCTGACACCGTCACTTGTAGAACCTGACGCCGTCCCCTTCAGTTCCTAAAGCCTGAGTGTCTCGATTCTTGACTTTGGCCATTTTCTTCATATATTCACGACTTTTCATCCGAATAAGTGTCATTCCAGAAATTTGCCTTCAAGATACCTAAAAAGTGAAAAAGAACGATATTAAGTAATAACGGATACAAAAGTGATCAAATAAGGGCTTAAACGACCCCTCAAAAAGGTACATTTTAAAACCTTATCAGTGGTGAGGACTCAGAGTCCTGAGGTTTATCACTAGCAGGAGGTCGTTGTGGAGATCTTGTGGTGGTGGTCCTTGGGGTGGTGGAGGCATAGATGATGATTCGCCAGTTTTCTTCTTGCGTTTTGGCTCAAAATATTTATCCGCATCATCGTCGTCTCTTGGTCGTTTAACCTTACTAGCCGACTCTTTACACGATGTCTTGAGTTGATATTCTAGCAATGCCTCAAAAAGTTTAGCTTCGTCCGAAGTGAAAGTTGCGGATCGTTGAGACATTTGCATACCGCCGAGATCAATTCAGATCGAAGACAATGAGATCGGGACTGGTTTGATTTCCATGACCGCGGGTATTTGCCGCGTATGTTTGACCAATGACATGAGATGTGGAAAGAGTTGTTCGGAACATCTCTCTTGCAACTGGACGCAGGTCGAGAAGGAACTTGTGAGTGTAGTCCCTTATCGTCTTGTCCATTTCCCCTTGGATATCTTGATTGAGAAACTGCTTGATCTGTTCTCTTTCTTCCAAAAACTCATTTATCACATTCTGAAGTAGATTGACTCTGTCTGCAAGCTGATTCAGTTTCTTGTTAACAACGTTGCGTTTCCTTGCTTGTTTGACAGCTTTGACAATCTTTGTCTTGGCACGTGATGCCCAAGTATCGGTTGGTTTCATGACTGATTTGGATGTTGATCTAGTGGTAGCTCTTTTGGATGGTGGTGGTGATGAATGAGATGATGAATCTGATGAAGATGATTCATGAGAAGGCTCAGGGTCTTCAGGTGGCTCAGAGGTTTCTTCCGGGTTGTGCTTAGGGTTATCTTGTAGATAGTTATCAGCTTCCTCTTGATCTTTTGCCTCTTCCTCTTTAGCCAAAGCTTCTTCTTCAGCTTTTTCCCTAGCTGCTTCCTCAATATCTTTATCAGTGATCTTCTCATCCTTTTCTTGTTCCTCTTCTTCCTCAAAGGTGAATGGAACATCATGGGTTCATTGCTGGTTTCGAGATTCCTTAGCAGTGGCACCAGTTTGCTTATCGGGTTGATTAACCGCATCACAAACTGGTATGGTCAGTGCATCACCACTGGAACCTCCAGGGCCTCTTGTTTATTCACGGTTGAATTTAGAAGCAGCATGCTTTAACCTTAGCTCTATGAGAGTCTTGTGGTACTCTCTGTCCTCATCCTTAGGTTCATCATCCAAGCTTTCTTCTTCTTCTTCTTCTGCCACTGGAGTCTTACCCTTATCGACATTAGGACTTGATGGTTTGTCAGCTATCCTTAGTGATTTTGTATCATCAGTAATAGACTCTGAATAGTGAACCTCCTCATCAGTATCAGTATCCTCGGAGTCTTGATCCTCTAATTTAGGTGCTGGTTTAGGAGTAGGAATGGCACCCTCAGATGGAACTTTTCTTTTTCGGGAAGGATTCCTCTTTGGATACTTTAGGGTACTCCCAGTGCTTGCTACACTCCCAGCACTGCCCGATGACTGGGATGACGGAAGACTTTTCATCCATGAATCCGACTTTGCCTAAGGCCACTGCTTCTTGGTAACGTGAATTAATTTGAAGACTTTTAATGTCATCAGTGAGTAGGCAGTCAGTCAGTACTACACCTTGTTTCTTTGTTGATGAGTCTTTAAATCTAACAACATTTAATGTAGCCTCAAACAACACAGAATGATGGTTGGGGTCATCAAGTCTCAAAGGAATGTCTAGATTATTCCCGAGTATCTTCTGGATCAACAACTTTTTGTATCTGATGAAAGGAACCTTTGTGCCAGGATTCTTGAGGTGAGACATCATGTCTTCCCAGATCAGACTTGCATAGTCGATGTGCATCTTGTTGAACATGCCCCAGAAGATTATAGGTGATTAGTTAGGATGTTCATGACCGCTGTCTCTTTCGGAAACAGACTTGGCGATCATGATGTATAAAGTTCTCCATGGCTGAGGAATATTCTTTAAATCAACTGACGAATGCTTGGTAATGATTCCCGCAGCTTCATCATAGCCAATATCGACCATGAATTGTATTGTAGCCTCTTCAGTTGGAATTGGCACATACTCAGCAGGTTGGATAGCAGGGAGCAGAAGAATTGCTCATAAATCAGCAACAATGACGGTGACCTGCTTATCATTAAGTGTAACCGTGACAGCATCTTGACCATCCACCGTTTTCATTGTATGCCAAAATTGGTGAATGTAGATCTCCGCACGCTTGAGAGTTGTGAGCATGTTGTTGTAGGGATGAGACTTAAGAATATCTACAGCAATTCGGCATGATGACTCTGAGCATGTGAAGTTCTCAAAATCAACCTTAAGTTGTTCTTTTCCAAGCTTCATACTATAACCAGTCGGGAATATGTCTTCCATTGTGAGCTCGTTTGGTGCGTTAACGTTTTCCATGGTGATGTCCATATTGTGATCTGAAAGATATTGAGCTAAAAGAACCAACATATCAAAAGACATTATGTTAGTCAAAAGTTGATTTTATTGTCCAATTATTGAATATGTTATATTAATGAATGTTACGAGTCCAATGTCACTTGTTTTCCAACAGTCCAAAGTAGTCGTGATAAGTTTCGTGAGTATATTAATTTTGAAATTTAAAGTCCAAATTTTCACTCATTCACACAACATTTTAACAATAATAGCTTATTAGTGACATTTTGGTCTTGTGACGTTATGACTAACTTATTTACAAGTTTGTACGCGTAACATTTCATAAGTAAAGTTATAATTATGGCTTAAGCGTAAGATTTTAAGCTTATGCGTAAACATTTTTACCATACGCGTAGAACTTAAGCTTATGCGTAGGAGTCCATCTTACGCGTAAGAAATCTTACGCGTAGGAAAAGGTTCTTGGCATAAGGCTTACGCGTAAACATAGGTGGGAACTTAGCGTAAGGTTCTCGTAAGAGGAACCATATGCGTAAGAATCCAACTTTACGCATATCCTTCACAGGATACGCGTAGTCCGAATGTAGAACCTTATGCGTAAAGGTTACGCGTAAGATTTATCTTATGCGTAACTGCTACGCATAAGGTGATCCTTAAGCGTAAGTCAATTTTTACCCTTGATTCTGATTATGCACGCGTAAAACCTAAAAATAAATTGATCATAAAATCTTCATTAGCACTTAATTCAATTCCTTTCAAAATCACATGGCATCTTAAGTTGAATCTGGTTACGCGTAAAGTTTGCTTAAGCGTAAAGATAAACCCTAGTTATTCAAATCATACGCCTAAACAATTTAACCATGCAAACACAACCAAATGATTTCTGGGATATCTTAGAGACCATATGAGTAAACTGAAACAAGTTTTAACATCAAATACCTTATGAATCAAAAATACCCAAACCAACTTGTTCATAAACCCTAAAGTCTAATTATGCAGTTTTGATGTTTCTGGGTTGGATTCAATGATGTATTTGGTCAATTAAACATGTAACAATCATCTTTCAAGCCTTTAATTATCCTAAGATACTCACAATAGAAAACACCCAATTATACGCATAAACCCTAATTTTGAGAAATGATTCATACTAGTTTCTGGGTTGAATTAGATGTTGGAAACAAGTTAAGGAATGATATTTGAAACATTTTAACACACCCATTTCACAACAAACACCCAAACGTGATCACTTGTTCATACGCTTACGCGTAAAACATTGAATCACGCCTAGAGTAAAATCAAACCGTTGGTTTTGCATATAATTAAAATCCTATGTTTGGAATCACTCAAAGAAACTTTAAACACTTACAAATTAGAAGATTATAACACGGATTTGAAGATTGGATTATAGGCGTGGGATATGGTCGTTGTAGAAATAAATGTATGTAATAAATGTGAAATGTTTTAGGTGGAAGGTTTTGTAAAAGTTAAGTTTAAACATTTGACCAGTATGGCCCCTCCACCTCACCCATTTTCATCCATAGCCCATAACTTCCATTTTGGTTAAGCAAGAAGTATAAATTTGAAAAGGAACTTGACGACACTCCCCCTCGACTTTAAAAATATTGAAATTTTACAAATTTGAGTCCGAGGAGTGTAAAGAAACAAGAAACGTATCCACCATTATCAAAGATACAACCAAAATTAGGAAACATGCAAGTACAAGGTTTTATGAAACATAAAATATTTACTTTCTCCCCCTCAACACTTGACCGTGAAAATATTGAATTGTTTGAAAGAGTAAAGTGTTGACGGAAGATTTGTACTTGCAATGTTGGAAGAATTTTAGATAGAAGAGTATTTTTGTATTTTATGAAATTTTATATTTTTTCTATTTTGTTTTGAGAAAATATTTACAAAAGGATTTGGTGTTTACTGGTTTTAAGAATGTGTCAAAAGTTTGTCCAGTTCTTCTGGAGTCAAACACCTCATGCCAATCCGGTGGATCAACTCAGTAAACCTAGCAGGAGCTAAGGCTTTGGTGAGAAGGTCCGCCAATTGGGGTTCAGTACTCCAACAAAATATAATTTAACAGCCCTTTTCCACATGCTCTTTATGAAATGATATCGAAGATCGATGTGCGGATTTCAAATGTGGATCGGAGTTACACGAGATTGCAATAGCACTTCGTATTGTCGAGTACATGGAATTCTGTAAACGTAACCATAGTCTTTGAGTTGTGTTCTCATCCAAATGACTTGAGAACAAACGTCGACATGGCTACATATTGCGCCGGTTGAGGACACGATGTACAATCTGCTTCGATTTCCATGACACCAGTTTATCACCAAGAAATTGTAGAGCACTGAAGTAGTACTTTTCCGAGATCGAGCAACCTGCTGATAGCATTGAAAAAGCTATTAGTTCAAAACAGAATCCTTTGAATACCAGATTCCCATTAATGGTTCCCTGATGTATAGGAGGATTCTTTAGCTTCCGAGAAGCGAGTTTCAGTGGTCTCGAATGATAAACGGGAGCAAAGATATACAAACAAAGACAATGTTCAGGTCTCTGGCTATTAGATACATAGAGACCCAATAATACTTGGTATTTGGTAGGGTCAACCAACTTCCCATGCAAATCGGTGTCGGTTTCTTGGTATGTGCCATAGGTGTGGCATAGGTATCACAGTTTTGCATTCCATGTTTGTTTAAAATTTCAAGAGAATATTTGGACTGACTTAGGAAAATACCACGGGGTGATTGATGAACTTGCAGTCCTAGAAAGAACGTGATAACATCAAATTGCCTGATCTTTTATATATCAAATTCCCGTGTTTATGGCCTCATTTGCATTAATATGGTACTTAATTCTTTCATATTCGTTCATATTTGCATTTCAGGATAAATGAGGCGTTGGAGCGTGATAACATCAAATTAGCCTGATCTTTTATATATCAAATTCCCGTGTTTATGGCCTCATTTGCATTAATATGGTACTTAATTCTTTCATATTCGTTCATATTTGCATTTCAGGATAAATGAGGCGTTGGAGCGGAAAAGAAGTGATAAAAGGCCAAGTATATGTTCTGAAGATTGATTTACGAGGACCTTTGGATTTTATGTGAAGACTACGCCGTAACTAGCTAATAGTGTTACAACGTAAATATGAGCTTTGAAGGATACGGCGTAACCATCTCTTATGGTTACGTAGTAATTATTTTTATGAAGGTTACGGCGTAACATGGCAATTTAGTTACAGTGAGATAATTACGGAGCGGATAAATATATACAGTTGAAGAGTTACGGTAATTGGGTAATTTAATTACGTAGTAATATTACTTGGCGCTAAGGAGTTGAAGTCCCGTGGCTAAATGAAGATAATATTTACTCGAAGGATGAAAAGTAAAAATAACAAGTCGTCAGGGACTAAAGGTGACAACTTATATGAAGTTTATTTACTTCAAGGACTACAATATAAATGAAGAAGTACGATGAGGGGCCTAAAGTGTCAACCAAGTGCAATATAGTTTCAAGTAAATCAATGGATGAGAAAAGCGAAATTAAAATTTCGTAATAGTTACGTAGTAACTTAGTTACGGCGTAACTATTTATTTAGTTACGACGTATCTTTAGTTACGACGTAATTAATTTATTTAATTACGCCGTAACTAATCGGGGCCTATAAATACAGACCCTAAATCGCATTTTTAGCATCTCTCTTCATCCCTCTCCCGGGGTCGATTAGGGCACCCCTCCGGGGTATTTTCAGTGATTGAGACCCGATTTTGAAGGAAGAATTCACTCGCAATCATCATCATTATTAGCTCTACATCAAGTAATTTGTATCAAACATTATGTTCAATTCAATTTATGATTTATTCATTTTGTTGGTATGATTTACTATATGTTTGGCTAAGCACCACAGTCTTGGCCTTGTTATGATTCCTTAATTGTTTTGTTTACGTTTACTTTATTTCCATACAATTATTTCTAAGTGTATGCATGCATAGTTTATTGGTAGCCACCCCGGTAGTTTTTGAATGGCGGTAGAGGCCAATTGCCTAGGAGATATGACCAACTGACCCTAGGTGAGCGGACTGAGACGGGAAGGATAAGATATGACCAACTGACGACCCTTTCTACTTGTGCGATTTGACCAAATGATCACCTATCGTTTGGATGAACTTAAGAATTAGGGGGTGAGTGTCTAAGTTCCTAACGGCGGGCACTCACTATTATAAATCTAGCATGTAGCGGTACTTAATGACTCGGCTTAGGGGACCAGGAACAACAGGACTTATGACGAGACGCATAATTTCTCCTGTGGTGGCATCTTTGATAGGTTAGAGCGAATTGACCAAATCGCCTGACTTTGACCCCACCTGAAGTAATTGGAAGTAAGTAGACGTAGACATAACTAGCTAGGATGAGTAACTAGGTTAGCACCATTCTCCTTCATTGATCACATCTTTTGCCTTTATCTGCTTTCTTTTATTTCCTTGTTTTAGTAAGTTAATTAATTAAATTCTTATCGAAACCATCTTATAATCGTGACACAGACTTAAGTTAATTTCCAATCCTCATAGCTCTTGGGACGACCTCGGCTTTACCGTTTACTACACTACACACGACCGAGTACACTGCCCGTTAGTGCATTAGGGTAGACCATAGGTTTAGCGAGACATTATAAATATTAAGACCTGGTCAGTAAAACCTGCATCAAGTTTTTGGCGCCGCTGTCGGGGAGCTATTTAGGATTTTAATTTAAGTTTTTCTTTTATTTTCTTTTATTTTTGTTTTTAGTGTTCTTTTTCTCTTCTTTTCTGTTTTTGTTTGTTTTTGATATTTCAGGATATGGAAGTTTCAGATTTTGACATGCTCACTATGGAAGAATATATTGCGTTGACTCAAAGTAACCAAAGATTGGACATCGTATATCCCGAGTTTAATGATGACATCGAGTTTGAGATCAGCTGCCAGTTTATGAGGGAACTTAGACGAAGCTTTTGCGAACTAGACGATGATGATGCCCACGCATGCGAAGAGTATTGGAGATCGCATATCTTTTCCACACTCCAGGAGTTTCTCAAGATGCATTAATGCTTAGAGTGTTCCTATTACACTCCTCGGTGCGGCCGAAGATGGATGAAGATGCTTCCTGCGGGGTCGATCAATACATGGAATCTTTTGGAGAAAGCATTTATTAGAAGATATTATCCTCCTTCAAAGATTGCCAAGAAAATGAAAGAAATAAGGAGTTTCAGACAGAAGATGGATGAAACGCTTGATGAAGCTTGGGAAAGATATAATGACCTTCTCTACAGATACCCAACGCATGATATCAAGACCATCGAGATGGCCCTTATTTTCTACAAAGGTTTAAACATCTCGTCCGCCAAATGCTCGACTCTCAAGGACCTATTCCTACAATGCCACCTGCACAAGCCCTTAGATAAATTGAAATGATGGTGGCCATTCCGCGAATTGGTATGATTGAGCAACCATTTGGGCCACAAATAGCAACAGCTTGGATGACTTTGGTGACATCACCAAGCAACTTGATAGACTTGGATGTGATATGAAGATGGCCAAGGAGAGCATTCATGCTATACAAGAGCACTCTCTACAAGAAGAATATGAGCAGGTCAGGTATGTTGAGTCATTGGAGGAAGCCGTCAAAAAATTCTCGGATAATTTAAAAATGAGGCACGACTCGAATGACGAAATGATCAGGGAATTCAAGGATGGCGCGGACCTGAATTTAAAGAAGCTTAACGCTAAGAGGAAAAGCTTGGACGCTAAGAGGAAAAGCTTGGAGGCTAAGCTTGAAGAGTTAAACCAAAAGGTCCTGAACAGTAAAAAGAATGCAGTTGGAACTATCAAAGCAATAGTGGGAAAGATGAAAGAAGTCAACAAGGAGGCCGGTTCCTGTGATTTACCATATATCGGACCTATGTACCACCTATCCCATTTCCGGGCGTTTGAAGGTTGAGAAAAGAAGAAACAAGCGACGATCAATTGAAGAAAATGGAAGAACTTACAGTGATGAAGGCGCCGCAAGCTAATGAGGAATAAACCACAACACATAATGGTATTACTTCTAACTCTTCTTTTATTCCTAACAATCTTGCTTGTTTTTCTATGCAGGTTGCTGAAATTATGGATAAAATCGTGCAACCTATCACATCACCCGATAATGGTTATGTAGCTTTGGCTACTGAACCAATTCTAGTTGATCCTGCAAAGGAATTAGAGGACAAGATCTTGGACACTTCAGTGATTAACGAGAAGACATACGAGCCTATTAATCTGCCACGTCACGAGGTGAACCAATCATCAATGCCATCAACTAAAGCGGGTAAGGTATAGAGGGAAATGACATCTCCTTTCAGGTATGATCATAATTTATCATTTCCCCACCCATAGCAAATTCACACCCTCATGGTGTTTATTGCTATTTTCACCCACACTTGATTTCAAGTGAGGGGATGAACACCCTTTTACGAAGTAAATAAGGGTAGAGTCAAGCTCGTGACTCGAACAAAAATAAGCGCTTCGTGGGAGGCACCCCATGCTTATCTTTTCTTTTTCATTTTTTTAGTATAGTTGGGTTTTGTGTTTTTAACCAATTTTGCAGGATACGAGGAAGTAATTGCTGCTGCAGGTTGCTGATCTGACTAGAGTTACGCCGTAACCAAATTTTTAGCAGCAGAATTCTTGACGCATTAATAATTCAGTAATACCATCTCCGTGGTTACGCCGTAACCACTCGCTTTGCGCTTTATGTCAGGTTTTTTCTAGTTACGCGTAACTCCTCTCATAAGAGTTACGACGTAACCTTCCTCTGCTTTAATTCTTTCATTTTAAAACTCAATAACCTTGTATTAGTATTTTAAATGAACTTTGTGGGTGTGTTCCCTGTAAACCCTCACGAGACTTTACTCGTCCACTTGGGACACCAAGTGGTTTAAAAGGCTTGTTGCATTCGCTAAATGCAACCGTGATTCCTACGAAAGTGAGTTAGGTTTTTCTTTTTCTTTTATTGCTTGTTGTTTTTCTAGTATGATGCGTTTGGTTGTCGTATGTGAATTCAGGTTATTAAAGTTTACTCATGAATCTCAAAGCGGGACACGTTTGTTTGTGTGTCTTCGATCATGCCGAGCAAATCCAGGGGAGTTTTCTGTTTCAATTCTAACCCTTCTTATCTTTCATTTATATGCTTAAGTATGATCCAAGTGGGGGGAAGGGATTAGAAATAGACACCCGCTTAATTTTACTTGCCCTTATTTTTCTAGTTTTTGATGAAAAGTGTTTCATTAATAAAATTTTGACATGTTTTTCATTACTTAACTAGATTAATTTAGACTGAGCACACCTACCCTATATTTCCATTGTGTGAGGATAAGCCTTTCCGTTTTCCCCTTATACATAAATCCATAAAAATGAGTGTGCCGGTGGTTGTAGTAGACTTTAGAACTTGGCATTGTATATCTTTTCGAGACAACAATAATGAGCATTACACTGAGGAAACTTGGTGTGATCGGTGCAGCTAGGATGTAATGCAATTTTAGGAGTAAACCTGATCTCGATCGTTGTGAGTGTGAAAATAAACACAATATCAATATATATCAAATTAACCGTAAAACTCGACAAATCAACCTTTTAGGAAAAGGGTTGACGTGCCAAATCTCACGAAAGTGATAAAAGTGATACCGGGAAAGTTATTTCCCCGGGTCGTGTCCCAACGAGGTGTGAAATTGACGGAATCGTTGAGTTTCGTGATTATGGACTTGAATTGGTTTAACAAATTTGGAATTTGATTTCGTTATTCTACAAAATAAAGAACTGGAATGAAAATAAAGCAAGTAAAACAAAGAAAATACTAAATAAACTACGACTAAGCCTACGAGACAATAAAATGAAGCTAAACTACATTCTAGGGGTGCTATAATGCAAAAACGCTAAAAACCGGGAACACACCGAGCCCCGAAAGTGAAAGATATGCAATTTAAGTCCTACGAGTGCAAAACTAATTTTCCTACATTCTACATGAGTAAAAATAATTTTAGAAAAAATCCGGGTATTTTTTCGACTTTTAATTTAATTACTATGAATTAAAAACTAAAAAATAGAAATTAAATGTTTAAAAATATCAAAAATAATTGGAAAAATACGAAACTTTTTAGGGAAAATACTTTTTGGTAAACTAAATCTAAGAAAAATTAGAAACTTGAAAATTGACCAATAAGCAGAAAATAAGCTAAAGGCCTTATTTAGTATTAAAAGTGAAAACGTATATAAAGCAATTAAGTGTGCAAGGAATGACAAGAAAGACCCAAGGGCAAAGATGGATTTGTGAGATGTGTGTGATGCGTGGGAACGGTGTGCAGGAGGTCTTGGGTTCGAATCCCACCTCCTGCCTTTTTGGCAATTTATTTTCTTTTTGGTTTTCTTCTTTTACCAAACTAAATAAGGGACCAAATTAAGCAATTTAATTAAAAACTAAACTTTGAAAAGCTTGATCAAGCTGTATAACAGCTTATGCACAGCAGCAGACAAAAAAAACATGAATGGTATGTTTGGGATAATGCTATCTAAGGAATTAAAGACTACAAAAGCTATCAAAAGCATAATAAGCTAACACCTACTAACAACTACATAAATCACCTAAAAGCATTTAAAGGGAACCTAATTAGAAATAACTAGACACTAAAAAGCTAAAAAAAAAATGGAAAATAGTACTGCTTTGGGACGTACTCACCCATACACCCTTTAGTCGGTTATAGCACAAAGTAAGCAAAGAAAAACAAGTTGATGAACAAATAAGCTAACACGGTATATATTTATCTAAAATAGTGAGAACAAAGTAAATAAGGCTGAAACAAGGGGTAAAAAACATTTGGCAAAAGAGTTAAACTAAGGAAATCCTAAACTAGAAAATGGGAAAATAAGCACTATAATGTACAAATAAGCACTGTATTAGCTAGAAATGAATCTAATCTAATCTAACTCTCCTAACTGGTACCTAAGTTATCTAAATAAGCAAAAAATTGAACACGATAAGACTTTTAAATGATGACCTTACGTGGAAATTGACGAGCAGTACTTACGGCACTTTTGGAGCTTATTTGGGATAAGCTAGAAGGAGAATTAGCTCCTGAGCTTCTACCCACTTTGAGTCCAACCATTAACTTCCTTTTGCCCCACATATCTGGTCCAAATAAGTCGTTTCTGACTTATAAATAAGATCAAAACTTGCACATTTGAACTAAGAATGAAAACAAATTAACTCTTCATTGATTGAAACTGAATATTACAACTGAAAACTAATTTCAAATTAAAACTACTTTTAAAACTAACATTTTGACTAAAAACTGACTTGAGAGTATTACCAAGAACACATGTGAGCTTAAACAAAATTATTCAAACACTCAAAATAGCAAATTAGAAATAATTGATTCTAAGAAAAGCAGGACTGGAAAAACTTAAATTGAAACCAAACTTGTAATTAAATTGAAATTTTAAAGTTACATGTAAATGAAAAATTGACAATGAAAATAAACTGAGCTAGAACAAGAAAAATTCTAGACTAAGTTTTACAAATTTTCTAGCAGCCTATTTATACAATAAAAAAAAACATCTTCTGTCTTCTATGTCTCGTTTTCTGTTTGTGTTTCTTTTGTGAGACAAAACAGCCAAATACATGCTTGTGTGCTTTCTTCAGTCAATCCCCACCTTCCATTAGTTAGGTACCACTTTGGAGATAATCAGAACCATTGGTGGGATTTATGAGTTTGGGATTGCCAAAGTGGCAATGGTATCTCGTGACTCTACCTTGGGGGAGGGACATGAGTGGGTTTGGGAAATGGGATGATTGAAGGTTGAGTGTCTGGGTTAGAGAGAAAGAAGACACAGGTTTTGGGTATTAGAGAAAGGGGAAAATGAAAAAGGTGGGAATGAGGGTTGATGGGTCGTTTTATTGATTGTGGGAGAAGGGTCAAATGGTTAAGGTGGAGGGTTTAAATGGGAGAGTTCAAGTGGAGATGTGGGGGTTCAAAGGGTTATTTGGAAGGGGGGTTAATGGGTGTAGAAAGGGTTTAGTTCAAAAGGGTTTTTAAGGTTTGTTTTTTCACTTTCACTCCAAAACATGTCGAGCTCAGAAAATGAAGAAAATCCACTTCCGGCTCTTAGTTTCAACACTTTTCTGATTTCGGCGATTTTGTCGTTTTCTCGTTTTCAATCCTTTTGTACCTGCAAGACATAAAACACACTCCGAGGATATTTTTGACATATTTTGATCATATTTGGGTGTTTTTAAATGTTTGGCAGTTCAGATTTGACCAAAAATGATGAGTATTTACACACTCATCAAAACCCAAATAGCCCATATATGTTTGTGTATATTGACTTTTCACATCGATTAGTCAATCCCCCTGTTAAACCATTTTTGTTTGCACTCATCATTAGTGCAAGATACCCCTAGTTACACCCTTCAGAGCCTTTCTTTTCATTTTGTCCACCCAATATATGTTTCGTTACACCCATCGCCTAGCCTACCTTGTAGTTTCCTTATGTCCATGGTCCGCTTTGTTGGTTAATTTTGGTTCCACTAGTGAAAGTCGCGGGTTTTGAATAAAGGGTTTTAGAAGAAAATCGGGTTTAGATGATAGTTGATCTCAAGTGGGGGGATACTTTTTATGTTCGTATTGTTTATTCATGTATACCTTGTCTTGCATAAAAAAAAATGATAAGAATGCAAGCAAGAGTTTATTAGTTGTTTATTGCTGATCATAATATAAATCAGCTTGTGTGTCGTATTGTGTTGAGTATTCTCTCCTTGTTTCATACGGCGTAAATATGAGCTTTGAAGGATACGGCGTAACCATCTCTTATGGTTACGTCGTAATTATTTTTATGAAGGTTACGGCGTAGCATGGCAATTTAGTTAGTAGAGATAATTCGGAGAGATAAATATATACAGTTGAAGAGTTACGGTATTGTAATTTAATTCAAGTAATTATTACTTGGTAAGGAGTTGAAGTCCCGTGGCTAAATGAAGATAATATTTACGCCGGATGAGTAAAAATAACAAGTGCGTCGAGACTAAAGGTGACAACTTATATGAAGTTTATTTACTTCAAGGACTACAATATAAATGAAGAAGTACGATGAGGGGCCTAAAGTGTCAACCAAGTGCAATATAGTTTCAAGTAAATCAATGGATGAGAAAAGTACGAAATTAAAATTTACTGTAATAGTTACGGAGTAACTTAGTTACGACGTGACTATTTATTTTAGTTACGACGTACTTTAGTTACTGACATAATTAATTTATTTAATTACGCTGTAACTATGTCGGGCCTATAAATCACCCTAATCTGCATTTTTAGCATCTCTCTTCATCCCTCTCCAGTGCGATTAGGGCACCACTCTAGGGTATTTTCAAAGATCCGAAGCCAGTTTGAAGGAAGAATTCACTTTCATCATCATCATTATTAGCTCTACATCAAGTAATTTGTATCAAACATTATGTTCAATTCAATTTATGATTTATTCATTTTGTTGGTATGATTTACTATATGTTTGGCTAAGCACCCGTCTGGCCTTGTTATGATTCCTTAATTGTTTTGTTTACGTTTACTTTATTTCCATACAATTATTTCTAAGTGTATGCATGCATAGTTTATTGGTAGCCACCCTTGGTTTGGTAGTTTTGAATGGCGATAGAGGCCAATTGCCTAGGAGATATGACCAACTGACCCTAGATGAGCGGGCTGAGACGGAAGGGTAAGATATGACCAAGCGGCGACCCTTTCTACTTGTGCGATTTGACCAACTGATCACCTATCGTTTGGATGAACTTAAGAATTAGGGGTGAGTGTCTAAGTTCCTAACGGACGGGCACTCACTATTATAAATCTAGCATGTAGCGGTACTTAATGACTCGGCTTAGGGGACCGGGAACAAGGACTTATATTGGTCTTTGATTTCTCTGTGGTGGCGTCTTCTTGATAGGTTAGGGCAAATTGACCAAATCTTTGTCCTCTCGACTTTGACCCCACTTGAAGTAATTGGAAGTAAGTAGACGTAGACATAACTAGCTAGGATGAGTAACTAGGTTAGCACCATTCTCCTTCATTGATCACATCTTTTGCCTTTATCTGCTTTCTTTTATTTCCTTGTTTTAGTAAGTTAATTAATTAAATCCTTATCGAAACCATTTTATAATCGTGACACAGACTTAAGTTAATTTCCGATCCTCATAGCTCTTGGGACGACCTCGGCTTTACCGTTTAATACACTACACACGACTGGGTACACTGCCCGTTAGTGCATTAGGGTAGACCATAGGTTTAGCGAGACATTATAAATATTAAGACATGGTCAGTAAAACCTGCATCAGAACGTAAGTTCACCCATCATGGACATTTCAAAATGTTTTTTCATAAGTTTTGAAAATTCGTTTGAGTACTTTTTATGTGTTGACCCAAAAATGATGTCATCCACATAGATTTGAACGATTAAAATGTGAGCCCCGCGATATTGAATGAAAAGTGTTGGGTCGACCGATCCTTTAGTGAAATTATTGGCAATGAGAAAAGATGATAACTTATCATACCACGCCCGAGGGGCTTGTTTAAGACCGTGGAGAGCCTTTTTCGGTTTGAAGACGTGATTCGGTAACTCTGGATCAACAAATCCTTCCAGCTGACTAACATATACCGTTTCCTTCAGTTGACCATTTATAAAAGCGGTTTTGACATCCATCTGATAGACCGTGATGTGCATGTGAGTGAAAATGCCGAAAGATCCGTCAGACCTCAAGTCTAGCAAGTGCGAATGATTCCTCGAAGTCAATCCCTCTTCTTGTCTATAACCCTTAGCCAATCGTGACTTATTTCGATAACCAGTACCTTCATCATCCAACTTGTTTTCCAAATCCATTTAAGACCAATAACATAGACCCCTGTTGGTCTTTCAACAAATTCCCATACCTCAAGACGTTTAAAAGCGATTAAGTTCTTCTTGCATAGATTCTATCCAGTGTTCATAAGTCATTGCTTCTTTAATGTTTTTTGGTTCAGATTGGCAAACGGTAAGTGCATAAATGCAATGTTCACCGTCGGTCTGAAGGCGTTGTCTAGTTACGATTGGTTGATTTGGGTTTCAATGATATTCACAAGAGGATGGTCTTTAGTCCAACGATGTGTGGAGGGTTGATGTTGGTATACATTATGCAGATTAGGAGGATTCAAATGGCTTGTAGATGATTCCGCAACATCGAAGTGGCGATTCATTAGCAAAAGGATTGAAGAACGCATTTGGATCATAATCTGCATGTGTAGGTACCTCATGGTTCAGAAGATCATCGTTGGTTCACGTCATTGGATCGTTGTTTGGCGTTGTTGTAGAATCAATTGGAGGTGCTTCTTCAGCGCTTGTTGTTGTTTCGTGTTTCGTTATTGGATTATTATCGGTTTTGCAGCGAAACATTTGATACATCCGGAGCACGTTGATCAATATCATCACTAAACAGAGGAGCAAATAGTTGTTCCCTTTGACGTCGAGTAAGGCTTTGTAAGCAGTTGGTGATGATGGGGTTTGGGGAAGTTTAGGCGGTTATGGTCGGGTTCCAAGCTGTTTTGCTCAGAAGCCATTTCAGTAAGCTCATCGAAATTGGCATGAATCATTTCCATAATCTCCCTTATACGACAATTATATATTCGGTATCCCTTAGAGTTTTCACAGTATCCAACAAAGACTCCAATGTCAGCTTTAGCCTTGAGCTTACCAAAGTCATCATGATCATTATTTGGATAACAAAGGGAACCAAATACATGAAAGTGTTTTAGATTCGGTTTGCGGTTATGGATAAGCTCATAAGGTGTTTTGTTGTGGCGTTTAGTAATCATTGAGCGGTTCTGAGCGTAGCATGCATTTCACACGGCTTCAGCCCACAAGTAATCTGCAAGTTTGGCATTTATTAACATCGTTCTTGCAGCTTCCACTAACGTACTGTTTCGTCTTTCAACAACTCCATTTTGTTCTGGTGTCCGTGAAATTGATGTTTGATGCTCACTTCCCACTTTCTCATAGTATGCTCGAAGAGTTTGGTTCACAAATTCAGTTCCTTTATGCATTTTGATGCAATGCACTTGTGTTCGAGCTAAACTTGAATTTTCGTGAGAAAGGTGATGATCATCGTGGAGCTTAATCTTTACTTGAAAAAATAAACCCAAGTCCATCTTGAGTAGTCATCGACAATTACCAAAATGTAGCATTTGCCATTAATCGTCTGCGCACGCATCGGGCCACACAAATCCATGTGAAGAAGATGAAGCACATCTTGAGAGGCGTGTTCCACCTTTGAAGGAAAGTGAGCACGGTACTTTTCCTTGTTCACAAGCGAGCATAGATGATCTTTATAATACGAAAATCTTGGGAGACCTTCAACAAGTTTGTAACGTGCAAGATTGGTTATGGTTTGAAAGTTTAAGTGTGAAAGACGACGGTGCCATAGCCAAGATTTTGTAGATGTTGCCTTAGAAAGTAGACATATGGGAGATGAAGCAATCATGTCTTGCATTGAGATTGTGTAGAGACTTTATGTGCGGTTTCCAGACATAAGATCATTTCCTTGTAGATCACGAATGAAACAAGTTTTCTCCTGAAAAGGAACTTCCAAATATCCATCACAAAAGACCGTGAACGAAGAGATTGTGACCAAGACCTTCCACATAATAAACCACCTAATTTCAATGTTCCTATTGATGTAATCTCCGTAGCCCATGATAGGCTGCGAGTGATTCCGAACCGCAGTACCGATTAACTTTGAAACAAAGTTTGATACGATTTGAGATTGCACGTCATGTCCGGGAACATCCGCTATCAACAATCCAGAGGATGATCTGTATCACCTGCATTACACACATACGACACATGTGGAATAGAAGTAAAGGTGGAACCCAAAGAGTTAGAGGGTTCCGTTACAGTTACAGAAGAGTATGTTTTGTAACCATCTCTGCTAAGTCCAACTAGTCTTTGCTTTGGTCTTAGTGAATGCACTAGGTGAGAATTTCTTCCTAGGAGGTGAAAGGGGTTCTACGAGTACATCAATGATAATTGCAAAAACACTAGAAGGCGGTTTACCTAGCACAGACTTAGAAGCATTAGTGAGCCTAGAGGTATTCCGTTTTCTATTGTTCTGCTTACGAGATAAGATAGCATTAGCAACACATTTAGCATGACAACCAGAAAACATGCTTTTATGACAACCAACACAAGATGCTTCAAACATAACATTCAAAGTACTTAAAGGTTCATCATTCGTTACATCACTTTTTCTTTTACATTTGTCTAATGCAATGTCTAAAGTGGGTGCAACTTGAGTCTTATTCAAAGTCCTAAGGTGTTCTTCTACTTCAGAGGTCTTTATTTTTCTTTTCTTACGTCGCAACTTCCTATTCTTCCTTGATTTTCTCTTAAGCTGTGAAGTGCTAGCGTTGGGAAAAGAGGCAACTATTCTTGTTTCAGTACATTAGTATCTTGTGGTTTGTCATTAGGCATTCTAGTGTCAATTTTAAACATTCCTGGGGCAATTTAATTAGTGTTACTAATCTTATCTTTCTTAAGTTTCACCAACTCTGCTTTAAGTCATGGATAGTGTGTAACAAATCTTGATTTTCAGAGCGAGTGTTTCCATTATTTCGTAAAACTTCTTTGGTATAAGCAAGATGATTATCAGCATCTTTTGACACTTGAGCACAGGTCTTTTTAAGTAAATCAAATATGACACCATATTCAGTTTTCACTTTGGCAATTTCTTGTTCATATTTTGAAATTTGACACTTTAAAGACACGTTTTCATCATCCAGTTGTTCTATTTTTGGATTAGAAATTTTGGAACTCAACTGGTTGATTTTGTTTTGCAAAGCAAGTTCACGATTTTGACAATCTTTTTGACACCATTGAAGACGACGTTTTGCGTTGGAAAGCTCATTTAACAATCGCTCATTTTCAATTTTTAAGGACTTGATTTGTGACACAGTATCAGTATTCTCAACATTTTCAACAGAATCAATAGAATCAACAGCGATATAATCAAATGCATATGCAACAGAATGTAATAACACAACATTTATGGTATCAACACAGATTACATCTTCCAAGAGTCGGTCAACATGATTTCTTAATAATTTCTTTTTATGTTTAGTATTTGAAATCGATGTTTCAGTTTTCTCGAAAACTATTTTCATAAGCCCAATCTCCTTCTGAAGTTCCCGTTCCCAATAGATTGTACACATTTTTAAATTTCGAACATGTGGTAAAAGTCCTTTCTGAAAAATATCCCTTTGTTGTCACGCAAATGGTGATTGAAAATGTTCAGCTTTAATTTCAGAATTAACTTCAATTGCATGATCCAAAAGTTTGATGTAAGACATGAAAGTGTCAAAGTATTTGAGAACCTGACATAGTTCAGCTAATGGCTTTATTTCATTAAAAGAAGGTAAAGGACCACTAATTCGTGCAACATTGGATCGGGGGTCATTAGAAGAGGACTCAGGAGTAGGCGTGATAACCCAAGGTGTGTAGAATTTGTGTGTGACAAAAGTTATGGCTTTTGAATAGTTAAATGGTTTGCAATAAACAACATTTTCCATTTTTGACTGACTCTCGTCTTCAGCATCTAATTCCTCCATGCGATTATATTCAACAACAGTCATAATGGAATCATCAATTCTATGTTCTGCACTATAAACTTGAGGATTTGGTTTGAATGCTCTATGTGAAAAACGTGGTTTGTAATCAGAAAGATTCAGTCCATATCCATTTGGATTTGGTTTAAAAGAAAACTTTTGAATTGTTGTGATTGACTCACCATGTTTGTAAACAACATTTCGAAACTCTTTGATTTTGTTTTGTAAGTCAACAGTTTCTTCAAGATAGTCATCTATTTGTTTCCTCAAATGCTTTTTGTACTCACAAAACTGTTTTTGACAAGTTAACAACTCGGACTTGGCTTTTGAGTTTCAGAAGTGAGGCGTTAAGTTGTTGTTTATGATCATATTTCAGTTGTTCTATTTGAGACAACAAAGCATTCTTGGATGCAACTAGATCACATATATGTTTTTCCAAAGATTTTTCATTTTGGTACGATTTAGCAAATGCGACTTCAAAACCTTTTTCACGATTCTCTTTAGTTTGAAAAATGTTGAGTTGGAACTTATAGCATTCATTATCCTTAGTCAACAGTGCAATTTTATCTTGTAATTTCTTATTGATGTCTTGGCACTTTTCCATTTTAGATTTGTGGGTCTTAATTAAGTTGGTCATGAGCTCAAGATCATTAGACAAGGTTCAAACTTGTTCAACGTGAGTCTCAACATGATCATTATTTAGATCCTTAAATATAACCACAGAGTCAACTTGATTATCAATATTAACCATAAGGTCATCTTGATAGTCAAATATAACTACGGGGTCCATTTGATTATCATCGAATGAGATGTGAAGATTCATGTTGAACACTCGAGCCTCGTCGGATGCGAGATGTTGGCGGAGATATCGGATCGTTAATAAGAATATTTTGATCCGTACAGGAGACAAGCCGTCGGTGTCATACACGGGCTGTGTGTCACTCATGTGGAGTTCTTGCATGTTTGCCATTAACATCACACGCATTAGCACGCAAGTCCTCCATGTCATAATCATAATCTGCATTAGCCATGAAGCTCTGTTCCTTGTTGGTAAAAGTTCCACCAGCTTCATCCTTGAGAGCCAAGAGTAAAGCCTCTTTGTGATAAGCGCTACCTCTTGTCCTCGGATTTGGGCATGCATTAGCGGATGACCCTTCTCATTACATTTATGGCATCGGAGACCATTAACCCCAGTCTGAGCATTTCCCTGATCAACCACTTGAACACTTTGTTGTTGTGGAGCACCCATGTTATTCCTCCCATTAGGATTAAATCCTTGACCACTACCCATCTGACTAACATTACCATGATTCTGAACTTCAACTCTTCCGTTGTAACCCAACCTTAGATTCCTTGTGTTGGATGAAGTACGAATGCGATTGTTGGATTTGTTAGAATATCGGTAGAAGGCTCTAGCAATCATGACAAACCCTTGTTGCAATGCATCGAAAGCTTCTACATCCTCATTAGATTCAATTGTAGTGCTTGATCATTGTTGCTGTTGTATGGAACCAGTTGATTTTCTTGTGAGGGATCATATGGTGTGATCTGAGCAGTTGGTTGTGGAGGATTTGTGAAGGTTGTTGGCAAGGTCGGGAATTGAGGATAACATGCTTGAGCCCACAAAGCTAGAGTTTGATTATCCGGGGGTGAAGGCGGCGAGGGACTCCACGGATGATCCTTTCTTTGTCAACTTCCTTTTGGTGTGGCTTCAAATAGTCATACAACAATCCGTATGTAGCATGATGAAGATTCTTCGCTTGAAGGATGAAAATGACATACTTTTCCCAATCGGGACCAAGGCTTTCAGGAACTTTGTGTTGACTGCAATTCTTGGCATAATGATATTATGTTTCTCCAAGTCATTGATGATGTCTGAGAATCGATGATGATATGACTCTAATGTCTCCCTTGGTTCAATCATGAAGTGTTCATATGCTAAGTAGATTTTTGATTCCATGTCTTCTTGATTGAGTTCTGTGCCTTCCATTAGAAGATGAATGTGCTCCCACATTGCTTTTGGCGTCTTCTGAGCATCAACACTACGAAGTATCGGATTGGGTAATCCCAAAAGGATATATTGCATTGTAAGTTCATCGGCTTCTAGAAGTTGAATTGATTATTAAGTTGATCAAGACCGACAACGTTGGTAATATCATCTCTTGGTGGATTGGCATTGGATCTCGGTGCAGTGAGTAGGCATCGAAAGGACGAGGATGACCTTCTTCAAAAACTTTCCATGTGGCTTCTTTAGATCACAAAACCTAAAGAACCTTATCACCCATTAATCATAGTTACTGGGAGTGAGCATTGGAGGTCTGTCAAGGGATCTAGCTTCATGAATGGATTTTTGGCTACTTAAAGCTTCACACATCTTTGCAAACCAAGACGGTTCCTTTGGTGTTGTAACATTCATAGCATACTTGGCGGGATACTGATTTTGAAAGTATGTGTAATGTTGTACTTGTTGACGAGGGTTTGGTGAAACCATTTGTGGTGAAAGAGGAATTGCTCCTTGAGGAAAGTGTTGAAATTGTTGCACTTGTTGTGGAGATGGTGGAGGATATTGTTGATAGAATTGTTGTTGTTGTTGTTGAGGATACTCATGAGGAAAATAGCTAGAGTATGGTGGTTGAGACATCTTGAAACTTTTGTTGATGATGGATCTTTTTAGTCGAATGAAACAATGTTGATGAAGTAACCTTATGCGTAGAAACCAGCTTAAGCGTAGAAAGTACCTTATCGCTAAAAACCAACTTACGCGTGAAGATAAAGCTTAGCGTAGGAATAGCTTCGCGTAGACTTGAGGAAAACTTAGCTTAGGCGTAAACCAAAGGCTTAGTAGTAGAATCCTTATGCGTAATATTTGCTTAGGTGTAAGACAAGCTTAGGCTAAGAACTTAGGCAAAGATTCTACGCGTAAGAGTTTAGCTTAGGCGTAAAACTAGGGTTGTGCCCAAAAATCCTTTACACTTATATTATAAAAGATATCCAAAGTCGAAGTTTTTTCAGGCTTATCCAGGAAGAAAACGAGTAAACCAACATTTGTGAAGATCAAGTGAAGAAATCCTTACGCGTAAAGTGCTGCTTAGGCGTAGACTTTGTGCTTACGATTAAAACTAGGGTTTTGTTACGAGTAGAAAGTACAAACAATCACCAAAACTTATTTTTATGCTTAAAAGTGTTTAGAAACCTGATTTTAATTATGAAAGAGCTTCAATATCACCAAAATAACAAGAAAGCATGAAACTTGATGAATCAAAATAACTTCCACCCTTACGCGTAGACAGAACCACACGAACAAAATCAAGCTCAAAAACTATTCTACACACGTAAAGTTTCAAACTTGATGCTAAAAACTTAAACTTTAACACTAAATGAACCTTGAACCACAAAAATCTTGAGTTTTTAAGTTTAAAATTTTGAGATTTTATGCGTATGAAAGTTTAATACACAAAACCCACACGTATAGATAAAAAACTTCAAAAACAAAAGTGTTTCACCCAACTAGATGGCGAATGATACCACTGTTAGGTCACCATATTGTAACACAAGCATCAATATGTAAGAAATAGATAAGAAGTGATCGGATGAACACTAACAAACACACGCGATATAGAAAGTAACAAAGGTTATGCGTAGGTATGATATTGAAAGTGAACAACCAACCTTCAAATGAAGGTTTATAAGACTATTTATAGGAGAAGGGACTAGGGCAACACTACAAGTCCCTTTCCTTCCTTATTGGATATGGGCCAAGGCTTATGGGCTTTCTACATAAGCCTTGCCATTAAAACTAACATAAAAGCATAATTAAGAAACTTATTACATATTGATTACAAACAGTTGAAATATAGTTTAGGAGTGATTCCAACATTAACAACACTGAGATAATTGATAAAACTAAAATTAAACCTCATCTTCATATACAAAAATAGCATAAGCATTCCAACTTAGTTTTATAAACTTGCTAAAAAAGAGAAGAAACGATAATAATGTTATGAGAATGTCTCCAACAGTGCATTTCGTGCATTTGGCTTCAATAAATTTTGTTGTGGTTGTTACTAATAATACTACTATATAAAAATTGAACAAATTAAATGACTACTAAAACGTGACGCATTTCATGAAAAACGCTTAATCATATGTATGTGAACAACTACAATATTTTATTAAAATCACATATAAAAGACAACTATATGATAATTGAACAAAGATTGATCAACAACATGCCTAAATAATCAAAGAACATCAAGTTTTATTAATTCAAGGTAACAAAAATAAAATAAAATAGAAGGCATAAGGAAGGATCGAAGGTTGCTTTATATCTAATAAATATATTTTACTTGTAGTTCGAGTTCCTGAGTATTGACATTTGACGGTACGTTCACGATTGCCACTCACAAAGGATCCTCTTCTTCCTATCCTTTTGATCAAGCAAAATTGGTTAACATGAACACACATATATACTTGGAATGCACGTACCTATGTGGGATATATTGTACTCGTTATTCGAGTTCATGAGCATGGAGAGTATGTTGAGAGTGCTACCAAGTAACGATGCATCTTTTTCGTCGTAACCTGTTAATTGTTAATAGGAAAGCGCATATATCTTTGGAATGTACACGGAATATCGTCTTCAAATCTCGTCATGAAGAAGAGGTGAATGATTGATATGAAATGGAGGGACACTTTTTCTGTACGTAATAGTTAGAAAAATATATTTCTGCATCAATATATACTTTATATAAGCTCGAGTAACAGAAAGCATGCATGCATCATCTTTTTACGTAATTGATTTTGAATTATCAATCAAGCAAAGAATTGATGACGATAGACATTCATTCCTAAAATATGTAGTTAACCTAAGTTAAAACTTTAGGCACTTACTGATGTTAACATAATCTAAACATGCATATGCATGTGTTTAACTATGAAAAAATGGCAATGTCAAATGGTGGCATAATCTAAAACATTGGGTTCATGTAAATGATGCTCATATACAAATTTTAGTCTTTTTCATTGTTTTCATCAAATAAAATGAGAAAACAATAACCCTCCACAACTAATCAAATAATTGATTATATCAAATGGGTATCAATTTTTTTCGGATGAAAAAGATTAAAAAACGATCAAATAATCTATAATATTTACCTTAAAAACGTTAATTATTAACGGTTTCACCTCCATTCACACCTTAGTGACAAACATAAAATATTAAACTAAAATAGTAGAGATACGATAACCAATCAAGAAATGAATGAAAATACCATAATACGAACCTGATTAATTATATTTGAAAACTTGATGGCATTTAATAAGCAAAACAAACGTGAAAAACAAAGACACCTTACATAAAATTACAAAGATGGTAAAGAATATGCCTTAACGTATGGAGATAATGAGCTTATGACTTCAACTTTAATATATCGATGTTGTGAATGATCGAGGCTGAAAGATTGAAAGTCAGAAAACTATGTTATCTATCGGAGATGAAACACTAAAAAATTAATGTTTTATGGATGAATGTCAAACCCTTCGTTTATATATTGCTGACCACATTAATACTTTAACAGCTTATGAAATTCTCCTTAAACGATCAATTGATTACTCTGTTTTGACAAATGAAATGTAAAAACAGGGTAATAAATGGCATGAATACCTTCTGAAACCAAGCGATTTGAAGCATTATTCAAATGACCGAATTCAATGACTTTGGATGCCACGTGTCAACACGTGGCTTTGAGTTAAGTTTAGAAAAAAATTAATTAAAGGATGGTAAAAAAACTTTGTTTTATTAGTTAAAATATATTAGAATTACGGTAATTTTCAACCACTTAAATAAAATATTTTTTCACTAAATATTTTTTCTTGCTTAAAATAAAAAATAAACAATTAATTTGATATATCTCAAAAAGAATACGGACTATAATTTTAAAACGAAAAGAGTAACTCTTTGTTCCAATCAGAAAATCAAATTCTACTTTTGAGTATAGGGGTGAAATAAAAGCATAGAACAATGTCAAAACTAAATTACTTGACTTTTGAAGTTTAATTACCACAATCTTTATAAAAGAAAAATCAACCAATCAAGTGATGTTGCATGTCATGCCCAACATTCCACCAACAATTTCATGTGAAAAGTTTCAATTTTTGAATAAAAGAAGAGAAATCTTGTATGATAAAAATTTCTAAACATTTACCTTTGATGACATGGAATGGTTATTTGTGGATGAAAATTAGAGAGATAATTTAAAAGTAAGAGAGAGAATGTCAATAGTTAAATGACAAATCATTATGTGGATAATTTTTTGTAAAATTTTTGTGATTCTAGCATATCTCATAAAAGAAAATCACATCTAAACTTTCACATAATTTGTCATCTAAACATCTAAGAAGTAGAATGAGTAACGTGGTATTTTATTTAGGGGGAATTGCATATATACCCGCTAAAACTTGTATATTTGTAGATTTTCTCAAAACACAAATTTTTATTACATAATGTACAATGGTGTTTAAACATGTTTTGGGAAAATATGTAAATATGTAAATTTTAGTGAGGATATATGTAATTGCCCATTTTATTTAAATGTAAACTTAAACAAATTTAATAGGAGAAACATATATTGCATGGTTTTATCTAATACAATTATACTTTGCTATATACGGGACGGATTGAGAAAGTGCTCGTGAATCACATGAATCTTTTATCCATTGTGTTAAGATCCTTATTATTTGTGAAATGAATAATGTGTAAAAAAAAGATTGTGCGTGTTACGAGTCTAATTTAGTTTCAACTGCATGCACCTGATAACTATTAATTTTGAGTTCATAATATATATGTAGTTATCAAGCTAACGGTAATGAAGATAAAACTAACATGCCAACGATCGTCCTTTAGCTGTAGAGTTTCAATGAAGTCCTGGATCATTTCTAGTAATTAAAATTAGAGTAAATTACACCGTTCGTCCCGTGGTTTCTTTCCAAATCACACCATTATTATCCGTAATTGCTTTGCTTTAGCCTACGTGGTTTATATTGCTTATTTGTTAGTCCTATAAGCTAACTGCGTTATCTTTTTACGTTATCTCAGTGCACCGTTAGTCCTAACAGCGATCCTTACAGCGTTAGTGATTATACTAACGACCGTTAATAACTCCAAATTTTATTAAAAAAAAATCTTTTCTCTGCGGTTTTAATGGTTTTATGCCCGTTTTCTTACGTTTTCATGCGTTTTTGTCCACGTTTATATCACGTTTTTCCTTCTTTTCTATGTTTTCTTACGTTTTATATTACGTTTTTAAGCGTTTTCCCTTATTTTTGGCTTTATCATTTTCTACGTTTTTGTAGTTTTATCACGTTTTTCGCCGTTTTCTGACTTTGTCCGTTTTCTTACGTTTTGTCGTTTTATAAGTTTTCCCGTCTTTTTAAGCTTTGTCCGTTTTTCTTACGTTTTTGTCGTTTTATAAGGTTTTCTTTGTCTTTTACGCTTTTGTCCGATTTTTCTACGTTTTTTCGTTTATATACGGTGTAATTTAAAAAAGGGCAGTATTTTTAAATCGGAAAAAATGGCGTATTTTAAAAAAGCATTATTATTTTTTTTGAAATCGGAGGAAAAAAAAACGTATTTTTTTTAAAAAAAATGCGTAACTTTAAATGGAAAAAATGACGTATTTTTTAAAAAAAGCGTATTTTTTAATCGGGGAAAAACATTATTTTTTTAAAAAATGGCGATATTTTTTTTAATCGGAAAAAAAATGACGTTTTTATAAAATGGCGTATTTTTTTAAATCGGAAAAAAAATGACATATTTAAAAAAAGCATTATTTTTTTAAATCGGAAAAAAGCGTATTTTTTTTAAAATGACGTATTTTTTTTAAATCGGAAAAAAATGTGGTATTTTTTAAAAAATGCGTATTTTAAAAAAGCGATATTTTTAAATCGGAAAAAATCGGATTAAAACAACGTCATTTTTTAAATTCAGCGATATAACGACAAGCAGTAAGAAAAGCGGACTTAAAAAGCGTAAAAGCAGAAGGGCGACAAAGGAACAAACGTAAGAAAAACTGGACAAAAGCGTAAAACAACGAAAGGAAAGCGTTATAAAAACTTAAGAAAACGGACAAAAGCGTAAAAAAAGTAAAGGAAAGCGTATAAAAACGGACAAAACGTAAGAAAAAGCATAGAAAAATTAGGCAGCGATATATAAGCGGTTAAAAGCGTAAAACGTAAGAAAGCGGTAACGATAAAAACGCATTAGAAAGATTTTTTAATAAAATTTTGGAGTTGTTAGCGATCGTTAGTATAAAGGACTAACGCTGCAAGTGATCGCTTGGTTAGGACTAACGGTGCGATTGAGATAACTTGAAAAGATAACTTGGCAGTTAGCGATAAGGACTAACGTGCAATATGTAAACCACGGGGAGCAAAAAGCAAAAAAGAACATGAACTCTTAGGTGTGATTTGGAGCAACGTATGGGCGCTGGTATATTCTTCTTAAAATTATTACTGATTTTAGGTGGTTATTTTAGTTTAGGTTGGTTAGTTAACCTTTAACATATAGTTATTTCTTGTAAGTTGGGATTTTGATACTCACAAATACTTTTACCCTTCCAGTTTAATTGTTTTTCATATGTCTCAATTCTAAGTTGCTGCGAAAACTAGTGGGAGACAGTTCAGTAGATTTGTTGTTGCTAATTTGGGATCGTGACTATTCATTTGATTAGGTAAGAATGGTGTTATCATGTTAATTGTGTGATGTACGGCTGGTTCAGTGTACCCACATGATGTGTTTGGTTATTCATAACTAACATCGTTTTGTAAGGCTGCTCCAATGGATGATCGTGACCCTCCGTGAGAAGTGAGAACCCAACTTCACGCGCCACCCTATTAGGTCTAACGAGGGACGGAACTGAGAAGGGACCGAGAAGGATTGTGCCCTTTTAAATTTTTTGACTCTATATACATTTTATACCCTTTATATAGTTTTATTCATTTTTATACAACAATTTCAACGTAATGTATATCGGACCCCCTAAAATAAAGAAAAATTCGAGTTCTCTCTTTGCACCAACGTTGAGTTAAGTCCTGGTCCAACCCTCACAGCGTGACATAGGGCAAAAACAAAGACGAACGGTAACCATCTCACCGAATAGGTTTGTGTGCAAATTGTGGTCCACTTGTGTTTTTATTATTTATTACTCGTATTTGATTTGTAAGTGTGTACGAGTTGTGTTTGTATAAAAATGAATATTTTAATGAAAGGTGAGTGAGATGTGAGTGAAAAGTGATAAGGAATAAGGGGAGGTAAATAAAAAAATAATAATAATAAAAAAAAAAAAAAAAAAACAGGTATTATGCTGATGTATAAAAGGAAATGATGTGACAATTGAGAGTAACCTAAAATCATCAATAAGTTTTAGTTTTAGATTATGCTAATCAAATTAATTGAAACTTAATAAAGTGAGAGAGAACAATATGTTTTCTAGGTATTGTTTGTTTGTAAAAAGGTTTTGAATATGAATTTAATTCACGTATCTGAACTTGAAGCGAACATAATTACATTTGAATGGAAAACATTGTTTGATATATTTTGTAAAAATTGCCTCAATGATCAAATATAAAGCATTTTCCTTTTTACGATTATAAACACTTATAAGCATTTAATAGAACATTAGGTTAATATACAAATATGTTATTGAACTTTTTTTTTAAATGCGTCTAAGATACCAAACTTTCATTTTATTCACTTAGATTACTGAACTTATGAAGTGATATTTTGATGTTTTGTAAAGATATATATGCAATTCCCCTTTAATTGCGTATATATATATATATT
>OU343223.1:244104454-244180780 GCA_910596185.1 Chrysanthemum makinoi | reverse complement strand
AAAATGCTTAAGCAAGAATTCAGTGTTAAGGAATCAAAACTTTTGAATGATTTTTCTAATCTAAAAACCTTGAAAAACAAGCTTGAAAATAAATTGTACGTACAAGAAAATACCATTCAGACTGCTCACTTAATCACTAAGCACAGAGTTTTGAGTGATAAGCATAGTATTCCCCTTGTTGAGGAACCAAATCCAGAGGTCATTAAAAAGGCTAGAAATGCTCATAAGGTACTTTATGATGTCAATGAAATCCTTAAACCTAGACAGAAACCTAGTTGTGCTGAGTGCACTGAGGAAGATAAGAAATCTGATGAAGTCACTAGGGAAAAGATGAACAAGAAGTTAGATGATCCTAAATGTAAAGAGAAGAAAATAAATATCACACCCCATGATTACAAGAAGGAGAATTGGATTTCCTTGAACATGTTTAAGCCTCAGACGTTGTTAACACCCGAACAAGTGTTCTGGAAAAGGATTTAGATAAGCAAAAGCGAGATAATCTTGTTGAAACAAACCCCCTTTAGGAAAATGCCTTGACTGTATCCTCACAATACACCAATGCATTTAGTTTCTAGGACTATTGCCACTAAAAGCAAGACCTTAATCAGTCAATATGTTATTCTTCAACTATTTGTTGATTTTGAGAAAACTTGTAAGAAAAGGATCACACCCATTGGGATAACTGAAGGGGAAAGGGGTTTTGAGCAAACAAAAGAATGCTATCTAACGGAGGTCATGCCTTTCTTTAAACTACTAAAAGATCATTTTGAGAGTCTTAAAAAGGGATAGATTCAGATATTAAAGGATTGGAAAAGGAATTTGATGCAATGATAGTTGAGGTTAGTGACTATGAGCGAGCATTAAAATAAAATGAGATTGAGAGGAAGAACTTGCATACCTTGAATGAGAATCTTATTTATGAATGTATTACTCAAGATGTGTTTTACACTGCTACGAATTGCTCCATTAATGCTTCTCAATTTCATGAATTATTTGTTGCTCTGAAAGTCTCTCATGATCGTGTCATTGAGCTTGAAAAGATTAATTCGAAACTTAATGAGAAAATTGATCATGATGATCACGATAATTTGGTAAAGCATCTTTCTAAACTATAAGTTGAACATTTTGATTTACAACTAAAATATCAACATCTAAAAGAAAATGTTAAAACCTCAAATATCAAGACATCCTTGGATGCTCCTGAATTTGATGCGCTTTTGAAATTAGCAAACGTGATGAACAGATTCGAGCTCATTGTAACACGATCAAAAGTTTGAAAGCCCAAATCTCTCAATTAAAGGGTGAAAAGAACAATGTGACTGGATCCCAAATGCCTCCTCCTTTAGATTCTCAAGACTCTCAAACTTTTCATCTTCAAAACTTAGTTAATGCCTTACAAAAGGAAAACGAGTTTTCTAGAAGAAAATGAAAAGTTAAACGACACTTTAAAGAGTTATATGATTCAATGAAAGTCACCCGTGACCAAAACAACAAAAAATAACGTCTTTACAAAAGGAAATTGAGAATCTGAGAAGTCAGAAATGGAAACGCCACTTGTTTTTAATAAGAATGTTGTTTCAAAGTCACCCTTAGACTGCAAATACATTGTGACGGTTAAATATATTCCTCCTCATCTTAGGAATAATGAACCTGCGTTTCATGACTACTGCGCTCAGCTTAAGGATAGTCTAGAATATCTCCGTGAGATTGTCGAAGAGGATTTCATTAACAAACCTCTTGATAGTGAAATTAGGTTTGCTTGCCTCCAGGCCAAACGATCTCAAGAGCTGCTAGAATGTGTAATCGCAACATGTCCTAAATCCTTAGGTGCAAAAGGCAAAGCCGTGATGCCTTGTTCTATGCCTAGTGCCAAGCATTCAAACCATTCTAGGCCCGGTTTTAAGAAAGTGAACATCAATGTGTCGTCTAGTAATACAGATCCTTGCACGCGTCTAGTTCAGAATGCAAAAAGTAGATCAACCAACTAATGTTCCCATAATTCCCTCTACAGGAGTAATCAGTGATATTAAAGCGAGCAGGTCAAAGTCTCAAGACAATACAAGGAATGATAGGACCTCGCATGCTAAAAATGTGCATTGGAAAAGAGTAGAAGACCAATCTAGGAACTTTAAGTTTGAGTTGAATAAAACGAATCGTGTTGATTCTAGTATTAGCCATAGGCGTCACTGTAATTAATTTGAATTGATACTTTTGTAAACCTTGTAATGATGTCTGCTTGAATTACGGTGATAATCATGAATGTGGTGTGAATGCTTTGTCTAATGCTGTCAAATGCCTAGTTAAAATTGTTAATGCTAATAATCGTGCAAAGAAGGCTAAAAGGCAAAGCCGAAAGATTGTTAGAAAACAGTGGAAACCCACAGGAAGAACATTTATAAAGATAGGTTATTATTGGATACCTTTTGGCCATAAGAATAATCATTTTTGCCCTCAAACTGCTAAGACTATGCCCACTAGAAAATGGATGCCTACTGGTAGAACTATTCCCTTAAGAAGTGAACATACTTTGAATAGGTCAAATACTGACACCAACATTGCATCTATTCCCAATGATTCCATTTCTTCTTCTTCTAATATGGATGTTTCTATTTTTGATGTGGGTGTTCCAATTACTGTTACTAACCAAGTGGAACCCATTCTTGCATGGGGATCCCAATTATCCGATTATCCATTCTTGTCGTGTTCAACTGCAGATCGTTCAAATCGCTTACGTGGTACCGGACTCAGTCATTCCAAGCATATATGGAGACCGTCGCTCATGAACTTCGTGAGCAAATTCATCAGGACAGTTAGATTCGGGAATGGTCATTTCGGTGCAATTATGGGTTATGGAGATTATGTTGTTGGTAAAAGTGTTATCTCCGGGGTATATTATGTGGAAGGTCTTGGTCATAACCTGTTCTCTGTTGGTCAATTCTGCGATTCGATCTAGAAGTATCCTTCGAAAACATACTTGTTTCGTTAGAGAACTTGATGGTAAGGAACTTTTAAGAGGTTCACGTGGTTCAAATCTATACACCATCTCTATCGAAGATATGATGAAGTCTTCTCCAATTTGCTTGTTGTCAAAGGCTTCTAAAACAAAGTCATGGTTATGGCATCGTCGTCTCAATCACTTGAACTTCGGCACCATCAATGATCTCTCGTAAAGGACTTAGTTGCAGGTCTACCTAGACTTAAGTATGAAAAGGATCATCTTTGTTCAACATGCCAATTGGAAAAAAGCAAGAAGTATGCCCATAAACCCAAACCTACAAACTCAGTCACAGAAGTTCTTTATACAATTCACATGGACTTATGTGGACCCATGAGAGTGCGAATATCTTTGGGAAGAAATATGTGTTAGTTGTGGTTGATGATTTCTCTAGATTTACCTGGGTAAAGTTCTTAAAGACAAAGGATGAAACTCCATATATCATCATCAAACTCATCAAAGCAGTGAGTTCGACTTAACAAAACAGTCAGAATCATCCGAACAGACAATGGAACTGAGTTTGTTAACAAACAACTTGGTGAGTTTTATGAAAGTATTGGAATCATTCATCAAAGAAGTGTTCCTCGAACTCCTCAACAGAACGGTGTAGTTGAAAGACAAAATCGAACTCTTGTGGAAGCCGCAAGGACTATGCTGATTTACTCAAAAGTTCCAATGTTTTCTTGGGTGAAGCCATCGCCAGTGCATGCTACACCCAAAATCGATCCCTGATTCACACTGCTCATGGAAAAACTCCATATGAACTTGTCCACAAAAGAAAACCTAATCTCTCATTCCTTCGTGTGTTCGGTGCATTGTGTTATCCAACTAATGAGGGCCAAGATTTAGGCAAACTTAAAGCTAAAGCCCACATTGGAGTATTTGTAGGATATGCACCAAACAGAACAGGATACCGAATCTACAACAAGAGAACCCGAAATATCATGGAAACAATTCACGCCACGTTTGATGAGTCGACCGGTCAAATGGCTCTGGACAATCCAGCTTCGGACCCGCACTTCAAAACAGTCCCATTGGTTCATCTCTTGTACCAACCTCTTCTCAAGCAACTCCATATGTACCTCCATCTTAAGATGATTTAAAGAAATTGTTTGATCCTATGTTTGATGAACATTATGAGCCAAGTGCTAATGAAATGTCGATTCCTACAACAGAGGCTGCTCATATCCCCGTGAATGAAGACAATCCTTTAGTCTCAATATCATTAAGTCAAGAAGCGCCTCACTGTGATCACTCATCTCATCAACAAATCATCAATCTTCAATGTACATCATGGAACTGTTCTCGCATCAATGATGAAGTTAATCCCTTTGCTACCCCGAAGATGCTCCATTTGAAAACATATTTGCTCCTGAATCATCATCAGAACCATCTTCTTCGTGAGACATCGACTCGCTACTTCCGGTCCCTCAACAACTACCGCATGAACACCTCATAAAATGGACTCACGATCATCCATTAGACAACATCATTGGAAATCCCTCTCGTCCAGTATCCACACGGAAACAACTTGCAATCGATGCCTTATGGTGCTTCTTCAAATCCGTACTCTCAAAGATCGAACCAAAAGATGTTAAAACCGCCATGAATGAAGATAGCTGGTTCAATGCCATGCAAGAAGAAATTCATGAGTTTGATCGACTTGATGTATGGGAATTAGTACCTGCTCCAGATTGTGCTATGATCATTGCTCTAAAATGGATCTTCAAAGTGAAACTTGATGAACATGGTGATGTGTTAAAGAACAAGGCTCGATTGGTTGCTAAAGGATACCGTCAAGAGGAGGGTATAGACTTTGAAGAATCTTTTGCTCCGGTGGCTCGAATCGAGGCAATCAGAATATTCTTGGCTAATGCTGCAAGTAAGAACATGGTAGTCTATCGGATGGATGTAAAGACGGCATTTCTCGAGCGGAAATCTTAAAGAAGTCGTCTACGTCAGCCAACCTGAAGAATTTGTGAATCAAGAGCATCCTACTCACGCGTTATCGCTTTAAAGAAGGCTCTTTACGATTTAAAGCAAGCTCCAAGGGCATGGTATGATACGCTATCAAAGTTTCTTCTATCTACCGATTCAAAAGGAGCAGTTGATCCAACATTGTTCACCGTGAAGTCGCAAACATTTAATTCAATTTCAAATTTATGTTGATGATATCATCTTTGCCTCGACTGACCCCAATGAATGTGATCGTTTTTCTAGTGAAATGGGTTCCAAATTCCAAATGTCTATGATGGGACAAATGTCATTTTTCTTGGGATTACAAATTTCACAAAGTCCCGGAGGCATTTTTATAAATCAATCTAAATATGCAAATGAGATTCTAAAGAAATTTGGATTTGATTCTAGTGACCCTGTTGACACTCCCATGATTGAGCGTACTAAACTGGATGAGGACCACTCAGGATCATGGTAGACCAAACGAAATATCGTAGCATGATCGGATCCCCGATGTACCTCACAAACTAGTAGACCTGATATTACTTGTATGCATGTGTGCTAGATACGGCTAAGCCTACCAAAAAGCACCTTGAAGCGGTTAAACGGGTCTTTCGGTACCTCCAAGGAACCATCAACATGGGACTTTGGTACCGGGACACCGTATTTCACTAACGGCATATGCAGATGCAGATCATGCAGGTGTCAAGATACTCGTCGAAATACGCCCGAGGTGCTCGCTTTTTGGGTGATAAGCTTGTGAGCTGGTCTTCAAAGAAGCAAATGAGTACTTCTATTTCCCTACAGTCTGAATACATAGCCATGTCATCTTGTTGTGCTCAAATCCTATGGATGAGATCTCAATTATCGACTATGGCTTTGTATTCAACAAAATCCTCTGCATCGTGATAATAAAAGTGCTATTGCTCTTTCTTGCAATAACGTTCAACACTCAAGAGCAAAGCATATCGACATTCGACATCATTTCATCAGGGAACAAGTGGAAAAATGTGTGGTGGAACTCTATTTTGTGAGGACTGAATACCAGTTAGCAGACATCTTCACCAAAGCTCTTCCAAGAGAACGTTTTGAGTTTATTCTTCCACGACTTGGCTTGAAAAGCCTTCAACCAGAAACACTCAAACGTCTTCAGGAGGAAGACGAGGAGTAAAGGTCCTTCCTTCATCTATATCTTTGTATATATTTATCCAAAAAGCAAAATAAAAAATTATAAAACTTTCAAAATCCATAAAAATGTGAAAAATTCGAAAAATCCTCAAAAATATTGTCATTTTGTCATGCTTTTCTCTATTCGATAATATCTACGGTCTTAATGCTGTCTTTCAAAGAATGATACGGGTCTTTAGATGTTGTTCGAATGTTAAAAAAAATAATAAATAAATAAATAGAAAATAAAAAAAAATGGGAGAAAGAGAAAAAATGGTTTATTGTCATTTCAGGCAGTAACCCGCTTTGCATAGAAAGAACAGAGCCATGCTTTATCTTGTTTTTCAAATCTCATGCTCAGATTCTATAAACATTTTTGCTCATGAAAACTAATTGCTTTGTACAATAACTCAGACTCAAGTTTTGAAAATCATCTGGACTTCTTTGTCAAAATATCTATCTCTCAATCAACAACCTATGTCATTGATTGAGGGGGAGAATGATTTCAATTAATTCAAAAAGTTAGTTGTCATACAATTGTTTTCAAAAGATAATCATGCATGTTTAATCATTGGAGTTTAAAGTCTCAAAATCAAATCCTTATCAGTTAAAACGTTTTCACAAATCAAGTCAAAATTCTCCTTAAAATCCTTCAAAATCAATTTAAATCTACAGAGATCACAAATCTCAAATGATTTGATAACTGTGATCGGGGGAGAATTTGTGATTTAAATTGGAATTAAACTGATAAATCGGTAAATGGTTTTATAAGGATGTACAAGCTCTCCTTCCCACATGTGCCAAACGATTTTAATTTTCCATGCACATGTTGAGGGGGAGCATCTATCTTAAACCACAAAGATTTGAAACGTGATCAATGTGCAGGTTCCCTCTAGTATGTGCAAAACTCTCTCAAACCTCGAGGCACATATTGAGGGGGAGCAAACTTATGAAAACCTCATCCTTTCCTAAAATGCTTTATCTACTTGTTTTGATAAGGGAAGTGATGTTGATATCTTTTAGAAAATGGTATTCAAAGAAGTTAATTCTTTCTCTTGCCTCCGTGTGCAAAATGATTTCAAATACTTGATGCACATGTTGAGGGGAGCTCTAGTTCTAAAAATATCAAAAACAATTCAGGTACAAAATGCTTTGATAATATATCATAAGTATCTGGATTGATTTTCAAATGGTTTTCAATTGGTTCCAATGGCAGATGAACAATACCAAATAGACCGACCAACTTTACTTTATGTATGGTGATATAAGGATGATAAGGTTAGGTATTTTGTTCCCATGATCCGCAGAACCGAGGGATCTACCCAGTGACAATCCACTAGATAGTGTAGAGTCCTTAGGTATTTTGGAAAAAGGAGAAAATGAGATATGGGAAGAGTGCGGTGAGACGAGCTAGTATCTGGAATAAACCCAACAAGGTTCTAGTTATGAAGTCTCGTAAGCTTGAAGGGGTTGAAGAATGAAAAAGAATTGAATGTAAAAAGGGTGAAAACAAATAGCCCTCCAATTATTCAACCTTAGGGCGATACCGGTTCAATTCATATACTCTTGGTGGTTACCAAGGTAACATCGGTATTGAAGACAAGACCTCATGGACCCAAAGGACGCATTGCACTTCAAATTTCCAAACCACTCAAGTTCCTCTTAAAAGGACTTGTTTCATTCTCACGGGAACCGACATAATCTATCGACTTTCTCTTAGAGATTGTTGATATTGAAGAAGGAGACCCTCTCCCTAGTCTCCCATATAGGATCCAAATATGCACAAATTGAGTCTAGAGCCACGAGATCATCAATAAATCTCATTAGGACACTTTCAATGAAGACTCTCTGTTTCACACAATGTGGAAAGAAGATTATATCTTATGATTCCTACGTATTATCCTTGTGGTATTGCCAGAACATCTGAGTGATATGCAAACATATTCACAATGAAGATGGAAAGCCTTCTGGAGCCATCATCATACAAGCTCTTGGTGGGTGGCATGTGAGATCTATCCAATAGATCAACCATGTGATAACTGAACAGAAACAATGGGGCGATTCAATCTTTTGAATCAATCCTGGTTCAGGTTATGGATTGACGGATACCTTTGAAAAACCGGTCGTTGTGCTTAAAAACTCTTTTCATTAGCACATCGATCGTGTACGAATCTTTCAATTTAAAAGGTGCTTATGATTGATAATTGATTTTCATTAAAACCTTCGATGTATTGCAAAAACAATTTCTATTGAGCAATACACGATTATTTTTCAAATCTCTTTTCATCAATCAGTGAATCTCGTTTAGTTGGTTCACTCACTCCGTGTTGTCTTCTTTGAGACGTTCCGGTTTGAGAACGACTAGAAGTACGCGAAACCCTCGTCAAGGAAATTCTTCGAATTATACCGATCACGAGTGGCGTGTATCTTGATCAACGGGGAACCATGGGCCGTGTACCTCAATTCAACGAAAGTGATCAAAGACATTGTCGTGCGCTTTATTGCTAACTGTCTTATGCAGGTACACACCGACGTTTGCAGCTGATCAGAATGGAGCGGTCAATCCATTGCCACATGCTCACACAACACATTCATTTCCAAAGAAATCATGATTAGTGCATCAATGACTCTGATATTATCACTCCATGCTTCTGCTACGCTGCTGCCAATATCATGAATCAACGAAAGCTTCCACTACTCTAATAAGAAGAAATCATGATCCAGAATTGTCATAACATCACATGATATCAACACCACAAAGGAAGAGTCAGAGATTTAATGTGGCAGATAATCTCCTAGCTGGCTCAAAACTCATTATCACGTGGATCAGAAAAAGACCTCCACTTGGATTATCCAAACATGCAATATGAAGAATCAATGACTACGAGCTTCAGAGCAAAGTAATACATCAAGAATGCAAGAACGATTTATAATGTAATATCTGTTTGTATTCAATGTAAGTTTAATGTGTGTTTGGGGTGACCTCCCTTAAGGGGAGATTGTTAGGAATTAGAAATTCCAGTTATTAAAGAGTCGGTCACCTCAAGTATATGTAATCGTTAGAAAGCTCGTAGTCATAGTTATTTTATGTTAAGTAGTATTTAGTTTAGTAACACCGTGGAGGACGGACGGGTCTTTACCCACTGTATTCCTGATCCACAGCCTGTTGTGTGTCGTTTTATTGTAAGACTATAAATACTCTCTACCTTCCAAGGTAGAGAGTTGGAGCTCATAATAAGATTTTTCTTTCTCTCACTAAAGTTCCCTAAACCTCTAACTTTCTCTCTCTAGAACTCATAATACGCCTATTTGATGTTATGGTTTGATGTGTATGTGAAATCCAATATGTTACAAATTACATTAGAGTTGTCGATTTTGAGAATTCTAAATCCAAAGATGTTGCAGTAAAGAAGACAAAGATAATCACTTTTAAAGTTGTAGAGTCAAAAGATGGAAATTATTTGATATTCCATAGGGAGAATGAAAGCTTCAGAGTATTCAATTTACTATGGGATATACTGTATATTATTGATAGAGCAGATCTGTTTCAACTATACCAACTAGTGCCAAGAACACTTTGAACATATTCCATCAAGTGGAGTTGGCTTAGTATTATTAGGAGATCTGACAACTATCTTCAAAACTGAGGAAACAAGTAATGATGAACTATGGAAAAATCAAGAGAACTGGGAGATTACAAGCTGGAGATTTTTTGAAGAATCAGGAGTACATGCTTTGGAACTGGAAGATGGAACTATGATTCATATGCTAGCTGAAAGAAGATATCCATTAACAATGAATCTTATGAGAAGAATGTTAGATCATGGTATGGAGGTCGAGAATGAGACTGAAACAGATCTTGTGTTAATTGAGTTGTTTATCAGATGGACAACAATAACTGATGATGAAGCATAAGTACTGGTATGATGTTTACTTATATATAAATTTTTGAAAAGTAAGCACTTTATTCAAAGTATGCTGGACAAACAAGCATACTTTAATCAAAGTACTTGCTTAAAAGACACAAACCAAGTAAATATTTTTGAAAGAAAAACTTTTTAAGTAAAAGAATATTTTTGAAACAAAAGTTAAAAGCAACAATGGTTTTGAGATGGTTATAACAATAGGTTATCGGTTCACCATGTTTACAAAAGAACTGGCTAATCCATGAGCAAACGGCTCTGGTAAAGATATCTCAAATCCGTTATATAGTTGACAACTTGCTAATAAGTTGTATGGTAATAAACTCACCATATCAGCAATGTAAAGAGTTGGCTAGCCCACAAGAAAAATGGCTTGTGGTAAAGGCCGTGGAAAAACCATTTATATGGTAATTAGTTCACCATGGTTGCAAGAACTAACTAGTCCAAAAGGGTGCGACTTTTGGTAAAGACAAAACAAATCTGTTGATAGCTGATGATTTGCTAAAAATCATATGGTTATCAATGTATCATGGTCTTACACACCTAAACATTTGGCTACTCCAGAGTTAATGGCTTTGGTAAAGAGACATCAAAATCCATTAAATTTTCAATGATTCACCTCTCACAGGAGTTTACACACCTGGAAGTGATGAGAATAGATTGAAACTAAAAGAGCTGATGTACAAATTGTCATATGTTGCTGAGTTGCTGAAAAGATGGAGCTTGCTAATTGTTGCTTAAAAGAATTACTGATAAAGACTACTTTGATGATGATGATATAAGCACAGGATCTACAAAGACAAAATTTGAAGATAAAGCCACAATCTCTCTTTGAAGAAAAAGATGTTAAAGTTTACAAAGGAACTTGAAATCAAGCAAGTAGAATTCAAGTTAGGGGAGGATTGTTGGGATATAGAAAGTCAAAGTTCTGAAGAATTAAAGTACTGAAGAGTCAAAGTACTGATGTCAAAGTACTGCTAAAGAATGAAGTCAAAGTACTGCTCGATTCATCAAAGTACTGCATGTTTAAAGGACTCATATGCAAAATCGTTAAGGAATATCTTGTAATTCTAGAATGTTCTAAGCTTAGTATAGTATAACTTGTCGTACAAGGTTTATAATTGTAAACCGACTAGGGTTATCCTTAAGCCTATAAAAGGACCCCTAGATTGGCATTAGACGTACGTGCATTATTAGAGTTTTAGAGAGTTCGATACTAGAGTATTATAGTTGTTAAAGAATCTGTATAACAAGCAGGTTCTAAGTATTAATAAAATTGTTGAAGTTAAAGTTTAATTCTTCTTGGCTTTGTTAAGTAAATTCCGCATACTTAATAGAGTTAGTTCAGTGTTTCATTGTTAATAACTTAGGATTTATCCGAGGTTATTAAACCCTTACAAGCTATATAAGTTAGTTTGGTTAGAGTACATCGATCAAACAGAATAGTCAACGGGCTCGTGAATTGGGCTAAGCTAAATGGCTAATAGTTATGTTAATCTAGCCTTATGTAAGTTATTGTCCAATCCAAGTCCAATCCAAGCCCAAGCCCAAGCCCATAAGGGTGATATGTATGGAAGTATAAATACCCCTCAAATGGTCATTTGAGTGGTGTGCTTGAATGCGTAAGTGTGTGTTTTCTTTGAAATAAAACATCTCTTGTTTTCATCTTTTCTCTTTTCACCTATACGACATATATCATCAAGTCACCATCTTTCTTAATCTTTCTTCATATTTCTACGCATAAGTGTTTGTTTGTTTACGTGGTATACTTGTGTGGTAAGCTTGGTATACGTGATAAGGTTGAGAAAAACAAGGTCCTACAACGTGACAAACAAAAAATACTTTTGAGTTGTGGTGCAAGTGTGTAACAATTGTAGCTTGATCCCATCTATCATTTTAAATGTTGAGTTACTGATTATTATTTTTAAGTTTTATAGAACAGTGAACATTTCATAAGAGATAGTCATATATAAACATTTATATATACAAGATGTTTAAAAAAACAAAAGGCATAACAATAACTAAACTATATTTGCTTCATGTGGGGATTATACATAATGTAACTCAACTTGGGTTATGTACACAATATTTCTTATTTTTAAAACAAGTAAGCTACTTATGACATGTTATTTTGTTTGTATTTTAATCCATAATAATATGTAAATAAAAATTAAGAAAAAACACCGTGCGTGCACAGGTATTATAACTAGTAATTATAAGGAAAGATTTTATATGTGAGGAAGAAAATTGAAATTTGTTTATAAACATTGCAACACCACTCTATTAGTGACGTGGATGGCCATACATTCAAGGAAGTTGCAAATTTAGCAACATCTTTATCGACATGGTTTTAACATGTCACCAGTTAATGATATCTTTAGCGATATGTTCTTAGAAGTCGTAAAATGGCGGCCCTTTTAGCAACATGATAGAGAATGTCGCAAAAATAGCGTCACACTTTGAGACCCAGTTTGCGACAAGATCATCTACAAACAAATTGTGATGCCACTGGCGACATGGTTTGTGACAAGGATGCTACAAAGTCGCTAAATATGTTGCTACTCGTGTCGCAACTTTGTGACTTTGAATAGTAAGTCGCTAAATACGTCACTAAAGAGCTATTTTCTTGTACACACGCGTACAAACTAATTGTAGTATGCATGGTTTGTTGTTGTGAGTGTTTTATGATGTGCTAATAACCTTCAAAGTTGCCTCCTTTGTAGGCTAGAAAACTAGTATTCCAACTTAGCATCTATCTTATTTCTTGTTGGCCTCAACGATTATGGATGAATGATCTTACTAAGTCAGAATCAAAAATATACCAAACAAGGAATCGAAACAAAGTTCTGTAAATATGCTTTGTATTAAATCAATAATGTCATCATTATAATCTGTTACAACTGCTAAACTATTTATACAAAATAAAAGGGTATATTGAAGAGTTGTGTCGGTTAGGGAGATAACTGCCATAAGGCAGTTAGGTTGTAACTGCAAAATAGCAGTTACTTGTGTAACTGTCATTGTTGACTTTCTATATTTGACCACTTGGGTTGACCGGGTCGTATGGGGTAAAAGGGTAGATTGGGATTAACCCAATATTCTCCCCCTTAATCACAATCGCTTTGTTGTAGATCTTTGACTCCGATTAGTTGTCTCATTGTTAGGAATCTGAGCTTCGGTAGTGCTTTTGTGAGCATGTCGGCCTTCTGAAATTCTCCGCTTATAAACTCGACTTGTAAATCTTCTCTTTCAACGCATTCTCGTATAAAGTGATATTTTATGTCAATGTGCTTACTCCTTTCGTGAAATACGGGATTCTTCATTAGTTCGATAGCAGACTTGTTGTCGAACATAATTGTAACCTTTTCGTCTTGGGTGTGTGTAAGCTTTCTTAGTAATCTTTTTAACCATAATCCTTGTGTTGCTGTTGCTGTTGCTGCAATGAATTCGGATTCACATGATGATAGAGCTACTGTGGCTTGTTTTTGTGTACTCCAGCTGATTGGTGATTCACCGTAGTAGAATATAATTCCAGTAGTGCCTTTGCCTTCTTGAGTGTTGACTCCGTAGCTACTGTCACTATAACCTTGTATTTGGTTTCCTCCATTGTGTTTGTAGGTGATTCCATAGTCTTTTGTTCCTTTTACAAAGCGTAGTACTTGCCTGATAGCTTTCATATGTTGTTCCTTTGGTTCTTGCATAAAAAGACTAAGTAATCCAATGGAATAACTTAAGTCGGGTCTTGTATGTAGCAGATATCGTAAGCATCCAATTAAGCTTTTGTATTCAGTTGAGTTGACCGTTGTTTCTTCAGTGTTCTTTGTTAGTCTTGTTCCTGGATCCATAGGTATTAGCGTTTCGTTGCAGTCTAGCATTCCAACTTCCTTTAGGATCTTGCTTGAGTAGGCGGATTGCTTTATAGATATGTCACCTCCAGTTTGTGTGACTCCAATTCCTAAGTAGTAGGATAGTAATCCTAGGTCACTCATCTCAAATTTTTCTTCCTTTTGAGCTTTGAATTTGTCTATCTCTTCTTTAGGTGTGCCAGTGATGATTAAATCATCTACATAGACTCCAACTAGAAGTATTGAATCTTTTGATTTCTTCGTGTAGACAGCTTGTTCCAAAGCGCATTTCTTGAAATCTAAAGACTTCAAGGTGTTGTCTAATTTTATGTTCCAAGCACGTGGTGCTTGTCTTAAACCGTATAGAGCTTTTGTGAGTCTGTAGACTTTTCCATTATCTTCTTTCTTTATAAATCCTTCGGGTTGTGTAACATACACTTCTTCTTTCAAGTCTCCATGCAGAAATGCAGATTTGACGTCAAGGTGATGTACATCCCATTTAATATTAGCAGCTATGGCTAATAGTAATCGGATTGTTTCCATTCTTGCTACAGGTGCAAAGACTTCTTCGAAATCTATGCCATGCTCTTGTATGTAGCCTTTAGCTACTAGTCTTGCTTTATGCTTGACTATATTTTCATTTGCATCTTTCTTGGTCTTGAATACCCACTTTAATCCAATGGCTTTATGTCCTTTTGGTAGAGTGGTTAGTTCCCATGTATTGTTTCTGTTGATGGAATCTAATTCGACCTTCATTGCTTCAATCCATTTTAGATAGTTTGATGCTTCCTTGTAATTCTTAGGTTCATCTTCACCATAATAATTGCTCGGGCAATACTTCCTCGGTGTTATCGTATATATCAGTTAATGTTCTAAAACCTTGTAATGGTGTATGATCAAAGTCTGGATGTAAATTCCTGGTTGTATTTGAGTTACTTTGATTTGTTGAACGTGCTGAGGTAGTAGGTGTAATTTTAGCGTTTACTCGCGATGAAGTTGTAGATGGTGTGCGAAATGCTTGTGAGGGTGAGTTTGTTGTTGATGTTATATTTTCATCATTTGTAGGGATATCATTGTCTTCTTCATTTGGTTGGATTTCTTGTTCCTGATGATCATTTGTGGCTTCTAGGTTTTCGACTTCGAAGTCAAACCATTCAGGTTGATTGTTGGTGTGTTCAATCAAGTAATCCTTCCAGTCCCATGCTTTATCCTCTTTAAACTTCACATCTCTACTAACACAAATTCTTTGTGTTGTTGGATCAAATAGTCGGTAGGCTTTTGATCCTTGTTCATTTCCTAAGTATACCATATTGTTGCTTCTGTCATCTAACTTTGTCAGATGTTGTGATGGTACCTTTGCATATGCTATGCAGCCGAAAACTTTTAGGTTTTCTAGGTTTGGCTTTCTTTGTTTAATCGCTTCATATGGAGTGATGTCTTCTAAGGCTTTTGTAGGAACGCTGTTTAGAATGTATATTGAATGTCTAACAGCTTCAGCCCAAAATTTTTGAGGCATGTTGGTTGCTTTCATCATGCATCTTGTTGTAGACATAATTGTCCTATTTCTTTGTTCAACTACTCCATTTTGTTGCGGTGAGTAAGGTGCGGTAAGTTGTCGTGCTATGCCATTTTCTTTGCAGTATTGAGTGAATTCGTTAGATGTGAATTCTCCTCCACGATCAGTTCTGAACATTTTTAATGATGTCCTTAGCTCCTTCTCTATTGTATTCTTGTATTCCTTGAAAGTATCAAATGCTTGATCTTTCGTGTTTAGGAGATACGCCCACATATATCTTGAATAGTCATCGACTAGTAAGAATATGTATCTTTTTTCCAGATGGTGTTGGTGTTGTAATTGGTCCACATAAATCTCCGTATACTAAATCTAAAGGTGAGGTTGATCTAGTTTTTGCTTTCTTGGGAAATGGCGCTCTGCTTTGTTTACCAACTAAACAAACATCACAGATTTGTGTTGTATGTTTAATGGCAGGTATTCCTTGAACTAACTCTCTTTGAGTCATTGATTTTAGTGATTTAAAGTTGAGATGTCCTAGTCTTGCGTGCCATAACCAAGTGTTGTCCTTCAAGTTTGCTAGTAGGCAAACAAGTGTGCCTATCTTCAGACTTGCTTTGTATAGACGATTTCTTTGTCTTGTCACTTTCATGAAGATTTTGTTGTCCATGTCATAAAGTCGTAATTCATCGTCTTCCATTACTACTTTACAACCGATTTCGGTGAATTGTCCAAGGCTCAATAAGTTGCTTTTTAGGCTGGGAATGTAATATACATGTGATATGATTCTTTGTTTTTCGTCATCAAATTCTATTAAAATTGAACCTTTTCCTTTGATCTGTATGTGAGATCCATCTCCGAATCTTACTTTTCCACTAACGTTCTCATCTAGGTCTTTGAAGTGTTCTCTCATTCCAGTCATATGATTGCTGGCTCCATTGTATAAGTACCATAGACTATCTACATTTGTCTCTTTATATCCTACATCTTCTTCGTGTAGCGAGGCAGTTTGATCTTTAAGTTTTGTTACAGGTGGGTCTTCTAATATTGCCATTAGTAAGGTAGGCTCTAAGTCCTCCTCGACAAGATTAGATTGCATACTAGTGTTTGGTTTTGAATGACACTTAGTTGCATAATGACCCATTTTATTGCATCTGTAACATTTTACTTTGCTAAGATCAATTGTTGTGAGAGTTTTCTCCGTCTTTCTTTTCTTCCTTAAATTTTTCTTGGTTTTTACCGTGTGAAAATTTATACTTCCCACGTCCACGTCCTCTAAAGTGTTTTCCTCTATTGTCATGCCGTGTGAACATCAATTTTTCTTGATTGTCCACATGTCTTCCCTTTTTTGAACTTAATCCTTTCTTCGTAGGTCTTAAGTCTTCCAATTGCTTCTTCCATAGTCATTTCACTTAGGTCAGAATATTGTTCTATAGATGCGACTATTTGCAGATACCTATCAGGTACAGCATTTAGTAGTCTCCGTACTAAGGTTTCATCTTCTATGGTGTGTCCTACACTAGCGGCTTTGTTTACGAGAGTTGTAAGTTTTGTAGTGAAGGTGTCGATTGTCTCGTCTTCCTTCATGTATAACATCTCAAAATCGGATTTGAGTGTTTGAAGTCTTGCTTGTTGAACTCTGTCTTCGCCAATGTGTCTAATTTTCAAAGCATTCCAAATGTCTTTGGCGGTTTTGTGCTTTGTTATTTGAAGTAATTGTTCTTCGGGTAAGGCTTGGTAAAGAAATGCAATAGCGGTTTTCTCTTTTTTCTTATTGGGTTAAGTCGACTCAGTCGGCTCTATTGTTTCCCATAAGCTATTTGCTTCGAGAATAATTTGCATGCGAATTGCCCATAATGAGTAATTCGCGGGCTTTAGGATTGTGCATTGAAATTGGGGTGTACTATTTGAAGTATTAGTACTAGGTTCCTTATTACTACTGTCTTTCGTCATATCTTAAAGATATTGACAATAAATCTCCAAGAAAATTTTAACACGATGTGTGTTGAAATTTCTTATTTTAGTGAGCTCTACTGTTTTATTTTCCTTAAATGTGTATAAAACTTTATAGAACTAGTTTTGAAAAACTATCCTGGGAGATTAAAAATTCTTAAATGAAATATCCTAAGGTTAATAACTCCTTAAAAGTTATTTATAATATAATAAGCAATGTAATCACTATGTTACTATATCTAAAAGTTTGATGAAGTACTAAATTTGTAATTTAAAGTAACTTATCAAACAAAAATAATATATATCAAAAATAAAATATATACTATATATAAAAAATGAAAGAGTGGTGTCGTAAATTTTTTGAAACCTGATCGGGTTGATGGTCTAACCGATGCCTTAAAAATAAAAATAAAAAATCATTTTGTGTAGCCCACTTAAAAAAAGATGTGCCTCCTTCTAATATGTATATCTCTTTTGTGAGATAAAGGGGTACGCTCCTTTTATTTCTTATATCTCTTAATTGAGATAAGAAAGTAAAAAAGGTCTCTCTTGGAGACTGTATTCGTCTCTCTCCCTTTTTCTGGGAATGGATCCGTTCTCTTCTTCTCCTAATCTTTATGGTCAAATGCCTTCATATCTTCTCCGGTGTGGTGTTCTTCGCGAGCACTCCTTCCCTTCAATCGAAATTTTAGGGTTTCGATGAATTGGGGGTTTTCAATCCGTGAGTGATATGGATGATTGGAGAGTTTAATTAAGTCGATTGGTGGTTTAATTAACTATCTGGGCTTGATTCTTGAATCGGAACAGGTGTGTTTGTTCGAATTTGAATCTTTTAATTCTGCCTTAATTGATGACTTCGTTTAGTTTTGTTTGAATCAACTGGTTAAAACGATTTAATTGTTTTCTAATCCTATTGGATTAATGATTCAGTTTCGATGGGTGAAAAAAAAATTGCGAATTGATTTTTTGTTGCCGGGTATGAGCAGTTACGTAGTTGTTGTTCCCTTGATGCGACATAAATATGAAACACAAAAATGATATCTTTGATTTGTGTTCAGATTATCTTTGGAAAAAAAAATTATCGAGACTGTTTTTCTTTTGATTCTGGAACTAAACGAAAAAAATGGTAAATGATGATTTTGGTTAGTGTGACCAAACCGCTCTGATACCAATGTTGGCCTCAATGATTATGGATCAATGATCTTACTAAGTCAGAATAAAAAATATACCAAACAGGGAATCGAAACAAAGTTCTGTAAATATGCTTTGTATTAAATCAATAATGTCATCATTCTAATCTGTTACAATTGCTAAACTATTTATACAAAATGAAAGGGTATGTTGAAGAGTTGTGTCGGTTAAGGAGATAACTGTCATAAGGCAGTTATGTTGTAACTGCAAAATAGCAGTTATTTGTGTAACTGTCATTGTTGACTTTCTGTGTTTGACCACTTGGGTTGACCGGGTCGTATGAGATAAATGGGTAGATTGGGATTAACCCAATATTTCTTATTTCATGAAAAGCATTCCACCACAAAAGCAATCCCCCTAAAGATTTTATCCCGCAAGTAAACCAATTGAAAAACTCTTTCAACCCATTCCAACCATTCTAGGTGATATATTGGCTTTGTTTTAGTTGCTCTTTAGCTTTCATTTAATTTGGTTTTGAGTAGGAGATGATTGAATTATCTATTTAGATAGTAATTTTTGTGTGTGCCAGGTTTGTAGATTTGGTTCAATACTAATTTTTGAGTAGGAGATGATTGTATTATCTAGTCTTCAGTACTCCAGTCCATCTTGAAAGTAATTCAACTAGACATTCCTTTCTTTTATTTTTGCAAGCCAAACACATTAGTTTACAGTATTGTAGTATGCCAACACGCCCGTTTAAGTCGGAGAATGAGCAACTCCTATATGTCATAGCAAGTGATAATGTTGTTGCCCATGAAGATTCTTACTAAATAGATCAGCTAGTTGAGACTGTTAGAATATGGTACAAAGAAATGAGACCCTCTTGTAATCTTCCCCATACCAAGTGACAATCCAACTCGACGTGCTTGATACTCTCATGGAAAACTGGATTTTTGGCAATAAAATTGTTGCTAGATAATCACATTTAAGAAGAGTAGGAGCGACATTAGGTACCGATGTTCATGCAACGGTAAAGATAACCAAGCTATATCAGAAGTAATTCTTAGCATACTTCTCTACTCGACTTCAGAAGAGGATGAGGAGACGGTAACTTGTTTCTTGGACTTCCAAGAAATAGGACTGCCTCCTAACATAATGATGAAAACCCTACTGATACTTCTTGGGGAGTAAGGGCGTGCTGCCTAATCTTGGGGAGTAAGGGCGTGCTGCCTAATCTGATTCATAGTAAGCTTGGACTGTATAATCAGAGGCAGAACTAAATTAGTAACAATCCCTGAGAAGTGTCATTATAGACATAGAAGTCGATGTAAGAATCCTGGGAAATTAAAGGTGCAGAAGAACTAGAATCATTTGAAACGTTACTGCAAATAAAGTCAAGAAGATGTGCATGGGCTTTATTGGGCCCGTCCGATCTTCTAACATCGGGTATTTGGATGTGAGGATGATGACGATGATGTGATCAGGATTGGTGACACTTAGAATTGGGAAACTTTGGAATGAGAGAATGAGGTATGGATTGGTGAAAGAGATCAAGTATAATTAGAAGTGAAACTGTCAAAATCGTTTGGAGTATGAAACAGATGACTAGCATTGTAAATTTTCTTCTGATAAGAACATGTATCCTGATTCTACATATGACAGTCTTGATATTTTTACGCATCAAGTTTCCAAAGTTATGTAAGCTGTAAGCCTTTTCTTCCGAAAGTGTATCCTGTGAGAATGCTAGAGGCTCGAGGTTAGAACTTGTACTGGTTTGGTTTCAATGTGCATGCATAGCCTAAGCAACCGAAAGCTTTCAGACGAAGATAAGAAGAATTTTTTTCCATACAAGTACAGAATGGTGTATTTCCATTAAGAAGTTTGGTGCCCAGGAATTAATGGTGTGTCTGATTGGAAAATAGAGCTCTTGAAGCTCCTGAAAGGTGTTTATGTTTACGCTCTAGTGCAGCACCGTTTTGTTTTGTCGAGGAGTACTATCTCTACAGCTTGTTCGGTGTATAATTCCTGTTGTCCGACAATAGGCTATAGGTTTGCTGCTACAACCAAACTAAATTTCATTACCCGATCTAATGGTTTTCAATTCTGAGGCAAATTATTTCCAGAAACATTTTTGACTGGTAAAAATAGCAATGCAATGCATGTGACAGAAGATTTTTGATGGACAAAGATATATGTAAATATGGACATCATGTAAAATGAATCAAGGAAATCATCATAAAGTCGATTCCTGCCCATTTCATTGACAATATGACAGTGACAAAATCCATTTGGTAGTGTAACTTTATATGGCCTTTTGAGTTTATGAATTTGGTGAGTGAGACTTAATGTGGCCTTTTGAGTTTATGAATATGAGAAAAAGGATCTATATCGCATATATGAACATTGCAACTCTAGGCGATAAGAGAGGTGTAAAGCAAACCACACTTTAGATGTCTTTTGCAAAAGCTTTACAGGAGCCTCAAAGAAACCAAAAACAAGCATTAGCCAAAAACAAAAAGATGATGTTTCAAAGTTAACTCAACCTCCCCCCAAATCATTCTAATCTTAAGCTGTCTCATTTTAACGATACTGATTTTTCACCATAACTAAAGCATTCAACATTCATAAAAATTTCGATGACATAAGTGTTGGTAGCAGAACTGATATAGGCCTGATCAATCAACCTTGCGAAGCGAACTGAAAACAATCATCCGTTCACTAATGCTCATAAAATACCAAGAAAATGGTGGTCACACAAGTACATTAATTAAGAAAGATAAATAAGTCGATAGCAATCTACTAGTAGACAACATATTTAGCACATCTAAGTACTACATACAAAGCATAATCTCATATGGTCTCGTGGCGCTCCTCAAAAAACTAATACTTCCTATCAATCATAATATAGATCAGGATACGTGATACTTAGAACGAATAGAAATATACAGATAGTAGCATGCCGAGAAAAACAGAGCCAATCGACATGTATAGTCCAGATGAGCTAGAGGCTTGGGACACCGGTGTTGGGGCAACAGCCATCGAGGGTCCAAATGCAGCCATTGTTGGAGCCATGCCCATTGCCGTTGGTGATTGAGCTGCAATTACAAACATGTTAAAAAAAATCCTAATCAAGGTTTTAGCTTTGCTTAAGTTCATATCAAGGTACAACCATCAATGCATAATATAATGTAAAACTAATTGTAGCATTGTTTCTGTCTAGAGCAAATTTACAAGACATGACAAACTATTGTGTTTCATGTGATTGACATTATTATTGAATATAAAGCCTTGTTACCAGACTGAATTCAAATGAAGAGCAATGTACAACTTTAAAGAAAATGGTACAAATTTTGCTGTCCTATGCTGTATTTGTGTACTAATTTTGCTACATTGGGTACAACTTCTGATGCATAGGGTAAGGGTACTATGTTGGGTCTTCATTTGGTTGGGTTGTACTATTAGAACCCCCTATGGGGTCACATCATAGGTTTGGGTCAAACCGTACAAGTCCGCACATTAAATCAAATATTATAAGCCGCACATTAAATCAAATTCACATACATTTTTAATTTTTACGTGTAAATTCATTATATTCTATAAGGTACTTAAGTAATTTAACTGGTCATAAGCCCTTGTAAGCCCCTTTCTATAGGCTTGGGCTTATAGAGGCTTATGACGCCTGTGTGACCCCGATAAGCCCTTTGCCTAACATAGCCATTGTGTTCTGATTTTTGAAACCAGAATAAGCCATAAGCCCCAAGAACCTTTATTCATCCATCTTAAAGAATAAACTTAGCTAATTTTAATTCACAATAAGTAACCCATTTCAAAATAGAAAACCAAAATCAGAGTAATTCATAAGAAATATTATAACAGTTTATTTCACCCTGAACTATAAAATATCTAAATAAACATAACCATTTAAGCCTATATGTTTCTAATCCAACCCCAAAATGTATTCCCATCAATATCGAAACCCAAAAAAAAAAAAAAAAAAACAAATAATCCTAAAAATCATGCATCAAAATAGTGCAAATACAAATAGATCCCAACAGAAACATTTCCTACTTCATTTCCAAAAATTAACCAAAAAACATAAGCAAAAACACTAATAATAGTCCAGATCTGTTAACATACCAGGAGCCATGCCAGTTCCAAGACTCACTGCAAAACCAAACACAAACATTAGTATCTCATAAACCCTTAAAAACCAAAAAAAAAAAAAAAAAAAAACATATGATAAAAAAATATTGCAAAACTCACTTCCACAGTTAGTAGCAGAAGGAGCATTAATTTTACAAGCTTGAGGCAAACCCATAGCTTTAGTAACATTCAAACTAACACCCAACTGAGCACTATTCTTAAAAGCTTCACACAAACACTCTGCATCAGTTTTCAAAACAGTTTTCAAACCAGAACAGCATGTTCCTTCTGGTTTCTTAACTGTACTGCCTGCAGTCACGTATGACAAACAGTCAGCCATGCTTAGGATCACTGTTGAACAGTCTGCTGCTGGTGCTGGTGCGGCTGTGTGGTGGGCTGAGTCAACTATTGCGGCTGAGATGAAGAGGAGGAGGAGACTGGTTAAGATGGTTTGTGCCATTTTTTGTTTAAAGTGTGTGTGTTTTTGGGTGTTTTTAGTGTGTGTGTGTGAGGAAAGTTGGTTTTGAGAGGGTTTTTGAGAGGGTGGTAGTGGGAGAGTGAGGTGTTTATGAAGGAGGAAATTATTTTTGATGGGCTCTGTGTTGTGTTCATTTGGCTAGATTAGTCCTTTGGTTCTTATTGTTTGTTATTTTGGCCTTTGAATATGGGAGTTGATACTCACACCACATCATTTGATGCATGTATCACAATTTGTGCATTACGGTAAAGCTGTAATGCACAAATTATGATGCATTCATCAAATTGTGTGGTGTAAGTATCAATTCCTTTTGAATATATGTTAGATCATTTGGTGTTGCATTTTACCATGGTGGTAACTTTTTACTAACAGTAATTTCTTAGAAATACCCAAGTAAGATGCTGAAATAAAAAGATTTTACATCATTGATTCGGTGAGTAAGAAATTGTCGATTTATTAAAGGTACAAGCAATTCGACGTTTTGAAAGAAACTTGCATGTCTTCTATTAAAAAGTGTATGTTCACAGTATATTAAGTTAAAAAAAAAATCCAATTATAAAATTTCTGTATCATCTGTTTAGTGGTTTTGTACAAAAATATCATCTTTCACAGCTTGGCATTTATTTGTCACTAGCATGTAATCACATATTAGACATCACGTCAAGTGATTACAAATGCATCTTTTGTTCAAGTTACAAAATGTGGGTTTGACTTGATGGTTTTTCATTGATATTTGTAAGTTTATTTTTATGACATGGTATTGACATACTTCGACATCATTTGATGGCATAAATAGTGGTTGCTAAGTTAAACTGGATTTTAATGTTTAAGTTAATAAAAAATCATTTTAGATGATAGATGTTACTATACATATGTTGATGATAAATTTGAGTTGAAATTTGTAAGTTGTATATGACTTTATTTAAAACAAAAAATTTGGATAGCAAAGTGAGCAATTATTTTATGTTACTTATGAAACACGTTTGCAGTTAACTTAAGTCTATACAAAACATGGTCAAGTTTGCCAAATGTTTAGCATTTCCTTTGCATCAAGCGCATTTAATCTCCTGAGTCTTCATTTCTTGTGTTTCATGTGAATATCGTGTGTTTGATTCCAGATCAGATTTAACAATTGGTTTAAACACTAATTAGTTAACTTCAAAAAAATATATAAATCAATTTAAATCTCATAAAATTGTTACAACTCATCTCCAACTAAGCACTATCTTTTTACACATATCAACATTGTATTTCATGTTAATCTTGGTTTGAGGCAACGTAATAGCGGTAATACCACTCTCTTTCCCAGATTATTTTAGTGGATGCCAAAAACATTTACTTACCGTATTTATAAAAAAATGATATGGATAGAAATGACATTTATTTCCTTTTGAAGGACCAAAGAAATAATATTGGCACAGACAAGGCATAAAAGTTGTAATTTAAGGTGTGAAGTGGGAAACTGTGTTCACTCGAGGATAGAGAGTGTTGGGAAGGTTTCTAGGGAAGAGTGTGCCATATGCGTACAATAGCGACCTACCAATTTCTGTAAATGTGAAATGAAAGGGTTACGTGTCTGTCTCTATGGCAATCCGGGTTTAATGGTTTTCTCTGTCAAAGACTTTTACGCTTAAAATCAATTTTAAGCGAAGAAGGTTGTTTTCTTTTTCCGAGTAGCTCGTTGCTTGTTTCCGTTTGTCTTCTATTTTTATGTAAATTCAAATTAATTGATAAATAAAAAAATACTAGCAATGGTTATTTTTTGTTTTAGAGCACAAGGTATACAAGGACCCAATAACACGTTATTGGTATATCACCTCAACGTCATACTGTAATCCTAATAACACATCAATAACTCAAACAACGCTCCCTCATAACACACTACTAACATCATCTGTAGGTCCCGCAAAATACCCCACCAAATATACCACTCACTTACAATAAAAAATACACACACACACAAAAGATGCATTTGGCTTGAGCTAGTGGAGTGGCTCAAAACACAAAAGAGTGCATTTGGCACAAGTTTGGCATGTTGGCCGGTAAAGTTGGCACACCAATGGCTTACCAATGGCTCACCAATGGCACCCCATACCTTGTGCTCTTAGAGAGCAAGGTCTTGTAGCTCACGCCAAACGTCAAAAAAAAATATGTTATAAGAACTCCCTTTATAAGTCAATTGTACAAACCGCAAAACACATAATACAACATCGTGATACACATTCTACAACCATCTGATGTGTACAATAATTGAAAACCCCTATAAAATGGTCTGTATAAACTGCCCCGTCAAAAATATAGTTTCATATTATCTCATCTCAATCATTTTTTTTATTTTCACTATCTTTTATCACTAACATATTAAAAAACACTTTCATTAATCATTTAAGTCAAAACCTCACGACTCCTATCATACTTAGGGGTGGCAATCGAGTCGTATTCGTGTTAACCTATTCGGGTTCGCGTGTTGGCGGGTTATTATAGACTTTACCCAAACACGACCCATTTATTAATCGTGTCAAGAAACTCAACCCTAACCCAGACCTGCATAACACGTGTAACCCATTTGTGACCCGTTTAACCCATTTAAGTAAATAGGTCAAGCAGTGAATATTCACTGATGGTTTGTCGATTTAACTAGTTTAAATGCAAAAAATGATATAAGGATCTAAAATATAATAAGAATAACATACAAATAACTATACGACAATTTTCTAAATTATAAGCGTCAATTTTCATGATATCTAAGGTATAGAATTATAATTCACTCATACTAAGTAAATAACAAATTACATTTAATCTACATCCAACATAAAAACCAGGTTATATATTTTATTTTTAAGATCTAACATACTTAAACGGGTTCACGTGTTGACGTGTTTAATATGTACTCGACCCAAACACGACCCGTTTATTAAACGGGTAGACGAGTTGACCCGTTTTTTACCCAAACTTGTTTATCCTCAACTCAAACCTGTTTAACTTCGTGTCGGGTTCGTGTCGTATATCGTGTCGTGTCAAGAATTGTCACCCCTAATCATACTCAATTAAACCGCAAAACTCAACACAAAAATCAATTAAAAAAAACAAAAAACAAAAAACAAAAAATAAAAACCAAAACTTTAGCCAAAATCCACTTTTGATGGCGCAAGCCACTGCCATTACTTGCATTTTGGTGCGGGAGGAAAGGTAAAGGGGTATAATGCCTTGGCTTTAGTTCAAATCAAAACCTCTATAAATGGTGTAGGTGAAATGTTATCACACCTTACCCACAACTCAATGAGTCAAAACGTTATGTTTTTAAAACATACTTGAAATACATAATCTCAAAATACAAATTTAAGTAACATGGTACTTAGATTGGGTGTAGCGATTCACAAGATTGATCACTTGATCCACATTAGCCATTTACATCATCAAACACTTGTTGTGTCACCACACAAACAAATTAAAGTAAGTATTACAATCATTTTAGGGGTACCAATTGTTAGATGTTTATATTAGTCCATTATTATTTTGTTATGTGCCTTGATGTTAGGATTTAGTAAATCCAGTCATTAAAGAGTCGGTCACCTCAAGTATATGTAATCGTTAGAAAGCTCGTAGTCGTAGATTATTTAATGTTAAGTAGTATTTAGTTAAGTAACACCGTGGAGGATGGACGGGTCTTTACCCACTGTATGCCTGATCCACAGCCCGTAGGTGGCGATTTGTGTAAGACTATAAATACTCTCTACCTCCCAAGGTAGAGAGTTGGAGCTCATAATAATACTTTCATTTTCTCTCACTAAGTTCCCAAAACCTCTAACTCTTTCTCTCTCTAAAACTCCATAGTATACGCCTCTTTGATCTTTGGTTTAGTGTGTTTATGAAATCCAATATGCAACAATTGGTATCAAGAGCCATGGTTTGATCATCTCTCTTACATATCCTTGGATTTCTAGTGGTTTTAGATGGTTTTTGAGTTTGAAAAAGTTTAGTGGTTTTTGCATCATTTGGATCATTTCTAGTGTTATAGTTTGAATTTTGGGTGTACTTTTGTGTTTAGAATCATTGTAAGTGCTTGGGTTTTGATTTGGTAAGCTTGAATCACTGTGGTTGAGCTTGTTTTGGATTGAAAAGTGTGTTTTTGAAGTTTTTCTTGCTAGCGACTTGGTTCTCGTTGTGTTTTTTATCGTAGCGACTTGCTTCAGTAAAAGTTAGCGAGTTACAGTGTTAGTTGTTAGCGACTTGAGCCTAGCGACTTATCTATTGAGACAAGCCGACAAATAGTACAAGTTAGTGGATTCTTAATAACTTACGTAAACATACAAAATAAAACGTGAGTTTTAAGAAATAAAAGACTGATGAGTGTCTAAATACTCATCATTTTTGTACCTTTTAAACTGCAAAAACATCTGAAAACACTCAGAAATGCATCAAAATGATAAAAATATCACAAACAAGTATTTTATGTGTTTTAAATGCAAAAATTCCAAAATCAGATGAAAAACGTATCAAGTTTGCATAATTGGCAGTTTTAGTCCCCCAAGTTTCAAAAGTTGTCAAATCTAGTCCCTGGTAAATCAAAATAAAGAAAAATATCATTTAAGGTCCATGGGATTCAAAAGTTGTCAAAACAAACCCTTCAAAGTTTTAAAATTGCATAATGACAACTTTGGTCCCTCAACTTTGAAAAATGTCAAAAATAGTCCTCGGATATTTAAAAGATGAAAATAATCAAATGTGGTCCTTGTACTATTAAAGATTGCCAAGTTTGGTCCTTGTGTTAACTTTGGAATATTGGCATTTTCAGTCCCTCAAAATCCAGAAATTACATGAATGGTCCTTATGTTTATATTTCTACAAATCCAAACCGGACCCTATATTAAATCCGGCCCAACACCAAGCCCAACCAAATTTGACCCCTTGACCCCTGCCAATATACCACTTGACCCCCCCATTTGAACCCCCCGTTATTAATATCCAACGGGTCAAACCAGTCAAAACGCGCCCAAACCAGAAATACTGTTCTTCTCCCTCACCAAGCCTGAAAACCAAAACCACCTGTTTTCCCCACCTCTCCACCTCAACACCACCTTTCCACTTATCTAACCACTATCCCTCCACCTCACATCCCAGCCCACCTTGCATTTAATGCTTCCCCACCATAGCAGTTCACTGTTTCACTCACAACCTCTGTTTTTGCTACTAACCTCCCAACTTGGCCACCAAATTACTTCCCCTTGTTCCCCTCCACCTCCACAACACACCAAGGTTCTTTAATTGCTCTAAAACTGTCTCAAGCAACCGTGTACACTTTTGGCGCCAAAAGTGAATTTAAAGGCTAGGATGAGTTTGACTGCATCAATGGCCAAGATTTGAAGTGGGAAAGATTCAGAGACATGTGGGGAGTCTAAAAGATCAATATAAAGAAAGGTGAAGCAGAGGAGAGACATATCGAGAGTAATTTTAGTTTATTTATGTCGTTTTAATTAGTTTTCAAATACCAGTGTAATGTTAATCTTTCAAGTACTGTTTCTAGCAATTTCAGTGTATTGTTAAACTTTTTCAAGTATCAATTTCAAGTTTAAATCATATTTCAAGTTTATGCATTTTCAAGTTCTAATTCTCAAATATGATCAAAGGTTGTTATTAATGGTTATCTTGGACTCATAAGCCAACATAAGCTCCTAGAAAGCTTATTTAAGCTTTTAGAAACTCTAAAAGTCAGTTTAAAGTTAAAAACCAAAAATACCAAAAAATTCACATAAAATAGATAAAAATTCAAAAATCATTGACTATGGTGAAGGAAGCTGAAGCAGGGTAATCTATGGATTGCCTTTGGGTTAGAAGCTTTGTGGAAAGCTGTTAGGAGTGGTCCTTTGATCTTGGTTCTTTATTTTTCACTGAGTAACAAATTTGTAAGCTTATTCTCAAAAATTTGCATTCTACTGTAGACCCTAGTTTATGCTATTGTCTTTGTGTTTATATGTGTCTGTGGTATGTTTAAATAATAATAATGCTTAAAATTTCAGGTTTGTTAATTAAAATTCAAAGTTGCTTAGATTTCTCATTTTCACTGTTACAATAATATAGGATTGAATATTGGTTGTTTGTTGTTATCCTTGATACTTTTGTGTCCAAACCAGTTTATATAATCATAATAAGTCTTAATTAATCAATTGTATGGTCTAATTCAGTATTGGAGTATGAAAATCACTTAATCCTTGTTTTAAAAGTGTTTGGATCTGCTGAATTAGTGGAGTTGAGTGTTGTTTTAGTTGTTGTTATTGCTTGATACATGCTACCTTAGCTCCTATTATCTCAATTCTTGCATATAAACCAGTACTCATTTGTAAAAAAGTCAAAATTATGTTTAATCTCATATTAATAGTTAACTGTTAGGATCTAGAGTGTGAAATTCATCATATTAGCTTAAAACTTGGTACTCTAGCTTAAATCATTCTTATTACAGCTTAATATATCATTATCATTAAGTAGAATCAAGCCAAAGTTCATATTAGTCAACTTATTTGATTTTCATAAAAAGTCAAATTTTCCTAGTAGCAGTTTTTGAATAAACTTTGTAATTTTATTGTGATCTTACTATTAGGATTTAGGATTTAAGCTTTTGGGATATTAAAGTTTAGTTTGCTCATCTTAATTAGAAAAATATTAGCTTATAACTACTTAGCTTATAAACTGCTTATTTTTAATCTTGTTTTAGACACTTTTTCAAAAACATGCTCATTGCGAGTTAAGCTACCTATTTCACAAGCTCTTACAGAGCTCATCAGAGATCTAGCTTGTGTACTTTAGCTTTTTGAGTAGCTCACCTAGCCATCTTAAAGTTCCAAGTTTAGTTTTTCCATTCTTAGCTTATTTAATAAGCCTGCTAAGTGCTTTTTGTTTTGTCCAATTTAACTAGTACAAAGATTACTCAGTGTTTTAAAATTTTTCATAAGCTCATTAAAAGCTCATCAATGAACTCCACAGTGAAAGCTTTAGCTTTTTGGAAAGCTTAGTTGGTTAACTTGTTAGTTCCAGTGTTCTTTTTCATTTCCAAGATTATTTTAGTGCTTAAAATAAGCTAAAAGTACCTAGAAATCTAATAGGTACACTTGTTTAAGCAGTCAAGCTTGTGCTTATTGTTCAGGTGCTTATTTCTAAGTATTTGTGCTTTTTAGGTTTTCATTTTAGCTTATTAACATTTGCTTAGCTTATTTGGTTTACATTTGCTTATTTATTAGCTTAAATAGCCATTTGGCTAGTACTTGTGCTTTTTTCCATTTCTTGTTCAACTGTTAAGAAAACATAAGCTCAAACTTAGCTTATTAGTGTTTTTCATAAAAAATTGTAGTTTTGAAATTTGCTTATCTTATTGTACTTAATCGGTTTGTAAAGAAAAAATCCAAAAGAAAATAAAAGCAAAAAGCCATTGCTGGGATTCGAACCCTGGCCACCCAGCTCACCACACCACACACTCACCAACTGCCTTTGGGTCTTTGACTGGTTATAGTTTGCACAATTTAATACATTACCCTTGTTTTCTAAATTAGCTTATACGATTAAGTTAGCTTATTTCTAGCTTAATTAAACAAGTTGTTACATCTTTTGTATTTTTCTTAGCTTTGTATTAGTATAAAGTATTTTATAAAAAAGTTTTAGAATTTTCTGAATAGTTTTAGTATTTTTAATCATTTAATTAGTTTAAAATAGTATTTAATTCATAATAAAAAATATAAAAGTCAAAAAAATATAAATCTTTTTTCTAAAATGTTCTTTTGTCATATAGTAAGTAAGAAAATTGTTTTTACACTCGTAGGACTTTTATTTCACAAATTTTACATTTTTACTTGCGCACTCGCGTAATTTTTACATATAACGCGCGTTTTCATTCTAGGTCACGTTTTTAGGTAATTTAGGTTTACGCTTCAATTAAAATAGTTTATTTAAGTTATTTTGTGTTATAAATCAAGAAAAACATCATTTTAAAAATAGTGATAGCGTTTATTTAATATAATTTAGCTTTTAATTTTCTTTAATTTGCATTTAAGCCCCTGTAATTTACAAAACTTTTTCTTTAGGTATAAATATTCCAAAATCCTTACTGATCACTATCCTTAGTGATTATTCGACATCTGAAAGTGTTAAACACCATTAATCCTCCGTGGGACTTAACGACCTGAGGTAACACTATACTCTCCAGATCTTAATTGCATTGGTTTTAAAATGTTTTAATTTTATTACGGTTGACCATTCACAAGTGGTTAGCTTGTGTGATAAAATTTACGGTTCAGACCCAATCTAATTTTGGCGCCGCTGCCGGGGAGGCTTTAGCGTGTCTTAAACCTTTTCAGACCCGTACTTGCACATATACCACCTTTTGTAAACAGTTTTTTTTAAGATATCAAAAAGTCATTAACACTTTTCCTAAAGTGTTAACAACACCAAACAAAATATAAAACAACAAAACAATCGTAACGTTTTCTATCTTGTATTTTCTTTAAGGTGATTCTTAAAGAGATACGATTTGGTTAAACGAGACGATACCAAAAATATTGTCCAAAAGTTTTTAAACCCTTAGCACAAATCCATACCTACGTCTTTTTAGTGGTACTTAATATATACATAAAAATCAACCACCGCAAATCAAGGCAGTACACCTACCAACTGGGGGTGTGAACATTAATAAGTTCCCGAACAAAAGATCAAAACTTGCCTTTGTGTCATTGTGATTTGGTGTACCTTTTTCAAAGAAGCCATTTCATTTGTGATTATTGGTTAAGTTCACTTGTCGTTTTGCCTCGCATTTGTTTTTGGAAACTGGTTTTTAAACTTAGTGCATGCGCACTCGTTCTTCCAGCTCCACAAGTCCACTTTCGGAGCTTGCAAATATTCCACGTAGGCGTAGAGGGCGTTCGCTCCTTGGCCGTGACGAGGAAACGTCTAGTACCACCACACCCTGTCGTAATGGCAGAAGATAAACCGATGAATGAGCTTCTCCAAGCACCCATCGAGGGTTACGGAGATGCCATTATTGTCCCACCATGCGTGGGTGATACCTTTGAGCTCAAAACCGGGTTGCTTAATTTGGTAACCCAAAGCCAATTTTATGGTTTTGAGCGGGATGATCCTCATGCACATATTCGATGGTTTAACAAGATTGCATCTACCATCAAATACAAGAATGTCCCACATGAAACAATTAAGCTTCTTCTGTTTCCATTCTCTCTAGAGGGACAAGCCCGGAATTGGCTTGAGAAACAACCCCTCGTTCCATTGAGACATGGGAGGATCTAGTCACTAAGTTTGTTAGCGAATTCTATCCTCCATCCCGAACTACAAGTCTTAAGAATGAGATAATGAAATTTTCTCAAAGATTTGATGAATCATTCGGGGAGGCATGGGATCGTTACAAAGAGTTGCTCAAAGCAAGTGTCCGCATCAAGGTTTTACCGAGTTAATGCAAATGGATACTTTCTACAATGGTCTGCACCAAGCTGACCAAGACTCTTTAAATGCCTCCGCGGGAGGTAATTTCTGAGCAAGACCACAAAAGAAGCCTTGCAAATCATTGAAAACAAGTCCCAGGTCCGCCCTTTCCGAACAAAGACATATCGGACTCGGTCTAATGCAGGGACCTTCTACTTCATCTCCGTGAGTACATCTAGCACCGATGCTAAGATTGACAAACTCACGAGATATTGTTCAGGGCTTTGGTTCTTGCAAACCAAAAGAAAGTCACTTTCACAGAGACACCATCACATGGTGAAGTGAAGAAAGTCGAAGTCTGTGTTACTTGTGGTGGCCCTCATGCATACTACAACTTATGCGCCACCGATGGTAGTCTGTTTGAAGCCAATGCCATAGCCGGTACTTCACATCAAGGAGGTAATCAATACCGTCCTCAAAATGAGCCAAACTACCGTGCTAATACTTATCGGGGACCACCGGTTTTAGCCGAAATCCTAACATGCAAAACAGGAATCAGAACCAACCTAGAATGAACCAAGGTTATCAAAACCAAGGTAATTTCTATCCCGGACCAAATCAAGGTTTCCAACATCAAGGAAACCTTAATCAAAACAATTTCAATCGAGGGAATCAATTTCATGGGAATGTGAATCCTAATCAAGGAAATTTTCAAAATCAAGGCCCTAATCCAAACATTAGAGGCAAGAATTTTCCTAATCAAACTCAAGCCATTGTTCCAAGCTGGACCATCATCGATGAGTTATTGAAACAATTCATGAAATCCCAAGATGAAATGAAACAGGTTGTTGGTCGGTCGATCGTGATCTTAAGAAGTCTCTAAATGATCAACCCTCGGGCTCAGGAAAACTTCCGAGCAACACGATCGCTAACCCGAGGCGCGATGCAAAGGCGATCACAACCAAAAGTGGTGTTTCATACAATGGACCCGCTATTCCTACTACCTTTTCTTCTTCTCTCCCGAAGGTAGTGGAAAGTGAACCTGAGACTATAAAGGACAAGGAACTTCCTACTAATAACGGAGGTACCAACGATGTCCAACCTCAAGTTGTCCGGAAACCCAAATCCAATCCGGAGTTGTTTTGAACCTCCAGGTAGCTCCGTTGAAAACCCCAAATCCAAATCTTCTATTCCTTACCCATCACGTTTGAATGAGCAAAGCTCGCGAAAAAGCCAGGTCATCAAATGGACAAATTTCTTCAAATTTTCCAAGAACTACATTTTGACATAAGCTTTGCGGATGCTATCATCCTGATGCCCAAGTTTGCATCAACTCTCAAACACATGTTAAGCAACAAGGAAAAGCTGTTTGAAATGGCTAAAACTCCTCTGAACAAGCGCTCTGCATTATCTTGAAGAAAGCTTCGAGAAAAGCTTGGAGATCTGGAAAATTTCTCTTACCTTGTGTATTTCGAGGGAATGGTTGAATGCTTTGCCTTAGCGGATCTTGGTGCAAGCATCAATCGATGCCTTATTGATATGGAAGAAACTTTCTCTTCGGACCTTACTACTACATGCATGACTCTCGAGCTTGCAGATCGTACAATATCCCGTCCACTTGGCATTGCCGAGGACTTATTTGTGAAAGTAGGAAAATTCCATTTTCCAGCTGACTTTGTGGTTGTTGACTTCGATGCCGATCATCGGGTTCCTCTCATTGTTGGGCGAGGATTCACGAGAATGGGCGTGCTCTCATTGATGTATTTGAGCAAGAAATCACATTACGTGTGGGTAATGAAGCATCACTTTTAACCTTGATCAAACTTGAGGTACTCGCAAACTATGATTACGAGTCGGTTAACGAATAGATATCATTGATATTGCTTCTGAAGAGTACTCTCAAGAAATTCTTGGTTATGATCATAATTCTTCGAGTGACAATCTCACTCATTCATCTCAACCCATCATTGCCAATTATACTCCTTCTCTCACTCCATTTGAGGAAAGTGACTTCATCTTGGAAGAGATTGAAGCATATTTGTCTAGTGATTCAGTTCCATGGGAAATTGATCACGCTCCCATCGACATCGAGGGGGACATACTTCTCATTGAGAAGTTGCTTAATGATGATCCATCATCACTCCCTCCCGTCGAGCTTCATAACAAGGAAGTCAAGTCAGTTGAGAAAGCTGAAGAATTTCCTGAAGTCGAACTTAAGGACTTACCACCTCATCTCGAGTATGCATTTCTTGAAGGTGATGATAAATTACCGGTCATTATTGCTCGAGATTTGAGTAAAGATGAAAAGACTGCTCTCATAAAGGTCTTGAAGTCACACAAGCAAGCAATTGCTTGGAAACTCTCCGACATTAAGGGTATCAACCCTGAATTTTGTACTCACAAAATCTTGATGGAGGATGACTTCAAACCAGCATTCAACATCGAGAGAAGGGTAAATCCAAAATCCATGATGTTATCAAACAGAGGTTATCAAACTTCTTGATGCGAGGATTAATTTACCCGATCTCGATAGTCCTTGGGTTAGCCCAATTCATTGTGTTCCTAAAAGGGTGGCATAAGCTGTTGTCACAAATGAAGATAACGAGTTAATTCCAACTCGGCTGGTTACGGGATGGCGTGTTTGCATTGACTATCGTAAGTTGAATGGCGCCACCCGTAAAGACCATTTTCCTCTACCCTTCATGGACCAAATGCTTGAGAGATTAGCAGGGAGCGAATACTATTGTTTCCTTGATGGTTTCTCGGGTTATTTTCAGATCCCCATTGATCCACGGGATCAAGAAAAGACCACATTCACCTGCCCATACGGAACTTTTGCCTACAGACGTATGCCTTTTGGCCTATGTAATGCTCCTGGCGCGTTCCAACGATGTATGATGGCAATTTTCCATGACATGATCGGGGAAACAATGGAGGTGTTTATGGATGACTTCTAGGTCATTGGGGACTCGTTTCAAACATGTCTCTCCCATTTAGATAAAATGCTAAAACGGTGTGAAGACACCAATCTTTGTCTAAATTGGGAGAAGAGCCACTTCATGGTCAAAGAAGGCATAGTCCTTGGCCATAAGATTTCAAAAAACGGGATTGAGGTTGATAGAGCAAAAGTCGATGTTATTGCTAAATTACCTCATCCTACTACCGTCAAAGGTATTAGGAGTTTTAGGTCATGCCGGATTTTATCGCAGATTCATACAAGATTTTTCTAAAATCGCCCGGCCTATGACCCATCTTCTTGAAAAAGATGCTCCTTTTATCTTCTCACTGGAGTGCATCAAAGCTTTTGAAACATTAAAGAAAAGCTTAATGAGGCACCATTCTCGTTGCTCCCATTTGGGATTTACCCTTTAAGCTCATGTGTGATGCAAGTGATTTTGCTATCGGTGCGATCTTGGGGCACGCGTTAAACAAGCATTTTCAGCCTATCCACTACGCAAGTAAAACAATGACTGAAGCTCAAACTCATTACACCACCACAGAAAAAGAGCTATTAGCTGTGGTGTATGCGTTTGAGAAGTTTCGGCCATATCTAATCTTGACCAAATGCGTGGTGTATACGGATCACTCGGCTCTCAAATATCTCTTTGCAAAACAAGATGCAAAGCCGAGATTGCTCCGTTGGGTTCTCCTTCTGCAAGAATTTGATATCATTATACGTGATAAAAAAAGGAGCTGAGAACCTCGCTGCTGATCATCTGTCACGTCTAGAAAACCCTCACCAAGATGTTTTCGAGAGAAAGGAAATAAATGAAACATTTCCTCTCGATACACTCAATGCGGTTTCTTTTCGTGGAGACTCTACTACCCCATGGTTTGATGACTTCGCAAATTACCATGCGGGTAACTTCATAGTGAAAGGGATGTCGACCCAACAGAAGAACAAATTCTTCAAAGATGTTAAACATTACTTTTGGGACGACCCCTACTTATTCAAAATATGTGCGGATCAAGTCATCTGACGGTGTGTTTATGGACAGGAAGCTATTGGCATTCTCAAAGCTTGCCATGCTGGACCCACCGGGGGCCATCATAGTCCAAACTACACCGCCAAAAGGTGTTTGATTCCGGGTTTTATTGGCCCACAATCTATTAGGATGCCCACGAATTTGTCAAAGCACTGTGGCGCTTGTCAGCGTTACGGAAATATCTCGCAAAAGAAATGAAATGCAAAGCGCCATTCAAGTGTGTGAGATCTTTGACATCCGGGGCATTGACTTTATGGGGCCATTTCCATCATCTCGAGGAAACAAATACATACTTGTGGTTGTTGACTATTTGTCAAAATGGGTTGAAGCGAAAGCTTTACCTACTAATGATGCCCGAGTAGTTGTGAAATTTTTAAAATCTCTTTTTGCTAGGTTTGGAACTCCGCGAGCTATAATTAGTGATCGTGGTACACATTTATGCAATGACCAGTTTGATAAAGTCATGCAAAAGTATGGTGTAACTCACCGTCTCTCTACTGCATACCACCCCCAAACAAGTGGGCAAGTGGAAGTTTCCAACCGTGGTATTAAAAGAATTCTTGAAAGGGCGGTGGCGAAAACCGTGCATCACGGTCGGGATAAACTGGATGACGCACTCGGGCCTTCCGTGCAGGCTTATAAAACACCCATCGGGTGTACTCCATACAAGCTAGTGTACGGAAAGGCATGTCATCTGCGATTGAGCTTCGAGCACAAAGCATCTTGGGCCTTGAAACATGCCAACTTTGATAGTCGGGCGGTGGTGATCACAGAAAAATTCAAATGAATGAATTAAATGAACTCCGTGATCAAGCATACGAGAACTCTTTGATCTACAAACAAAAGACAAAGAAGATTCATGACTCCAAAATCAAAACCGCGTTTTCAACGTCGGTGATCGAGTCCTTCTTTTCAATTCAAGATTGAAGATTTTCTCGGGAAAACTAAAATCCAGTCGGACCATTCACCATCAATAAAGTATTTCCTTATGGAACCATTGAGTTATCTCAACCCGATGGTCCAAATTTTAAAGTGAATGGTCATCGATTAAAGCACTATTTTGGAGAGGACATTCCAACCGTGGTTGTCCCGGATCTACAAACTTTCCCCATGAACCAATGAATGCGGGGATCGAGTCAAGCTAGTGACTCGGGAAACAAAAACAGTAGCACACACCATATGGGTTTTCACCCATATTTCTGACTTTTTTCTATTTTCTACCACCCTAGTGTGGGGGAGTTGCCCCCCGCTGTTGTATATAAGTACTCTCTAAAAAAATGTGTATATATCAAAAATAAAATAATGGCCGTAGTATTTCCCTTTTATGTTCTATGTTTCGGCATAAAGCGCGGTACTTTGAATATTAAGGACAATATTCATTTCTAGTGTGGGGGGAATTCTCACGAATTTTATCATGTAATTATACCACCCAATTCTCCCATTTTTGGCCAAAATTTTTTTGGAGTAAGTGTTTTTCACTTACTCAACAAATGGTAATCAGTCCGCCATGTCTAACACACATAAGGATTGGCTAATCCAGGAGCAAACGACTCTTGGTAAAGATTTATCAAATCCGTTTATGGCTTGCAATTTTCCCAAAATTGTATGGTGTTCAGCTCACCATATCTTTAATTAGTGAAAAGTTGGCTAGCCCGCAAGTTTATGGCTTGTGAATTTGATTGGGTCTGAACCGTCAATTTTATCACACAAGCTAACCACTTGTGAATGGTCAACCGTAATAAAATTAAAACAGTTTAAAACCAATGCAATTAAGATCTGGAGAGTATAGTGTTACCTCAGGTCGTTAAGTCCCACGGAGGATTAATGGTGTTTAACACTTTCAGATGTCGAATAATCACTAAGGATAGTGATCATTAAGGATTTTGGAATATTTATACCTAAAGAAAAAGTTTTGTAAATTACAGGGGCTTAAATGCAAATTAAAGAAAATTAAAAGCTAAATTATATTAAATAAACGCTATCACTATTTTTAAAATGATGTTTTTCTTGATTTATAAAACAAAATAACTTAAATAAACTATTTTAATTGAAGCGTAAACCTAAATTACCTAAAAACGTGACCTAGAATGAAAGCAACGTTATATGTAAAAATTACGCTGAAGTAAAAACGTAAAATTTGTAAAATAAAAGGCCTACGAGTGTAAAAACAATTTTGTTACTTACTATATGACAAAAGAAAATTTTAGAAAAAAGATTTATATTTTTTTGACTTTTATATTTTTTATTATGAATTAAATACTATTTTAAACTAATTAAATGATTAAAAATACTAAAACTATTCAGAAAATTCTGAAACTTTTTTATAAAATACTTTATACTAATACAAAGCTAAGAAAAATACAAAAGATGTAACAACTTGTTTAATTAAGCTAGAAATAAGCTAACTTAATCGTATAAGCTAATTTAGAAAACAAGGGTAATGTATTAAATTGTGCAAACTATAACCAGTCAAAGACCCAAGGGCAGTTGGTGAGTGTGTGGTGTGGTGAGCTGGGTGGCCAGGGTTCGAATCCCAGCACTGGCTTTTTGCTTTTTATTTTCTTTTTGGATTTTTTCTTTTACAAACTGATTAAGTACAATAAGATAAGCAAATTTCAAAACTACAATTTTTTATGAAAAACACTAATAAGCTAAGTTTGAGCTTATGTTTTCTTAACAGTTGAACAAGAAATGGAAAAAAGCACAAGTACTAGCCAAATGGCTATTTAAGCTAATAAATAAGCAAATGTAAACTGAAATAAGCTAAGCAAATGTTAATAAGCTAAAATGAAAACTGAAAAAGCACAAATACTTAGAAATAAGCACTGAACAATAAGCACAAGCTTGACTGTTTAAACAGTGTACCTATTAGATTTCTAGGTACTTTTTAGCTTATTTTTAAGCACTAAAATAATCTTGGAAATGAAAAAGAACACTGGATCTAACAAGTTAACCAACTAAGCTTTCCAAAAGCTAAAGCTTTCAATTGTGGAGTTCATTGATGAGCTTTTAATGAGCTTATGAAAATTTTTAAAACACTGAGTAATCTTTGTACTAGTTAAATTGGACAAAACAAAAAGCACTTAGCAGGCTTATTAAATAAGCTAAGAATGGAAAAACTAAACTTGGAACTTTGAGATGGCTAGGTGAGCTACTCAAAAAGCTAAAGTACACAAGCTAGATCTCTGTGATGAGCTCTGTGTGAGCTTGTGAAATAGGGTAGCTTAAGCGTACCTGTGAGCATGTTTTTGAAAAACGGTCTAAAACAAGATTGAAAATAAGCAGTTTATAAGCTAAGTAGTTATAAGCTAATATTTTTCTAATTAAGATGAGCAGCTAAACTTTAATATCCCAAAAGCTTAAATCCTAAATCCTAATAGTAAGATCACAATAAAATTACAAAGTTTATTCAAAAACTGCTACTAGGAAAATTTGACTTTTTATGAAAATCAAATAAGTTGACTAATATGAACTTTGGCTTGATTCTACTTAATGATTATGATATATTAAGCTGTAATAAGAATGATTTAAGCTAGAGTACCAAGTTTTAAGCTAATATGATGAATTTCACACTCTAGATCCTAACAGTTAACTATTAATATGAGATTAAACATAATTTTGACTTTTTTACAAATGAGTACTGGTTTATATGCAAGAATTGAGATAATAGGAGCTAAGGTAGCATGTATCAAGCAATAACAACAACTAAAACAACACTCAACTCCACTAATTCAACAGATCCAAACACTTTTTAAAAACAGTGATTAAGTGATTTTCATACTCCAATACTGAATTAGACCATACAATTGATTCATTAAGACTTATTATGATTATATAAACTGGTTTGGACACAAAAGTATCAAGGATAACAACAAACAACCAATATTCAGTCCTATATTATTGTAATGATGAAAATGAGAAATTTAAGCAACTTTGAATTTTAATTAACAAACCTGAAATTTTAAGCATTATTATTATTTAAACATACCACGCACATATAAACACAAAGACAATAGCATAAACTAGGGTCTACAATAGAATGCAAATTTTTGAGAATAAGCTTACAAATTTGTTACTCAGCTGAAAATAAAGAACCAAGATCAAAGGACCACTCCTAACAGCTTTCCACAAAGCTTCTAACCCAAAGGCAATCCATAGATTACCCTGCTTCAACTTCCTTCACCATAGTCAATGATTTTTGAATTTTTATCTATTTTATGTGAATTTTTTGGTATTTTTGGTTTTTAACTTTAAACTGACTTTTAGAGTTTCTAGGAGCTTTCTAGGATCTTATGTTGGCTTATGAGTCCAAGATAACCATTAATAACAACCTTTGATCATATTTGAGAATTAGAACTTGAAAATGCATAAACTTGAAATATGATTTAAACTTGAAATTGATACTTGAAAAAGTTTAACAATACACTGAAATTGCTAGAAACAGTACTTGAAAGATTAACATTACACTCGTATTTGAAAACTAATTAAAACGACATAAATAAACTAAAATTACTCTCGATATGTCTCTCCTCTGCTTCATGATGAGTGCTTATTCACTCATCATTTTTACCCATCTAAGCCCACAAAAATGTCTAAAAACACGGAAATAGTACCAATTATTCTACAGATATCCTTGGAGTGTGTTTTTATGTGTTTCAGGTACAAAGGATCGAAAACAGGGCAAAAACGGACAGAATTGAGCTTGGAATGGAAAACGTGCTTTGTAGACGGAGCCGGAAGAGGATTTTCTATATTTTCAGAGCCCGAGATACATATTTGGGAGTGAGCTTGGGAATCAGACGGAAAACCTAACCCTAAACCTAAAATCACCATTTTACCCTTCTACTCGAACCCAAAATTACCATTTTAACCTTTTCACAAAAATCCTAAAATACTCTTTCTTTCTAAATCCTAAATTTTATTTAAAACCAATTATTTTTCAAAACCAATTTTTAGTTAAAAGTTTTTATTAAAAAAAAAAAAAAAAAAAGTGAATTTTTAATTAAAATTAGGCAAAGTATTTTTTACAAATTACCTAAACCTTTTACAAACACTTAATCCCCTTTAATCCCTTTCTACCCATTTTATAAAACCCAACCCATACCCGTTTGACACTTACCCAGCTTTTTACCCTTTTCCCTCTTCACCCCATTTTCCCAAACCTGATAAAACCAAAACCCAGAATACCCAAACCCATTTTTGCCCGCCAAAACCTCACCCCTCACCCTTGTCTTCTTCCCTTCCTGTCACTCTCAAGTACCCTGATTCCCAAGCTCAGCTTACCCCACAACCCACATGGTCTTCTTTGCCACCTTGGCAATCCCCAACTTACATAAAGCTCTCAAGATTGGACGGATATGATGAGTGAGATTGGGCTCCAAGCAAGATCAATGGCTGATATTGACTCAAAGAAACACAAAGGCATCCAAGAGCTCATTCTCTCTCTGTGAAGAAGCACACTTGCTTACTTGAAGACCTTTTAGACTTAGTATAAATAGAATCATTTGTAGCCATTTGAAGGCAGTAGGAATTTAGTTTTAAAATAGTTTTTAGTTTTATTGTAACTTGTTTTTTTTAAATTAATGAAAGTTCTTTTTTATCCTGTTCTTTTATTCTGCTTATTTAGCAAATAAGCACTTTACTGCTTATTTGTTCCTTACCTATCATTAATTGTTTTTAAGTTGCAATCCAAGTTCTAAAGTAGTTTTACAAAAGAAAAAGCCAGAGTTTGTTTTAAAAAGTTCAGTTTTCCAAAGTTAACACCCCATTCAGGGGTGTTTGGCACTAGCTTATTTAACATCAAAACCTGTTTTATACCCACTTTGACTTCACAAGTCAAAGTTCATTTACGTATTTCATACTAGTTGTAGAGTTAGTAATCAGTTTAGCAAAGTACTTTGAAGTTTGATTTTAAAAGAAAAGTGTTTTTTTTTTTTTTTTCTGCTTTAAAAACTCTGCACATAACAGCATACCCAACTGCTGTTCATGTGCTTTTTCAAAGCTTATCTTTCATTCAAAATTCTTCCAAAATCACTTTTCTTGCGTCTTTACTTATCCATTTCAATATATCTATAGTCTATTTTCCCTTAGGATCATTGTAGTTTTTTTAATTTTGCATTTAAAAACTGCTTTTGGCCATTTACTTAACTGTTTCAGTAGCATACTTGTCTAAGTGGCCTGCCTTGTTGATTTTTAATTTGCTTATTACTAGGCTTTAGCATTTGAAAATTGGTATGCATGATATTCAGTAGGATGGCTAGACAATAGTGATTTTTATGAAATTTTAAGGTAACTCATTAATAGCTTTTTATACCCTCCAAAACACCCCTTTAGGACTGTTTTACTGTTGTGTCACATCAGCAGCCCTGTGCATCTCTTATCTTTAGCCTATGTCAGGTTTCATTCAGCTTATTTAGGACCTTAGGAGCTTATTTAAATAGAGTAGATTAGGATTCCCTAGTTTTTAGCTTATTTAATGCTTATTTAGTGCTTGTTTAATCCTTTATAGCTTATTAACTTATTGCATGCTCCTTTTCCATTTTACTTAGGATTTCCTTAAACTGCTTATTTGTCCCCCTTAAAGTAGTCCATTTTCTTTATTTCTAGCTTATTCTAGTTTCTTCTTATACCTAGTTTCTTATTCCGTAGTTTCAACTGCTTATCATAATGTTTTTTTTTATTCCAAAATCTGTTAAAGTAGGTGTTAGTTGCTTTATTTTGAAACTGATTAGGTGAATAAGCAGTCTTAAACTGCTTATTTCAAAAGTCTGGGAAAAGTGCTTTTACAAAAATCTTGGATTTATTCTTAAAATTAAGTTGCTAAAGAAAAAATCAAAAAAAAAAATGTTTGCAAAAAAATAGCATTGCTGGGATTCGAACCCTGGCCACCCAGCTCACCACGCACACTCATCACCAACTGCCCTAGGGTCTTTGTTCATTCAATTTATGCACTACTTGTCTTTTAAATACAAACTCAGTTTAACACTCATCAGCTTTTGTAGCTTTTTAATTGCTTATTCCAAAAAGCAGTTGGTGGTTTTTAAATTTTTCTTAGATTCAGTAATATCCAAAGTATTTTCTGTAATTTCCTTAGATTTTTCCAAAATAGTTTAGTATTTTTTATAATTAAATTAGATTAAATTAGTTTTTAAATCGTAATAAATAATTTAAAAGTCGAAAAAATACCCGGCTTTTTCCTAAAATTATTTTTAGTCGTTTAGAGCGTAGAAAAATTAGTTTCACATCCTTAGGCCTTAAATTGCATTATTTTCACTTTTTGAGGCTCGGGATTAGCCCGAGTTTTCGCGTTTTTGCATTGTAGCACCCTAGGACTTAGTTTAGCTTAGTTTTATTGTTCCATATGCTTAGTAGTAGTTAGTTTGTCATTTATTAGGTTTCCCTTGCCTTAATTATCTTCCCGTTAATTAATTCGTAGATAACGTAATTCAAATCAAACAAATCTCGAACAATTCAAGCATTTTAATAACAAACCTCAAACGACATCCTCTATTCACACCTCGTTGGGACACGACCCGGGTAATCACTTATCCGGTATCACTTATATCACATTCGTGAGTTTTGGCACGTTAACCGTTTTCTTAAAAGGTTGGTTTGCAATTCTCTCGCGTTTATTTCGTATTTGATATTTTTATATAATAATTGACTCATCAAATTTTGGCGCCGCTGCCGGGGAGGTTGTGTTGCGACAATATCGTTAAGGTTTGACGATTAGTGACTTGAAGAACCTTCCTCGTGAAGTTATCGTTTTTTTTTTAAAAATAAAAAAAGTAAAAAATATTTTCCTTTTTCTTTGTATATATATCTATAAAATTAAAAATACAAAAAGATTTTCTCTTGTGATTTTGAGGTTAAATAGAATACATCAATTATATAACATTCTCAACGGAGGTGTTATCATTAGTAAGTTCCCGAACTAAAGATCAAAAACTTGCCTTTGTGTCGCTTGTGAGTCGATTTATTTCTATTCGATAAACAAACTGTGTGGTGGGTATAAGGACGGCCTGACATTAAATTGCGGCTGAAAAGAAGCGGGTTTTAATAAGCTTCATTTGACCTAAAAGCTTCTCCGCTCGCTTGTGCGTTTGTCTTATAGAAGTGATTTATTCACTTGGGATTATTGGTTTAAGTTCACTGTTGTTTTCGAATACCGTATCATTTTAATTGCCTTGGTTTTTAAAGTGCATGCGCACTCGCTCTCGATCTAGACGACTTGAAGCGAATCAACATACCCGAAGTTACGTACTATGGTTGGTAACAACGTACCACCCGCATACCGGTCCCGATCCTCCTCCAGTTAATCAAAATGTAGCTCCCGATCTCCGAACGATGGAGGAGCTATGTCAACCTACAATGTACGGGAGGGAAGGACCCATTGCACCGACAAATATTCAAGCTACCGATTTTAGCTTGAAACATCATATGATAGAACAAGTAAAAACCAGTTGTCAATTTCATGGTTTACTGGATGAAGATGCTAACAAGCATCTTGATAAATTTCGACCGCTACTCGAGTATGAAACAAAATGGGGTCTCCAATGACGCCCTTCGTCTCTATCTCTTCCCATACTCTTTGACTCATCATGCCACTTCTTGGTTTGATCGACTCCCGAAGAATTCGATTCATACCTTCGAGGAAATGGTTTCGAAGTTTCTAGCAAAGTACTTTCCACCGTCGATGGTGACGAAGTTGAGAAACGATATCAGTAATTTCCGAAAATATCCCGACGAATCTTTGTTTGAAGCTTGGGAACGTTATAAGCTTGCAATTGATCGATGTCCGAATCATAACATGTTGCTTGTCACTCAAATTGATACGTTCTATAACGGTTTGACATTGAGACACCGTGACACAATCAATGCTGCTGCCGGTGGAACTTTCATGAAAAGACGTCCCGAGGAATGCTACGATCTTATTGAGAACATGACCGCCATCACCATTATTGGGATTCTACCGCCGAAAGGGGTGAATCATCTCGAGCAAATACGTCTTCTTCTCTCGAAATAGCCGCCATGAACAAAAAGATCGACGATATCTTACGGATTACTCGATGAATAATCGAATCAACATCAACAGGTGAAAGCGGTTCAACCGACTTGTGAGACTTGCGGAGGTCCACATTCTTATTCCGAGTGCCCAGCCGTCGGTGGCTACGCACATGAGAATATTTATGCTGCTACAGGAAACTACAATCAACCGCAAGGAGATCAAAATCTTCTTAGCTACCGTTCAAACAATTATCTCGGACCTCCTGGTTTCAACCAACCTCAACACCAAAACCAAAATCAAAACCGTTTCAATGGTAACCACAATGTTAATCAGAACCGAGGAGCTAATGTTAATCATGGTAATCAACAATACCAAGCTCCTCCACCTTAAGTTTACCAACAACCACCTCCTCCTCAACATCAATATCAACCACCTCCTCCTCAACAACCTTATCAAGCACCTCCTCAAGTTGCTCAGCGAGTTTCTAACTTATATGAAGAACTCCGATTACACCATTAAATGTTTGCAAACTCAAATTAACGGCATGAGGACGGATTTCAAAAAGGAAATTGAAGCTACAAGTAACAAACAGATGACTGAAATGAGGAATATGATGGCTAGTTTCTTTCAATCCAATCAACCTTCTACTTCTTATTCTCAACCCTCGGGTTCCGGTTCTCTTCCAAGTAATACGATTCCTAACCCGAAGGGAGAGTTGAATGCTATTGCCACCCGAAGTGGTAAGTCATATGATGGACCCTCGATGCCTACACCCTCTCCGGTGAGGGAAGTAGAACAAGAAACCGAGGTGACCAAGGACAAGGTGCATTCTACAAGCCCACAAAGTACCGCACACGTCCAACCTCCGGTAGTCCACATCCCCATTCCGGAGCCCGATGTTCCGAAGATTAAGCCTTCAATTCCTTATCCTTCAAGGCTTAATGATCAAAAGGCCCGCGACAAAACTAATCAACAAATGGAAAAGCTTATCCAAATCTTTCAAGATACGCGCCGAGATTAGTTTCGCGGAGGCTCTCCTTCTAACGCCCAAGTTTGGTCCGACGATCAAAAGCTTGTTGAGCAACAAAGAAAAACTTTCCGAGTTGGCTAAAACTTCCTTGAACGCCTTGGCCGATCTTGGCGCGAGCATTAACTTGATGCCACACTCCATGTGGAAAAAGCTTTCGTTACCCCCACTCACACCTACATGTATGATCCTCGATCTTGCCGACCGTACAAATTCTCGTCCGTTAGGTATAGCCGAGGATGTCTGTGTGAAAGTAGGAAAATTTCATTTTCCCGCCGACTTTGTTGTCGTCGACTTCGATGCCGATCCCCGAGTGCCCCTCATCCTTGGGAGGTGCTTCTTAAAAACGGGTCATGCATTGATCGATGTTGATGAAGGGGAAATCACTTTGAGGGTAAACAAAGAAGCCGTAACTTTCAATGTTAACCAAGATTTGAAATCTATGCCTACCATTTGTGGTATTGATAAAGTTGAAAGCCGTGAAACCAAGGTGACAAAGGACCCGGTGCTTCCTACTAATAACGGAAGTATCGAAAACGTCCAACCTAAGGTTATCCAAAATTCTTCATCTAGGATTGATCAAAGTCTTTCACGATTTACGGTTAAGAGATCTTCGAGTAAACGTGTTGAGCTTAAAACGATTACCAAGAAACCGGAGACCATAACGGAAGTGGTGGAAATTGCTAGCTCTAAGAGCACACCACTTGTCCCACCTCCGCATTCGGTTAATCGTATCGATCTTGTTGAACCTTCTTCGAGTGGCAATCCCACTCCTACTTCCGACCTCATTATTTCCGACTCTTTCCCTTCCCTCACTCCGTTTGAGGGAAGTAACTTGAATTTGGAAGAGATCGAAGCTTATTATTTTCCGTCCGGAATTGATGATGATGAATCAATGAGGGAGACCGTGTTCATCTTGTACAATTACTTAGTGAAAATGAAGACCCGCTGTCTTCACTCCCTCCGGAAGAAATTGAAATTAAAGAAGTTGAGCTTTTGACCAAAAATCCTTCGAAGCCCAAGCCCGAGGATTCAGCTATTGATTTACTTCTCAAGGAATTCGCCGATGAACTCGCTCGCCTTGGTCCTCTCCCACCGGGAATTGACAATGAAGTCTTTGACTTTGAAGCCGACTTACGTGAACTTGAGTATTTGTTGTATGGAGATCCGTCACTTGATCCTTCAATTGATAAGAAGGAGTTCTCCGATGAACTCGCTCTCACGGACTCGATTCCATCTAAGAATGAAAGTTTGAACAATGCTCCTTTGGAAAATATTGATGATCCATTCTTTCCCAAGAAGGAGAAGAACTTGAAAGTTTCAATTGATGAACTTGTTGATCAAGATGTTCTTCATTCTTTTTTAACTTAGAGTGACTCCCCTTCTCTTGAGGATTTTACCATGGTTGACACTTTCGATTCATGCCTCTCTGAGGATAAAGTGTTCAAACCCGGTATTATACCTTCCAAGGGAGTTCACTCTAAGAGAACTCAAATTTCTGAAATGGGTACTTTACCCGATGTGATGTTTCAAACTCTTCAACCTAACCATGAACTCCTCTTCTCTATGGAGTTATTTGTGACTAAGACTGTGCTTCTTGATGATCCATCATTCCCTCGTCTTCCCACTAAACCGCCGGATGATGGATTCATTTTTGGTTTTGAACCCGATACCTATACTTTAATCTCTAAGGTGGTGGGCAAAGATTTTGAACACTATGTTCTCGTGCTTATTATTTTGCCCACCCAACCCACCCGTAATACCTCATTCGGAAATGAGGATTTCATTTTCGACCCCGGCATCTCCATTCATCATTCTTTTGAGCCGGATATATCTCATCGAAGTGGAACTTTCAGCACATTCAATGTTTATCCAAACCATTTGAATGAAAGTCCGATTGAGATTTTCTCTTCCACTTGCTCCCCCATGGACCAATGAATTCGGGGTCGAGTCAAGCTAGCGACTCGGTTAACAAAAACAGAGCATTTCATGGGTGACAACCCATGTTTCGACTTCTTTCTACTTTCTAACACTAAGTGTGGGGAAAACCCCACGATGTTTGCTTGTTGTGTGTTTGCCCTCTGTTTTCAGGATTCCCGTAGATCGTGATGATTGATGCGCTGTTTTCAATCCACGCCCAATATCCGATCTTTTTGCTAACGATTATCTAGGGATATCTTTATAAATCCTTTTTGTGAAAAAAAGATTTCGCTTCCACACTTGGCTAGTAGTATTACCTTTTTCCGTTCTATAGTTTCGGCTCCGGCCGGTACTTTGAATATTGAGGGCAATATTCAATTCTAAGTGTGGGGGGGAATTCTAGCGAATTTTGATCACATATGTACCTTCTAGTACCCTAGCACCCCCGTTTTGACCAAATTTTTAAAATTTTTATCGTTTTAAGTCAAGTCTTTACGTTTACAAGAGGTGCTTTGCACAAAAATAAAGCGTTAATGCTTCGGCATTAATGGTAGTTTAGTCTTGATTCGGCTAGAACAAGGGGAATCCCGACTCTGCTAGAGTGTTGATCTAGCTGCTCTCTTAACATTTAGGCTAAGGTTTTACGCGTTGTGCAAATGAAAATGCTAAGCGTGGAGTAGTTGGTTCTCTTTAGAGCTTATATAAGTAATCTATGGCTTTTTCTCCCAGAAGCTAACTAATTGGACTTAAATACGTGCTCATTGTCAAAATTTTGAATATTCAAATCGTCTTGTTACAATAAAAAGTTTTTAAGCAAAATTGATTTAGAGTCCGAGTTCAACTTTTTATTTAAATTTCCGAGAAAGCACACTTTCTTAAAATCTGAATAATGTGCAAAATGAAAGTATCGAAAAGTGCTTGAATGATGCAAAACTTGCTTTTTCTTAAATTTAAATCGAAGTTGAAACTCGTATTCGTCAAAGTTGTCTAAAAGTTTGATGGTAATTTGGAAATCCTTGATTTCAAAGATCCCGAAAGCTCCGATACTATTCTCGAGGGTGAAAACCTAGCCTCCTTAAAGGACAAGCTGAGAAGAAAGTCGCTACATGGAGTGATCTCACCTTTGAATCTCGAATTTCTAAATTGTCGTCGGTTGTAATCCATTTAGGTTTAGTTTTAACCTAACGGTAGCTTCGTAAATCTTTGGAATCGAATTCCGCTAATTCCGGTACTATTCTCTGTGAGGTGTCAAAAGCCCGGTCACTTAAAACTAATGATTTGGGATGTGCCGAGAAGAAAGCCGCTACATGGAAGAGGCCCTTTCTATCCTTAGACTTTCATCGTTTCCGGTGAGTTAGTACTTTAGTTAAGTGGATAACAACCATAACAAATGTCGATTTTAATGGTCAAACTTTTGAAAATGAGCACACACACTTAAATTGTATAAATTGCGGGAGTAAAAAGTTAAGTCTCGACTTACATAGATTATTGATATAAGTAGTGTTAGCATTTTACAAACACGTTTGCACAGTAAGTTTAAGCTTGGTTTGAGAGTATCAAAAAGAGGATGACGATTACAATTCCCCGGAGACACCCATTTTGCGTGAATCCCGTTCTATGATGCCATGTTTTGATAATCAAGCATGTTACTTATTTACGTTCAAGTTTAAATTTCTTGTAGTTGAATAAAAAGTCGAAACGGGGTATTCTTGGTATTTTTCATCCTTTCATTACTTTATATGATCGGATTGCTAGGGACTAGCAATTGATAGTGTGGGGGATTTGATGAGTGCTTATTCACTCATCATTTTTACCCATCTAAGCCCACAAAAATGTCTAAAAACACGGAAATAGTACCAATTATTCTACAGATATCCTTGGAGTGTGTTTTTATGTGTTTCAGGTACAAAGGATCGAAAACAGGGCAAAACGATTAATTGAGCTTGGAATGGAAAACGTGCTTTGTAGACGGAGCCGGAAGAGGATTTTCTATATTTTCAGAGCCCGAGATACATATTTGGGAGTGAGCTTGGGAATCAGACGGAAAACCTAACCCTAAACCTAAAATCACCATTTTACCCTTCTACTCGAACCCAAAATTACCATTTTAACCTTTTCACAAAAATCCTAAAATACTCTTTCTTTCTAAATCCTAAATTTTATTTAAAACCAATTATTTTTCAAAACCAATTTTTAGTTAAAAGTTTTTATTAAAAAAAAAAAAAAAAAAAGTGAATTTTTAATTAAAATTAGGCAAAGTATTTTTTTTACAAATTACCTAAACCTTTTACAAACACTTAATCCCCTTTAATCCCTTTCTACCCATTTTTATAAAAACCCAACCCATACCCGTTTGACACTTACCCAGCTTTTTACCCTTTTCCCTCTTCACCCCATTTTCCCAAACCTGATAAAACCAAAACCCAGAATACCCAAACCCATTTTTGCCCGCCAAAACCTCACCCCTCACCCTTGTCTTCTTCCCTTCCTGTCACTCTCAAGTACCCTGATTCCCAAGCTCAGCTTACCCCACAACCCATATGGTCTTCTTTGCCACCTTGGCAATCCCCAACTTACATAAAGCTCTCAAGATTGGACGGATATGATGAGTGAGATTGGGCTCCAAGCAAGATCAATGGCTGATATTGAAGCAAAGAAACACAAAGGCATCCAATAGCTCATTCTCTCTCTGTGAAGAAGCACACTTGCTTACTTGAAGACCTTTTAGACTTAGTATAAATAGAATCATTTGTAGCCATTTGAAGGCAGTAGGAATTTAGTTTTAAAATAGTTTTTAGTTTTATTGTAACTTGTTTTTTTTTTAAATTAATGAAAGTTCTTTTTTATCCTGTTCTTTTATTCTGCTTATTTAGCAAATAAGCACTTTACTGCTTATTTGTTCTTTACCTATCATTAATTGTTTTTAAGTTGCAATCCAAGTTCTAAAGTAGTTTTACAAAAGAAAAAGCCAGAGTTTGTTTTAAAAAGTTCAGTTTTCCAAAGTTAACACCCCATTCAGGGGTGTTTGGCACTAGCTTATTTAACATCAAAACCTGTTTTATACCCACTTTGACTTCACAAGTCAAAGTTCATTTATGTATTTCATACTAGTTGTAGAGTTAGTAATCAGTTTAGCAAAGTACTTTGAAGTTTGATTTTAAAAGAAAAGTGTTTTTTTTTCTGCTTTAAAAACTCTGCACATAACAGCATACCCAACTGCTGTTCATGTGCTTTTTCAAAGCTTATCTTTCATTCAAAATTCTTCCAAAATCACTTTTCTTGCGTCTTTACTTATCCATTTCAATATATCTATAGTCTATTTTCCCTTAGGATCATTGTAGTTTTTTTAATTTTGCATTTAAAAACTGCTTTTGGCCATTTACTTAACTGTTTCAGTAGCATACTTGTCTAAGTGGCCTGCCTTGTTGATTTTTAATTTTCTTATTACTAGGCTTTAGCATTTGAAAATTGGTATGCATGATATTCAGTAGGATGGCTAGACAATAGTGATTTTTATGAAATTTTAAGGTAGCTCATTAATAGCTTTTTATACCCTCCAAAACACCCCCTTAGGACTGTTTTACTGTTGTGTCATATCAGCAGCCCTGTGCATCTCTTATCTTTAGCCTATGTCAGGTTTCATTCAGCTTATTTAGGACCTTAGGAGCTTATTCAAATAGAGTAGATTAGGATTCCCTAGTTTTTAGCTTATTTAATGCTTATTTAGTGCTTGTTTAATCCTTTATAGCTTATTAACTTATTGCATGCTCCTTTTCCATTTTACTTAGGATTTCCTTAAACTGCTTATTTGTCCCCCTTAAAGTAGTCCATTTTCTTTATTTCTAGCTTATTCTAGTTTCTTCTTATACCTAGTTTCTTATTCCGTAGTTTCAACTGCTTATCATAATGTTTTTTTTTTATTCCAAAATCTGTTAAAGTAGGTGTTAGTTGCTTTATTTTGAAACTGATTAGGTGAATAAGCAGTCTTAAACTGCTTATTTCAAAAGTCTGGGAAAAGTGCTTTTACAAAAATCTTGGATTTATTCTTAAAATTAAGTTGCTAAAGAAAAAATAAAAAAAAAATGTTTGCAAAAAAATAGCATTGCTGGGATTCGAACCCTGGCCACCCAGCTCACCACGCACACTCATCACCAACTGCCCTAGGGTCTTTGTTCATTCAATTTATGCACTACTTGTCTTTTAAATACAAACTCGCTTTAACACTCATCACTTTTGTAGCTTTTAATTGCTTATTCCAAAAGCAGCTTGGTGGTTTTAAATTTTTCTTAGATTCAGTAATATCCAAAGTATTTTCTGTAATTTCCTTAGATTTTTCCAAAATAGTTTAGTATTTTTTATAATTAAATTAGATTAAATTAGTTTTAAATCGTAATAAATAATTTAAAAGTCAAAAAAATACCCGGCTTTTTCCTAAAATTATTTTTAGTCGTTTAGAGTGTAGGAAAATTAGTTTCACATCCTTAGGCCTTAAATTGCATTATTTTCACTTTTGAGGCTCGGGATTAGCCCGAGTTTTCGCGTTTTTGCATTGTAGCACCCTAGGACTTAATTTAGCTTAGTTTTATTGTTCCATATGCTTAGTAGTAGTTAGTTTGTCATTTATTAGGTTTCCCTTGCCTTAATTATCTTCCCGTTAATTAATTCGTAGATAACGTAATTCAAATCAAACAAATCTCGAACAATTCAAGCATTTTAATAACAAACCTCAAACGACATCCTCTATTCACACCTCGTTGGGACACGACCCGGGTAATCACTTATCCGGTATCACTTATATCACATTCGTGAGTTTTGGCACGTTAACCCTTTTCCATAAAAGGTTGATTTGTAATTCTCTCGCGCTTATTTCGTATTTGATATTTTTATATAATAATTGACTCATCACTTCACCTTTCTTTATATTGATCTTTTAGACTCCCCACATGTCTCTGAATCTTTCCCACTTCAAATCTTGGCCATTGATGCAGTCAAACTCATCCTAGCCTTTAAATTCACTTTTACGCCAAAAGTGTACACGTTTGCTTGAGACAGTTTTAGAGCAATTAAAGAACCTTGGTGTGTTGTGGAGGTGGAGGGACAAGGGAAGTAATTTGGTGGCCAAGTTGGGAGGTTAGTAGCAAAACGAGAGGTTGAAGTGGCAATGTCTGAAGCTGCTATGGTGGGGAAGCATTAAATGCAAGGTGGGCTGGGATGTGAGGTGGAGGGATAGTGGTTAGATAAGTGGAAAGGTGGTGTTGAGGTGGAGAGGTGGGGAAAACAGGTGGTTTTGGTTTTCGTGCTTGTACAGTGAGGGAGAAAACAAGATTTACGGTTTGGCGTTTTGGTGGTTTGACCCGTTGGATATTAATAACGGGGGGTTCAAATGGGGGGGTCAAGTGGTATATTGGCAGGGGTCAAGGGGTCAAGTTTGGTTGGGCTTGGTGTTGGGCCGGATTTAATATAGGGTCCGGTTTGGATTTGTAGAAATATAAACATAAGGACCATTCATGTAATTTCTGGATTTTGAGGGACTGAAAATGCCAATATTCCAAAGTTAACACAAGGACCAAACTTGGCAATCTTTAATAGTACAAGGACCACATTTGATTATTTTCATCTTTTAAATATCCGAGGACTATTTTTGATATTTTTCAAAGTTGAGGGACCAAAGTTGTCATTATGCAATTTTAAAACTTTGAAGGGTTTGTTTTGACAACTTTTGAATCCCATGGACCTTAAATGATATTTTTCTTTATTTTGATTTACCAGGGACTAGATTTGACAACTTTTGAAACTTGGGGGACTAAAACTGCCAATTATGCAAACTTGATACGTTTTTCATCTGATTTTGGAATTTTTGAATTTAAAACACATAAAATACTTATTTGTGATATTTTTATCATTTTGATGCATTTCTGAGTGTTTTCAGATGTTTTTGTAGTTTAAAAGGTACAAAAATGATGAGTATTTAGACACTCATCAATCCCCCACACTAAGATATTGCTAGTCTCTAGCAATGTTTTGAGAAAAATAATGGATTTCATCTCTTTACCAAAAGCCATTACTACTGGAGTAGCCAATTGTTTCAGTTCAAGTAAGAACCTTGGTACAATGATAACCAAATGATTTTGAGCAAATCATAAGCTTTCAACGGATTTGATTTCTCTTTACCAGAAGCCGTTTGCTTCTGGACTATCCAACTCTTAGATAAATTATCAATATTATCTTTGGTGAGTCGATTACCAATTATGGATTTCCAACTGCCTTTACCAAAGACTTACAAATATGAAAATGATATTTTTACAAACCTAATAATAAAAGAAAATTATTAGAAAATTAAAATTATTTTTATGACTATTTATTTAATTATTATTAATTAAAAACTATTTTAAACTATTTAATAATACACTAAAATATAAGAAAGTATGAAATAGAGCTAGAAAATTGAAATTATGATTTAGAAAAATCTAAAATATTATAAAACTTATTTTAAAATTGAAAATATATTTTTACACTTTTTATCTATTTATTATTAATTAATTACTATTTATTAATTATTAAAAATACACTTAAATACAAGAAAATATAAAATTAACCTGGAAAAATAAACTTATAACTTAGAAAAATCTAAAATATTATAAAACTAATTTTAAAACTGAAAAGATATTTTTTATGTTTTTTATTTATTTTATTTATTTTTTATTAATTATTTAATACTTTTTAACTATTTTAAATTCTAATAAATACTAAACAAACTAAGAAAATTATGAAACTTTTTATAAAATTATCCTATGATGACAGAAAGCTAAGAAAATTATAAAAACTGAACATGCTTAATAATAAGTTAAAAAAGAAAATTAAAAAGCTAAATTCTATTAAATAAACGCTAATTCTATTTTTAAAATGATGTTTTTGTGATTTTTCTTTTTGAAAACTATTTAACTACTGATAATATGCAACTTTTATGAAAAAAAAAATTTTACAACTTAAAAATAAGCTATTTGAAGGCTTATTATTTAGACAGATAAGCTAATGAGCTTATTTGATTATTTAAGCTCAAACAAGCTTACAAACTTGAATCAAAGGTAAAATAAGAAACAAATAAGCTAAAGCTACTCAAATGAAGTTAAAAGATACAGAGAACTACACTAAAAAGCTATTAATAAGCTAATAAGCACTAATCCTAAACCAACTAACCAAACAGGCTGCACCATATTAACAAGCAATTTTAAGCTTATGTAATAAGCTAAAAAGCTCAAAACAAAGACTGAGGTGTCAAGATGGACTGGTGAGCTTCTCAGAAAACCAAAGTATACAAGTTTTGACCCACTATTAAGCTCTGTGTGAGCTTGTGAAAGTGGCTTGTAAACACCGAAGTTATGCGCTTTACACAAAAATGGGACAAGAAACAAGCTACTAGCGGCCATTACTGTAAATAAGCTAGAAAATGGAATATTAAGCTTGGGACTTTAAGATGGCTAGGTTAGCTACACAAAAAGCTCAAGCACACAAGCTGAGACTTACTAATGAGCTTTTGACAAGCTTGTGAAAATGGATGTAAGCGTACCTGGGGCACCTATTTGAAAAAGTACTTGAAATAAGCTAAGAATTAAGCAATGTAATAAGCTAGCTAGAAAATATAAAAAATACTATGATAGAGATAAGCAGTTGAATATTAATATACCAAAAGCTCAAATCTTGAAGCTTAATATTAAGTCCTATAGAAAATAATCTAGTTTATTCAAAAGCAAAACCGAAAATTTTGACTTTTTAAGATTAACTAAAAGTTGACTATTATGAACTTTAAATCAAATTTATTCAGCGATTATGTTATGATAACCTAAAATAAGATGGAATTAAGCTAAGTTACCAAGTTCTAAGCTACTATTATGAGTTTTACTCTTTAAAACCTAACAGTTAACAATTTAAGTGAGATTTAAAGTAACTTTGACTTTTGAACAAACAAGCACTGGTTTTTCTTGTATGTTTGAATTATTTAGACCAAGTGTGACATGTATCAAACAAGAACACTGTCTTGAATACCCTTTAACACAGTTAACAAATCAAAACCAAACACCCTTTTACTTAAGCTTTTGAAGATTTTCAAAGAAAATGAGTGATTTAAACCATGAAACTGATTCATACAATCATCTAATGATATAATAAGTCAATTAAACACATAAACACTAACAATTACAACTAAAGCCTATAAATTACTATTATGCGTTTTACTTAGTGAAAATAGAAAACAAAGCAACTACAATAACCTGATGAACAAGGGGGCTATATTAAGCAATAATATCACTAATACACACCAAATAAGCACAAAGAACACAGAGATAAGCAATGATAAGCGCTTCTACAATTGAATTTCTAAAATCAAAAATTAAGCTTACAAGTGGTTTCCAAGCTCAAAACTAAGATCCAAGGACCTAAAACATAACCTACAGCCTTCCCAAGAAGCTCTAAACCAAAGGCAATCCAAAATCTACCCCGCCCAGCTTTTGATAACCTTCACCATTGATTTTTATTTTTATCTATTTTTTATTTTTGGTATTTTTTCTTTTGCTTCTAAACTGATTTTAAGGGTTTCTAATAGCTTAAACAAGCTATCTAGGAGCTTATGTGAGCTTACTCAGTTCATAACAACAACTAACAACAACATTAACATTTTAAGAATTTGAACAAGTAAAGTTGCATAAACTGAAATTGAGATTTAAAACTGTAATTGATGTTTACAAAAGCTTTATTGTACACTAAAAACTTGAAATACAAAGCTTGAAAAGCTAAAGCATACACTGGAATTTAAAATTAAGCTAAAACGACATAAACTAAAAAATTACACACACTTTTCTTCACATTGAACCATTCTTGTTTATAGAGATCTTTTTGAGTCCCTTGTCGACCTCTGAATAATTCCCACCTATTTCCAACCATTGGATCCTTCCAGATCATCAAATTCGCCATTTGTCAATTTAGCGGGAAAAAATCTTGAGCGTGTTTCTTCAATTAATGCAATTTGGTGTTTGTGGAGGTGTTAAGGAGGGGTAAAGCAACTGTTAGGGGTGAGGTGGAAAGTTGAAAAGGTGGAAAACCACACCGTTTTGGTTCTGCAGACTTAGGAGAGAAGATGAACAAGACATCCGTTTTGGTAGCGTTGACTTTATTTGACCGTTTTAATAATAAGGAAAGGGTTCAAAATGGGGGTTCAAGTGGTATATTGGCAGGGTCACGGTTTTGGTCAGTAATAATACAAAAGAGGGTCGGGCTTTGGTTTGTAGTTTATTACAACGACCAAAGTTGCAATTTCTCCAAAGTTGAGGGGCTGAATTAGCAACTTTTCCAAAGTTAACACAAGGACCAATCTTGCCAAGTATGAATAGTACAAGGATAATATTTGATAATTTTCCATTTTTAAATATCCGAGGACTATTTTTGACATTTTTCAAAATTGAGGGACCAAAGTTGTAAATTGTGATTTTAAACTTCAAAGGACAATTTCTTACAACTTGTGAATCCCAAGGACCTTTATGACTTTTTATAAGTTTTGGAATGACCAGGGACTAGATTTGACAACTTTTGAAACTTGGGGGACTAAAACTGCCAATTATGCAAACTTGATACGTTTTTCATCTGATTTTGGAATTTTTTCATTTAAAATACATAAAACACTTATTTGTGATATTTTTATCATTTTGATGCATTTCTGAGTGTTTTCAGATGTTTTTGCAGTTTAAAAGGTACAAAAATGATGAGTATTTACACACTCATCAATCCCCCATACTAAGATATTGCAAGTCCCTAGCAATCTTTTGAGATAAATTAATGGATTTCATCTCTTTACCAAAAGCCATTACTTCTGGAGTAGCCAATTGTTTTAGTTCAAGTAAGAACCTTGGTACAATGATAACCAAATGATTTTGAGCAAATCACCAGCTTTCAACGGTTTTGATTTGTCTTTACCGGAAGCCGCTTTTCTCGACTAGCCAACTCTTTAGATAAATTATCAATATTATCTTTGGTGAGTTGATTACCAATTATGGTTTTCCACTGCCTTTACCACAAGCCATAAACTTGCGGGCTAGCCAACTTTTCACTAATTAAAGATATGGTGACCTGAACACCATACAATTTTGGGCAAATTGCAAGCCATAAACGGATTTGAGATATCTTTACCAAGAGCCGCTTGCTCTCGATTAGCCAATCCTTATGTGGGTTAGACATGGCGGACTGATTACCATTTGCCGAGTAAGTGAAAAACACTTACTCCAAAAAAATTTTTTTTTGCCAAAAATGGGGAATTGGGTGGTATAATTACATGATAAAATTCGTGAGAATTCCCCCACACTAGAAATGAATATTGCCCTCAATATTCAAAGTACCGTGTTATGCCGGAAACATAGAACGTAAAAGGAAATACTACTACCATTATTTTATTTTTGATATATACACATTTTTTTAGAAACTTATATACAACAAATGGGCAACTCCCCACACTAGGGTGGTAGAAAATAGAAAGAAGTCAGAAATATGGGTGAAAACCCATATGGTGTGTCTCTTGTTTTTGATTCCCGAGTCATTAGCTTGACTCGATCCCCGCATTTATTGGTTCATGGGGAAAGTTTGTAGATCCGGGACAACCACGGGTGGAATGTCCTCTCCAAAATAGTGCTTCAATCGATGACCATTCACTTTAAAATTTGGACCATCGGGTTGAGATAACTCAATGGTACCATAAGGATAAACCTTAGCAATAGTAAATGGACCAAACCAACGGGACTTGAGCTTTCCCGAGAATATCTTCAATCTTGAATTGAAAAGAAGGACTCGATCCCCGACGTTGAAAACGCGGTTCTTGATTTTGGAGTCATGAATCTTCTTTGTCTTTTGTTTGTAGATTAAAGAGTTCACGTATGCTTGATCACGGAGTTCATTTAGTTCATTCATTTGAACTTTCCGTGATCACCGGTATCAATATCGGTTGGCATGTTTCAAGGCCCAATATGCTTTGTGCTCAAGTTCAATCGGAAGATGACATGCCTTTCCGTATACAAGCTTGTATGGAGTACACCCGATTGGTGTTTAATAAGCTGTACGGAAGGCCCAGAGTGCGTCATCTAGTTTATCCCACCGATGCACGGTTTTCGACTACTGTCCTTTCAAGAATTCTTTTTATACCACGGTTGGAAACTTCCACTTGCCCACTTGTTTGGGGGTGGTATGCAGTAGAAAGACGGTGTGTTACACCATACTTTTGCATGACTCTATCAAATTGGTCATTGCATAAATGTGTACCACGATCACTGATTATAGCTCGTGGAGTTCCAAACCTAGCAAAAAGAGATTTTAAGAATTTCACAACAACTCGGGCATCATTGGTAGGTAAAGCTTTCGCTTCAACCCATTTTGACAAATAGTCAACATCCACAAGTATGTATTTGTTTCCTCGAGATGATGGAAATGGCCCCATAAAGTCAATGCCCCAGATGTCAAATATCTCACACACTTGAATGGCGTTTTGCGGCATTTCATTTCTTTGTGAGATATTTCCATGACGCTTGACAAGCGCCACAGTTTCGACAAAATCGTGGGCATCTTTATAAATCGTGGGCCAATAAAACCCGGAATCAAACACCTTTTTGGCGGTGTAGTTTGGACTATGATGGCCCCAGTGGGTCCAAAGATGGCAAGCTTTGAGAATGTCCATAGCTTCCTGTCCATAAACAAACCGTCGGATGACTTGATCCGCCACGATTTTGAATAAGTAGGGGTCGTCCCCGAAGTAATGTTTAACATCCTTGAAGAATTTGTTCTTCTGTTGGGTCGACATTCCTTTCACTATGAAGTTACCCGCATGGTAATTTGCGAAGTCGACAAACCATGGGGTGGTAGAGTTTCCACGAAAAGAAACCGCATTGAGTGTCTCGAGAGGAAATGTTTCATTTATTTCATTTTTCTCGAAAACATCTTGGTGAGGGTTTTCTAGACGTGATGTATGATCAGCTTCTCAGCCTCCTTTTTATCACGTATAAAGATATCAAATTCTTGCAGGAGGAGAACCCAACGAAGCAATCTCGGCTTTGCATCTTGTTTTGCAAAGAGATATTTGAGAGCCGAGTGATCCGTATATATCACGCATTTGGTCAAGATTAAGTATGGCGAAACTTCAAATGCATACACCACGCTAGTAGCTCTTTTTCGTGGTGGTGTAATGATTTTGAGCTTCAGTCATTGTTTTGCTTGCGTAGTGGATAGGCTGAAAATGCTTGGATCTACGTTGCCCTAGGACTGCACCGATAGCAAAATCACTTGCATCGCACATGAGCTCAAAGGCAAGTCCCAGTCGGGAGCAGCGAGAATGGGTGCTTCAGTAAGCTTTTTCTTTAATGTTTCAAAAGCTTTGATGCACTCAGTTGAGAAGATAAAAGGAGCATCTTTTTCAAGAAGATGGGTCATAGGCCGGCGATCTTAGAAAAATCTTGTATGAATCTGCGATAAAAACCGGCATGACCTAAAAACTCCTAATACCTTTGACGGTAGTAGGATGAGGTAATTTAGCAATAACATCGACTTTTGCTCTATCAACCTCAATCCCGCTTTTGGAAATCTTATGGCCAAGGACTATGCCTTCTTTGACCATAAAGTGGCTCTTCTCCCAATTTAGACAAAGATTGGTGTCTTCACACCGCTTAAGCATTTTTTCTAAATAGGAGAGACATGTTTGAAATGAGTCCCCAATGACCGAGAAGTCATCCATAAACACCTCCATTGTTTCCCGATCATGTCGTGGAAAATGGCCATCATACATCGTTGGAACGCGGCCAGAGCGCTACATAGGCCAAAAGGCATACGTCTGTAGGCAAAAGTTCCGTATGGGCAGTTGAATGTGGTCTTTTCTTGATCCAGTGGATCAATGGGGATATGAAAATAACCCGAGAAACCATCAAGGAAACAATAGTATTCATTCCCTGCTAATCTCTCAAGCATTTGGTCCATGAAGGGTAGAGGAAAATGGTCTTTTCGGTGGCGCATTCAACTTACGATAGTCAATACAAACACGCCATCCGTAACCACCGAGTTGGAATTAACTCGTTTTCTTCATTTGTGACAACAGTTATGCCACCCTTTTAGGAACACATTGAATTGAGCTAACCCAAGGACTATCAGAGATCGGGTAAATTAATCCTGCATCAAGAAGTTTGAGAACCTCTTGTTTAATAACCTCATGAATCTTAGGATTCACCCTTCTCTGATGTTGAACTGCTGGTTTGAAGTCATCCTCCATCAAGATTTTGTGAGTACAAAAATCGTGGTTGATACCCTTAATGTCTGAGAGTTTCCAAGCAATTGCTTGCTTGTGTGACTTCAAGACCTTTATGAGAGTAGCTTTTTCATCTTTACTCAAATCTCTAGCAATAATGACGGGTAATTTATCATCACCCTCAAGAAATGCATACTTGAGATGAGGTGGTAAGTCCTTAAGTTCTACCTCAGAAATTCTTCGCTTTTCAACTGACTTGACTTCCCTTATGAAGCTCGACGGGAAGGAGTGATGATGGATCATCATTAAGCAACTTCTCAATGAGAAGTATGTCTCCCTCGATGTCTATGGGAGCGTGATCAATTTCCCATGGAACAGAATCACTAGACAAGTATGCTTCAATCTCTTCCAAGATGAAGTCACTTTCCTCAAACGAGTGAGAGAAGGAGTTGAATTGGCAATGATGGGTTGAGATGAATGAGTGAGATTATCACTCGAAGAATTATGATCATAACCAAGAACTTTTGAGAGTACTCTTCGAAGCAACATCAATGATATCTATTCGTTAACCGATTGAATCATAGTTCTGGAGTACCTCAAGTTTGATCAAGGTTAAAGGTGAAAACTTCATTACCCACACGTAATGTGATTTCTTGCTCAAATACATCAATGAGAGAGGCCCGCCGTCGAATCCTCGTCCAACAATGAGAGGAACTCGATGATCGACGAAGTCAACAACCACAAAGTCACCGGAAAATGGAACTTTCCTACTTTCATAAATACGCCCTCAATGCCAAGTGGACGGGATATTATACGATCTGCAAGCTCGAGAGTCATGCATGTAGGAGTAAGATCCGAAGAGAAAGTTTCCATATCGAATGAGGCATCGATTGATGCTTGCACCAAGATCTGCTAAGGCAAAGCATTCAACCATCCCCGAAATACACAAGGTAAGAGAAATTTTCCAGATCTCCAAGCTTTTCTCGAAGCTTTAAAGATAATCTGAAAGCGCTCGCTCGTGAGGAGTTTTTGCCATTTCAAAACAAATTTTCCTTGTTGCTTAACATGTGTTTGAGAGTTGATAAATTTGGGCATCAGATGATAGCATCCGCAAAAATTATGTCAAAATGTAGTTCTTGGAAAATTTGAAAAAATTTGTCCATTTGATGACCGGCTTTTTCGCGAGCTTTGCTCATTCAAACGTGATGGGTAAGGAATAGAAGATTTGGATTGGGGTTTTCAACAGAGCTACCTGGAGGTTCAAAACAACTCCTAGATTAGATTTGGGTTTCTGGACAACTTGAGGATGGACATCATTGGTACCTCCGTATTAGTAGGAAGTTCCTTGTCCTTTGTCGCCTCAAGTTCACTTTCCACTACCTTCGGGAGAGAAGAAGAAGAAGTAGTAGGAATAGCGGGTCCATTGTATGAAACACCACTTCTCGTTGTGATCGCTTTGCATCGCCTCTCGGGTTAGCGATCGGTTGTTCTGGAAGTTTTCCCGAACCCGAGGGTTGATCATTTAAAGACTTCTTTAGATCGCTATCCGACCGACCAACAACCTCGTTCATTTCATCTTTGGATTTCATGAATTGTTTAATAACTCATCGATGATGGTCCAGCTTGGAACAATAGCTTGAGTTTGATTAGGAAAATTCTCGCCTCTATTGTTGGATTAAGGCCTTGATTTTGAAAATTTCCTTGATTAAGATTCATATTCCCATGAAATTGATTCCCTCGATTGAAATTGTTTTGATTAAGGTTTCCTTGATGTTGGAAACCTTGATTTGTTCTCGATAGAAATTACCTTGGTTTTGATAACCTTGGTTCATTCTAGGTTGGTTCTCGACCGGTTTGTATGTTAGGATTCGCTAAAACCGGGTGGTCCCGATAAGTATTAGCATGGTATTGGTTCATTTTGAGGACGGTATTGATTACCTCCTTGACGTGAAGTACCGGCTATAGCATTGGCTTCAAATGGACTACCATCGGTGGCGCATTTTGTAGTATGCATGAGGGCCACCACAAGTGACACAGAACTCGACTTTCTTCACTTCACCATGTGATGGTGTCCGTGTGAAAGTGACTTTCTTTTGGTTAGCAAGAACCAAAGCCTCAACAATATCCGTGAGTTTGTCAATCTTAGCATCGGTGCTAGATGTACTCACGCGAGATGAAAAGAGAAGGTCCGTGATGACCGAGTCCGATATGTCTTTGTTCGGAAAGGGCGGACTCGGGACTTGTTTTCTATGATTTGCAGGCTTCTTTAGTGGTCTTGCTCAGAAATTACTCCTCGCGAGGCATTTAAAGAGTCTTGGTTAGTTTGGTTCAAACCATTGTAGAAAGTATCCATTTGCTAACCGGTAAAACCATGATGCGGACACTTGAGAGCAAATCTTTGTAATGATCCCATGCCTCACCGAATGATTCATCAAATCTTTGAGAAAATTTCATTATCTCATTCTTAAGACTTGTAGTTCGGGATGGAGGATAGAATCCGTTAACAAACTTAGTGACTAGATCTTCCCATGTCTCAATGGAACGAGGGGTTGTTTCTCAAGCCAATTCCGGCTTGTCCTCTGAGAGAATGGGAACGTAAGAAGCTTAATTGCTTCATGTGGGACATTCTTGTATTTTATGGTCGATGCAATCTTGTTAAACCATCGAATATGTGCATGAGGATCATCCCGCACAAAACCATAAAATTGGCTTTGGGTTACAAGATTAAGCAACCCGGTTTTGAGCTCGAAGGTATCACCGATGGTCGGGACAATAATGGCATCTCCGTAACCCTCGATGGGTGTTTGGAGAAGCTCATTCATCGGTTTATCTTCGCCATGACAGGGTGGTGGTACTAGACGTTTCTACCACGGCTGAAGGAGCGTAACGCCCTTCACGCTGGAATATTTGCAAGCTCGAAAGTGGACTTGAAGAGCTGGAAGAACGAGTGCGATGCACTAAGTAAAAAATCAATTTTCAAAACAAATGCGAGGCAAAACGACAAGTGAACTTAAAACCAATAATCACAAATGAAATGGCTTCTTTGAAAAAGGTACACCAAATCAAGGACACAAAGGTAAGTTTTGATCTTTTGTTCGGAACTTATTAATGATCTTTTGTTCGAACTTATTAAACGCACGATTTACGCTGGTTGTCTTATCTCGATTATTGTGCTTTACAATTGTATCCAAAACAATTCCAATTAATCAAGAGTGTAATTATCAAAAATCCCCATCGATCACTATCCTTAGTAATTATTCGACATCTGAAAGTGTTGAACACCATTAATCCTCCGTGGGACTTAACGACTGAGGTAACACTATACTCCTCTTGATCTTCATTGCATTGGTTTTAGACTGTTTTAATTTTATTACGGTTGACCATTCACAAGTGGTTAATTTGTGTAATAAACTTGACTGCTCAAAGACCAATCAATTCTCCACTACTACTAGCTTAATTTGGTGAGGTTAGCGACTTGCTTCCGAAATTGTTAGCTGTAGTTGTAGTGTAAATTGTTAGCGACTTGATACTAGCTTTACTTGGATCTTAGCGAAGTTGTTTCAGCAACTTAACTGTCTAGCTTAATTTGGTGCTTAGCGATTTGTTGTCATAAATCTTAGCGACTTGGTGTTAGCGAATTGGATCTTAGCGAGTTGTTTTAGCTTACTCGACTGTAGTACTGCGGTCAAAGAACTTGGGTCTTAGCGATTTGGGCTTAGCAACTTGGTTCAATAACTCTTAGCGAATTTGTTGATCTTTTGTTTATTATACGGTTTTCTCTTGATTTAGTAAAATCCCGTGAAAGAATCTATTTCCGGTTTAATCATTGAGTTATAAAATCCTGGTAATCTGAACATGTCTACCAACGTACCTACAATCATCTCCTCCATCAATGTCGAGGATGTTCAAGGTACTGTTCTGATACTCGTCCACCCATGCTTGACGTAATCGACTACAACTCTTGGGCTCAAGAATCGATTGTACTGTCTTAGAAAGGAAAATGGGGTCAACATTCTCAAATCCATTGATGAAGTTGACCATACGCATTGAGTCTACAAGAGACATAATTGATATCGCTGCAGAGGGAACCATGATATTTGGATGGACGACCATGTATGATGAGCCTGATAAGGAGAAAAGAGATTCGATGTTGATATTAGGGGCTTCAAACATCATACTTCGTGGTCTTCCAAAAGACATCTACAAGCCGATCAATCACAAACAACCGGGGTTTGGGGATAATGTCAAGATGCTTCTCAAGTTCCAATTAACCAAGGAAGACGAGAATCACAATCTATGATGAGTTTGAGCACTTCAAGATGAAACCGATGAGAGTGTCTATGAGTACTAACGTGAGATTCCATAAGCTTTAATGACATGGAACATCAAATGACCATGCCAAACATTCAAATTAACTCAAAGTTTGTAACAACATGAACCCAATGGCACAAGTTTGTCACCTCTCAGAAGCTAACCAAAGGATTGAAGAACACCAACTATGAGCAATCTGATGCCTTCCTTCTCCGAATGAGACATGCTATGTTTGAGAAAAGGATTCTAGAACAGTTCAAAACAACCGGAGAAACAAGTTTCTCAAATGACTCAACAACCTTTTACACAAATGTTGGTATTACTACCAAAGCTTCTCAAGTCATTCCCATGGGTGATGGTAATTACAAACTCATCCCCGATCTAGCATATAAGCCTGACCAAACACATTCATGGAAAACTTCATCAATCAACTGTCTCTCATGGTCGGTCCAAACATGAACTCCTTCCACACACCAACAATAACCTCGAACAACATCCAATCCACACAATTAAGCAACTGTCGAGATGGAAGGTTATGGTGCAACCGTTCAAGAAAGGCGATGAATGTGGAAGAGGAGGAGTTGGTAGAGGATATGTGGTAAATCAGAATAGGGAAGGAATGGGAATCAAGGTCAAGCAAAGCCACTGTTGCTACAACCGTGGTGGTGAGGGACATATTGCTAGAACTGCACATCTCCAAACGCCCACAGTAACGCATTTCAGAGACAAGATGCCGCTTTGCAAGCTCAGATAATGGAGCAATTTTGGATGAAAGAGTTGTTGTTCCTCGCCGAGGGAAATTCGACCATGATTGATATTCATAATCATCAAAATGCATTTCAAGTATCGACCAGGATGCATTTGACTTTGATGTCGATGATGAACCTATCACCAAACAATCTTCATGGCTAGCATTTCTCCAATGGTCTCTCCAGGTTCCTCACCACAAAGAAGTCAGTTATCCAAAGAATCAATCATTTCGTATTAAAACTATATGATGATGTTGATCACCAAAAGAAACATGATAGGTTCAATCGCTAGAAACCAAGGATTTCGATATTGCTAATATGGGCAATTATAATATTGTCCCATATGATCAATATGTGACCCAATGTGAAAGCATTGAACCAAGTGATGTATCTAATGCATCAATGATGACTATATTTGATGAATACACCGATGTCCTCCTCGATGATTCCGTACTTCAATCAATACCTATAAAGAACAAGTTGCCATTTATGAATAACGTGCTAAGTTTGAGTTAACCACCCGTGAGCGTGAAATGGATGACCAAATCGCATAATTATTAGAAAAGTAATTTTAGAGAAGAAGTATTAAAACAAGAGTTAAACTCTTAAATTTTAAAACCGCTAAGCAAAAATAAGAACTTCAAGAAAATGTTAAAATGCTTAAGCAAGAATTCAATGCTAAGGAATCAAAACTTTTGAATGATTTTTCCAATCTAAAAACTTTGAAAAACAAGCTTGAAAATAAGTTGTATGCATAAAGGGAATACCATTGACCGCTTCACTGATCACTAAGCATAGATTCTAAACGATAAGCATAGCATTCCCTTGTTGAGGAACCAAATCCAGAGGTCATTAAAAAGGCTAGCTAATAAGGTACTTTATGATGGTAATGAAATCCTTAAGCCTAGGCAGTAAAACCTAGGTTGCGCTGAGTGCACCGAGGAAGATAAGAACGATGAAGTCACTGTGGAGAAAATGAATGAAGCTAGAAGATCCTGAGTGTAAAATGAATAAGATAACGATAAAACCCATGATTACACTAAGGAAAATTGGATATCCTTAAACAAGTTTAAGCCTCAGACTATATTAACCCCCGAACAAGTGTTCTCGAAAAAGGATATGGATATGCAAAAGTCAAAACCTTGTTGAAAGAATCCCCCGTAAGGAAATTGCCTCAAGCAAATGTGTATCCTCCTAACACACCAATGCACTTAGTTCCTAGATCTATTGCCACTAATAGCAAGACCTTAATCACCCTGTATGTTGTTTATCACCGTTGTTGATTTTGAGAAAACGTAAGAAGAGAATCACACCTACGAGGGATAACCTAGGAAAGGGTTTTGAGCAAACCAAAGAATGTTATTTAACCGAGGTCATGCCTTTCTTTAAACAATTAAAAGGTCAATTTGAGAGTCTTCAAAAGGGATAAATTCAGATATTAAAGAAATGGAAAAGGAATTTGATGCAATGATAGTTGAGGTCAATGATTATGAACAGAAACTCAAATATAATGAAGTTGAAAGGAAGAACTTGCACATCTTAAATGAGAATTTGATTTCAAGTTGTGTTGCTCAAGATTTGTTTTTATCAGCACTAAGCACCTATTATGCTTCTCGATTTCAGGAATTATCTATTGCATTGAAAGTCTCCCATGATCGTGTCATTGAGCTTGAAAACAAAAACCGTAACTAATGAGAAAATTGATAAGGACGATCACGATAATTTGGTAAAACATCTTTCTAAACTAGAAGTTGAACATTTTAATTTACAACTAAAATATCAACATCTTAAAGAAATGTCAAAACCTCAAATATCAAGACATCCTCGATGTTCCAGAGTTTGATGCGCCGATAAACAAACGTGACGAACGATTCAAGCTCATTGTAACACGATCAAAAGTTGAAAGCCCAAATCTTCAATTAAAGGTGAAAAGAACATGTAATGGATCCCAAATGCCTCCTCCTTTAGATTCTCAGTATTCTCAAACTTTTCATCTTCAAACTTATAATGCTTTACAAAGGAAAACGAGTTTTCTAGAAGAAAATGAAAAAGTTAAACGACACTTTAAAGAGTTATATGATTCAATGAAAGTCACCGTGATAAAAACAATAAAAAATAACTTTACAAAAAGAAATTGAGAATCAGGAGTCAAAGAAAAAGGAAACCGCCACTTGTTTTAATGAGAATGTTGCATCAAAGTCATCCTCGACCGCAAATATATCGTGACTATTAAATACATTCCTCCTCATCTTAGGAATAATGAACCCTGTTTCATAACTATTGTGCTCACCTTTGATAGTCTAGAATGTCTCCGTGAGATTGTGAAGAGGATTTAATAAACCTCTTGATGGAGAAATTAGGTTTGCTTGCATTCAGCCAAACGATCTCAAGAGCCTAGAATGTTTAATTGCAACATGTCCTAAATCCTTAAAGTAAAGGTAAAGTTGTGATGCCTTGTTCTATGCCTAGTGCTAAGCATACAAACCATTATATGCCCAGTTTTAAGAAAGTGAACACTAATGTGCCTTCAAATAGTTCAGATCCCTGCACGTCTAGTTCAGGAATGCAAAAAGTAGATCAACCAACTAATGTTCAAAATTTGATTCGTTAAAATAAACACAATATCAAACTATCAAATTAACCAGAAACCCGACAAATTAACCTTTCAGGAAAAGGGTTAACGCCAAATCTCACGGGTGTGATAAAGTGATACCCGGTGTGATTTCCGTCGCGGTCCCAACGAGGTGTGAAATTGACGGTGTCGTTGAGTTCCGTGATTAGGACTTGAATTGGTTTTAAAGATTTTTGGATTTTGGATTACGCTAATCTACGAAATTAAGAACGGGAATGAAAATAAAGAACGTAGAACAAAGTAAACACTAAATTAACTACTACTAAGCCTAAGGAACAATAAAATGATGCTAAACTACATCCTAGAGTGCTAAAATGCAAAAACGCGAAAAACTAAGAAAAAGCCGGGTATCTTTTCGACTTTTAAATTAATTACTACGAATTAAAAATTAATTTTTACTAATTAATTAACTAAAAATACTAAACTATTTTATAAAAATCTGAGAAATTTACAAAAAATACCTTAAAAGAAACTGAAGTTAAGAAAAATAAAAAATAAAAGTGAAGGTTGCTTTTTGAAATAGGCTGGTAATTAGGAGAATTAAACTATATGAACTTAAACTAAAAGTGACATTAAATATTAAAGGTGCTGAAGGATGACACAAAATAGGCACTAGCTCAGATGGAAGGAGTGTTGGTGTTGGATCGCGGAGGAGTCATCCGTAAGGTCAATTGTCTGAACCGGCTATACCTTTTTCCAACTTATTTTTTATTTTTATTTTTCAGCTTTAGCAAATCAAACAAGAGAACAACATAAAACTTTTTACAAAAACTAAACTTACAAAACTTCAAAAGAAGTCAGATAAACCTGCTTATTCACAAAGTAAACGGGCTGTTAAAAGAGTACAAGAAATTATAAAGAAAAAAAACTAATCCTAATGCATATTAATCTAGTTAATCCTAAATGGAACTAAAGGAATTCACATAAGCTAAAATGCCAACGAACAAGAGCTTCTAAAAGGAGTGAGTTGCAAAGCATGTACTATACTAAATACTACATGCCAAAAGGATACAATGAACTATCAATAAGCTGGGACACAGTCAGGCAAAAGGCGTATATTTCTAAGACCTAAAATAAGCTAACTACCAACCTAAGAAATCCTAAATAAGCTAACACCCGGATCTTTATGTTCCCAAGAACTAAAAAGCCCATTTGAGAAACTTCAAGTTTTGTACTTTAGCTGACATCACAGGTGCGGAGCGGGCCATTATAGTTCAACTAAGTAGCACTATTTCACCCAAAATGGGTCAAATGGTCACACCCAAGAGACAAGCTATTCCAAACACTTTTTCAAGTAAAACAAAGTTTTCTAGTAAAAAAAACTTTGAGACTTATTTATAAAGAAAACTTGAGGACTACATCATTGCCACCAACAAAAACTCAATTAAGCTTAAACAACTTCTTAACAAGTTAAACAAGAACTCATAAAATGAAGACTATAATATGAAATCGCGATAAACTCTTAAACCGGATTCGAAATGGTTAAATTGACTTGAAAGAAATTACATTAAAATTAAATGACAATGAAAATTAAATGGTACTAGACAAGAATTTCTAGACAACTTTCTACAAATCTCTAACATCCTATTTATACTAAAAAACTAAAAAGTCTTCTTTATTGTCTGCTTGTGCTTTCTTTTGTGTTTTTCTTGTGAGAGACAAAACCGCACCAACCATCTCTTGCTTTTCTGAAACCAATCGCAGCCTTGATTACCCTTGGTGCCCCTTTCTAAACCACGACCATTGATTGGCATTTGTTGTGGATTGATGACGGCGGTGGATACACGCAATAGTAAACACGCGATCTTTGTCTGGTATGGAAAGTGGGGACAAGAGATTGGGAAAACTTACTAATTGTGGCTCGAGGTTTTGTGTTTTCGTGTTTTGATTTTGGTAAAAGCAAAAAGGAAATAATATGTGGTATTAAAGTTTATTTTGTTTTAAGTAAAGATGTATTTTTTTATTTTATTTAAACCTTTTTTTTAAATAACCAAAAATTGTTTTAAATAAATGAATTTTTTACAAAAATTGTTTTAAAGGCTAAAATAGATTTTTGTTTTGTTTTATTTTTGGGCAATTTGGTCACTTGGTGTCTGATGGTAAAATGGGTATTTTGTTCTTTGGTTTTGTTGTTTTCCCTGCTCACTCTCAAACGCGACCCCGATCCGAAATGTATAAAATCCACTCCGGCTTTTCATAAAGCACTTTTCTGATTTCGGTGATTTTGCCCGTTTTCACTTCTTTTCAACTCTTTATATTCGCAAGACACAAAACACACTCGGAGGATATTTTTAACATATTTTGAGCATATTTGGGTGTTTTTGGTCATTTTTGTGGTCTTAGGCGGGTAAAAATGATGAGTGAATAAGCACTCATCAATAGAGAAATTAGGTTTGCTTGCATTCAGGCCAAACGATCTCAAGAGCTGCTAGAATGTTTAATTGCAACATGTCCTAAATCCTTAGGTGCGAAAGGTAAAGCTGTGATGCCTTGTTCTATGCCTAGTGCCAAGCATACAAACCATTATATGCCCGGTTTAAGAAAGTGAAACTAATGTGCCTTCAAATAGTTCGGATCCCTCGACGCCTAGTTCGAATGCAAAAAGTAGATCAACCAACTAATGTTCCCATAATTCCCTACGAGTAATGCTGACATAAAGCAAGCGGTCAAAGCCTGTGCAATACCAAGCAAGTTAGGACCTCGCAGCAAGCTAAGAATGCATTGGAAGAGAGTAGAAGATCACCTTAGGAATATTAAGTTTGAGTTAAATAAAACAAATCGTGTTGATTCAAGTATTAGCTATAAGCTGCATTATAATTAATTCCTCAATTGCTACTATTCGCAAACCATGTAATGATGATCGCTGATTTCTCATACTAATCATGAATGTGTGTGAATGTGTTGTCTAATGTCACAAATGCCCCGATAAAATCTAATGTTAAAATTCAAGCTAAGGCTAAAAGACAAAGGCTAAAGAAAGTTAGAAAATAGAAGGAAACCCACAGGAAGGAAATTTAGTAATATAGGTTATCAATGGATACCTACTAGACGTAAGATTAATGAGCTTTGCCCTAAAGTTGCTAAATCAATGCCCACTAGAAAATGGATGCCTATTGGTAGAACTATTCCCTTAAAAAGCGAACATACTTTGAATAGGTCAAATACGGACACTAGCATCAAGATCTATTTCTAATGAGTCCATTGTTTCTACCGGATGGGTATTCCAATCATCGGCATTAACCAAATGGAACCCATTTTTGCATGGGGATCCCAATTATCCGCTATCCATTCTTGTCCAGGTTCAACCGCAGACGTTCAAATCGCTTCGTGGTACCGGACTCAGTCGCTCCAAGCATATGACTGATCGCCATGCTCATGAACTTCGCGTGAGTAAATTCATCTGGGATCAAGTAGATTCGAACCACCATTTTGGAGCAATTATGGGTTATGGTGACTATGTCATTGGCAAAAGTGTAATCTCTAGGGTATATTATGTTGAAGGTCTTGGTCATAACTTGTTTTCTGCTGGTCAATTGCGGATTCTAATCTAGAAGTGACATTTAGAAAACATACTTTTGTTTCAAGAGAACTCGATGGTGTGGAACAATTAAGAGGAACCCGTGGTTCAAATCTATACACCATCTCTATCGAAGATATGATGAAGTCTTCTCCAATTTGCTTGTTGTCAAAGGCTTACAAAACAAAGTCATGGTTATGGCATCGTCGTCTCAATCACTTGAACTTCGCACCATGAATAACCTATCCGTAAAGGACCTTGTCGAGGCTTACCCGATTAAAATATGAAAAAGATCATCTTTGCTCAACTTGCCAATTGGGAAAAAGCACGAAATATGCCCACAAACCAAAACCCACAAACTCGCGAATGGAAGTTCTTCATACCCTTCATATGGATCTCAGGCACCAATGAGAGTGCAAAAGATAAATGGGAAGAAATACATTCTAGTCATTGTTGATGACTACTCTCGATTTACTTGGGTAAAGTTTTTGAGGACAAAGGATGAAACTCCGTGATGTCATCATCAAACTTATCAAACGCCTTCGTGTTCGACTCAACAATACCGTAGAATTGTTCGAACGTATTAATGGCAGTTTGTTAACAAAGACTTAATTCAGCTATGAAAGTGTTGGGATCACCATCAAAGAAGTGTTCCACTTAACTCCTCAACGTAATGTGTAGTTGAAAGACTAAATCGAACTCTTGTGGAAGCCGCAAGAACAATGCTAATTTATTCAAAGGTTCCAATGTTTCTATGGGTCAGCCATTGCCACCGCTTGCTACACCCAAAATCGCGTTTCCTTATACATACCTCTCATGGAAAACTCCATATGAACTTGTCCATAAACAAAACCGACTCTCCTACCTTCTGGTGTGCTTTGCGGGTACCCAAATCCATGACTCAAGATTTAGGTAAATTAAGAGCTAAGGCGGACATTAGAGTTTTTGTAGGTTATGCATCTAACAAGAAGGGTTACCGAATCTACAACAAAAGAACTCAAGATATCATGGAAACTACTCACGCCACGCTCGATGAGTTGTCCCGAAAATGGCTCAAGGACAATCCAGCTGACCCGCGATCTCAACTTTCATCAAGTAGTCCTATCGGGTTCTACTGCTTCAAATCCCTCACCAAAGAACTCATTATGTACCTCCTTCTGAAGATGATTTGAAGAAATTATTTGATCCTATGTTTGATGAACACTATGAGCCAAGGGCTAATGATATGTCAATTCCATCATCGAGGTCGCCCTATCCCCGTCAATGAAGTTAACCCTTTAGTTTCCATGTCACTAAGTCAGAAGCGCCGACAATACTCGCTCATCAACAAATCAACAATCATCGAATGTACATCATGGAATTGTTTCTGGCACCCATGATGAAGTTAATCCCTTTGCTACTCCCCGAAGATGCTCCATTTGAAAACATATTTGCTCCTCAATCATCATCGTAACCATCTTCATCGAGATATCGACTCGCTACGCCGCCTCAACAACAACCATATGAACACATTAGAAAGTGGACACATGATCATCCATTGGACAACATCATTGGAAACCCTTCGCCCAAGATCTACACGGAAACAACTTGCAGAACCGATGCCTTATGGTGCTTCTTCAACTCAATCTCTAAGGTCGAACCAAAGATGTTAAAACCGCCATGAATGAAGACAACTGGTTCAATGCCATGCAAGAAGAAATTCATGAGTTTGATCGACTAAATGTATGGGAATTAGTACCGCCCAGTTTGTGCTATGATCACTACTCTAAAGTGGATCTTCAAAGTGAAACTTGATGAGCATGGTGATGTTTTAAAGAATAAGGCTCGATTAGTTGCAAAAGGATACCGCCAAGAGGAGGGTATTGACTTTGAAGAATCATTTGCCCCGCTGCTCTTATCGAGGCAATCGAATCTTTGGCTAATGTTGCAAGTAAGAACATGGTAGTCATCGATGGATGTAAAGACGGCTTTATTAACGGAGATCCGAAAAAGTCATATACGCCACCAACCTGAAGGCTTTGTGAATCCGAGCATCCTACTCACTTAATTATCGCTGAAGAAAGCTCCTTACGGCTTGAAGCAAGCTCCAAGGGCATGGTATGATACTATCAAATTTTCTATCTATCTGATTCAAAGAAAGGAGCAGCTGATCCGACATTGTTCACCAAAGTCGCAAACATTTAATTCACGTTCAAATATATGTTGATGATATTATTTTTGCCGCGACTGACCCCAATGAATGTGATCGCTTTTCAAATGAAATGGGTTCCAAATTTCAAATGTCAATGATGGGACAAATGTCATATTTCTTGGGATTACAAATTTCACAAAGTCCCGGAGGCATTTTTATAAATCAATCTAAATATGTAAATAAGATTTTAAAGAAATTTGGATTCAATTCTAGTGACCCGCTTGACACTCCCATGATAGAGCCACTAAATTGATGAGGACCACTCTCAGCATCATGGTAGACCAAACGAAATATCGTATGATCTGGATCCTCGATGTACCTCACGTACCAAGACCGCACATCTCTGTTCGCCATTTGCAAGTGCTAGATATCGCTAAGCCTACCAAAAGCACCTTGAAGCTGTTAAACGGTCTTTCGATTCCAAGGAACCATCAATATGGGACTTTGCACCGAAGGAACCGTATGTCACTAATGTTCATGCAGATGTCGATCATGCAGATGTCAAGATACACGCCGGCACGCCCGAGGTGCTCGGGCTGGTGATAAGCTTGTGAGTTGGTATTCAAAGAAGCAAATGAGTACTTCTATTTCCTCTACAGAGGTCGAATACATAGCCATGTCATCTTGTTGTGCTCAAATCCTATGGATGAGATCCCAATTTGGGAACATGTTTTAATTATCAAGTGTAGGCCATTTCATTTGCATAGTCATTAATAATTATGGTTTATAAATGTTTAATATTTTCACGCCTCATGTAGTAAGCCCATGAGTCAGATAGAAGGTTCTTCAAGAATCAAGGGGAAACACCCCTACTTATGTAAACACTATAAATACCCCCTCCCTAAAGGGAGAGGGTCATGGTTCTAATTGCAATTATCATTTTCATAATCACTTCATTAGTTTCTTCCACTTTCTCTCTAAACTTCTTTCTCTAGAAATACATATTGTTGTGATAATATGGTGACCTAACAAAGTACCAAGAGCCAAGGGATAGTTTAGGTTAATATTGATTAGATTCATAGAACCGACTTAAAAACGGTTTTAGATTGAAATTTATGGACTTGGACTAATACTCGAGCCAAGTAGCGTTTAAGTTTTTATAAGTTTTACGACTTTTGCAAGTTAGCCATGAATTTTGGCGAAGCCATGAGTTTCAAGGTAGTTTCTTAAGTTAAGAAGCCATTAATTCTCACAGTTTGCGTCA
>OU343223.1:243936654-244104354 GCA_910596185.1 Chrysanthemum makinoi | reverse complement strand
GATCGCCCAGTCCACGAAGTGACAGACAAACACTGGTAGCCCCGCGGCTCTGAGTTTAACTTAAAGAGTCGTTAATAAAGAAAAGTGCTCTTTCGGGAGACAACCCGAATTATCCCTTTCTTTTGTTTTTATTTCCTTTTTGTTGGGTTTTGTGTTTTCTAACCATTTTTGCAGGAGACAATGAAGTAATTACTGCTGCAGTTGCTGATCTGAACCAAGTTACGGCGTAACTCATCTTGGTGATTACGCCGTAACCAACATTTTAGCAGAAGAATTCTTGACGCATTACCAGTGCATTACGCGTAATACCATCTCGATGGTTACGCCGTAACTATTCGCTTCTCAGCTCATACCAGGTTTTGCAAGTTACGGCGTAACTCTCTTATTGTAGTTATGACGTAACTCTCCTCTGCTTTAATTCTTTCATTTTAAAACACAGTAACCTTGTATTAGTTTTTAAATGAACTTTGTGCTCACGAGACTTCACTCGTCCACTTGGGACACCAAGTGGTTAAAAAGGCTTGTTGCATTCGCTAAATGCAACCGTGATTCCTACGAAAGTGAGTTAGGTTTATTTTTCATTTTATTTTTTCTTTTTAGAATTATGCTTGTGGGTATTGTGATTTCAGGGATTGAAGTTTGCTCATGGCTTTAACTTGAAGGCACGATCCTTTCTCGTGGGCCTTCTTCTTTTTGGAGCAAATTTCAGGGAAGTTCTCGCTTTAATTCTACCTTTCTCTTCACCTTTATTTTAATGCCTAGTACAAAAGGGACTTTGTACAATTCAAGTGGAGGGACGGGAGTAGAATTATCTCTTGAACATTATTTAGCCCTCATTTTTCTAGTTTATTTTGAAAAATTATGCCATTTTATATATTTTGACATGTTTTTCTGAACCTAACTAGATTAGACCTTAGCCAAGCACATACAACCCTTGATATTACATGGTGAGATTAGCCTTATCCGTTTCCTATATTTTACCCCAAATCCACCAAATTATGAGTGTGCCGATAGCTTGTAAACTTTAGAACTTGGCCTTTGCATCATTTCGAGACCATAGACGAGATATGTTGAGTTAGCTCGATGTATTTGGACTTTTCAGTTTTAGAAGGCAGTATTATAGGATTATCACCCAAACAGCCTACCATTGTGAGTCTATCGATTAGTCACCTCGACTTTTGACCCCATGTATGAAACCCTTTTGTTGCACTCCCCTTTAGTGCAAGATACCCTAGATACACCCTTCTGAGCCATTCCTTTCATTTTGTCACCCCAATATATTGTTTAAGCTACACCCCTTACACCGTAGCCTACCCTGTAGTCTTTATTTGTAATTGGGAAGTCATCATTTGCGTAAGTTCAAGGTTCAAGTGGAAAGGTTTGGAAATCACGCTTTCATCGACAACAATTATGAAGATCATTGAAGACTGTCACACCCCCAAATTACCTGTTTTGCAGCGGAATGGAATTCCTGGGGATTGACTGTCATAGCATCACAATCACAGTTATATTGAACGACCTAAAGTGTCGTTTGAAAAGAACATCATCGATATATTAAAACATTCAGAGTTACAAAGATAGGTCCCAAATGAAAATCAACATGTGCGGAAAAATAAGTTTGGTACAAGTCAAATGATGTTTTAAAGTGTATAATTCCCATGTGAGACGCGTCGTCACCGCGACTCTATGATATGTCCACATGCATGCCATGAAGTGAATGCCTTAGTCACCTGAAAATACATTGCTAAAAGTGTCAACACAAAGGTTGAGTGAGTTCATAGAATTTAGGTAAATGTTTATCGACTACCACAAGTATAAATTATGTATGACAATGATGTCACAAAAATGTTACAATTCCTATAAGTCCATGACACGAAACTAGGCTGATCATGATGTTAAGCCCAAATGATTGTTTGCCAAACAACTCAAATAATGATATTAAATGAAATGCATCCGTTTAACGAGTTGGAATCCACCAACCCGGATGGAGGAGTCACCCTCGATAGATCTATCCACTCACCCTCGCTTCTATGAAATTAACGGTTCATGTTATATAATGGGGACATTCAATTGGCATGAGGTAACTTAAGCAATGTAATGAATTTGAAATACTTGGTATCGTAATAAAAATGATGTGCAATGTATTCTCCCGTAGGTTTTGAAATAAAGTAAAAACTTGAATAAATCGGGCTATGAAAACTCACCTGTTGCAATGATAATGATGATATAATGGCAATACTGAAATGAGGCACAACCTCTGACCGTGACCTATTATGAATGATATGTTCTAATGTAAATCATGAAACAATGTCGTGCATGCAAATCACATGTAATCAATACCACTTGTACGCTTTTGAAAATAGAATTTATCGTCGAAATATATGTTTATGACATCTCGTCATGTTATAAAATACTTTTCAAGTATTTACGTTGAAATGATATCCTACGATAATCATTTAGTGATTTATTGTGAAATTATAACTTTTCGTCGTAAAATAGAGTCGTTGAAATTTTCATGAAAGTGACTAAACAGCCTTGAAAAGCTAGTTGTAAAATGGTGCACGTCGAGTGTTAGGAAACGAACTCTCAACTGTTTTGGGAAGCTTGTATCATTATCTCAAAGTTTTAGCATTTAAGTTTTCATCCTAGAGGTCTCGATCACGGAGAAAAATATAGGTTAAGTATGGTACTTGTATCCAAAATATTGTTTAAGAATGGTTTTCGGCAAAATTTAAGTGACCGTATTTTATTCATTACCACTCCGTTTGACAAACGGTCGGACATTTTGGAAAATATGCTTGGCGAACTTACTTTTACTAGAAGACATCATGTTATAAAAAGTACTACATCCATGTTAAAAAACGACCCTCAACATGGTCACTTTGTTGGCCGTAATATTTGCCTAATAGAAATATATAATTGTACTTATAATAAAAGTTCGCAACTTGTTTAAAATGTGAATAACTTAGTCGTTATAAGTCCGTTTTCTACGTTTTATATATCCTCGGAATCGTGATAACATATACTAATATATTTTTGATAAGTCGACACATTTTACAACGCTTAAGACTCATTTTTGACTCGTAAAAAGTCGAGACAGCTTGCTGAATTTTCTGAAACAATTAGTTTTCGTCGTCAACTTGAAAAATTCATAACTTCTTCGTTATAGCTCCGTTTTAATCCGTTCAAGTGGCCACGTTTTCGTTTTAAAGTGTATTTTCTAAATATCTAGGCCAAAAAATTTTACCTACTGTCTAATTTTCCAGATTTCAAAAATATGGACAGACCCTTTAGAAAACTTGTCGAAATGGGTTTTTCTCGCGCAAAACCTATTCTAACCAATCCAAAACAACTCCGAAGCTATTCAAATCCTACCATACACCTTCTTAGGGTGTCATGGGTTCCTAGACATCACCAAAAGTGATATATTTCAAGGGATTCATTATAGGATAATTATATTACATAATAAGTAATAAAAACAACAAAAGTGGTATAAATTCATATGTAACATGCATGATTTCTTGCAAAAATGATGAAATGAACATAGAATAAATATGAAAGATGAGAATGGATATGAGATGCTTACTAGTTAACTTGATGAGGTTAGTGAACAAAGGTTTAATCCTAAACACCTAAGGTTTTTATTTCAAAACCTAAACTAAGAGTGTAACTAGAGTGTATAAAACTTGACTTGAAAATATTTTGTGAGCTCCTTCTTGATCCTTGTGGTTGCCGGTTTTGCAAGAGGAGAGAAAGAGAGAAATTTTGATCTAAACACTTAGATATTATTGTGTTGTATGTGTTTGTGTTGTAGTATATAATTAATAAAAATACATGTTTAGCTTTAGTTAAGATATTTTGTCTTCCAAAGGTGTTGTGTCATGGTTTCAAGTCGGCAAGGAGAAAACAAGACAAAGGAAATGAATCTTTGTATGACAATTTTATAATAGTGTAAGTAATATAGGTAATTTGTGTTTAATTAAATATTTAGGGTAGCGTTAGCTAAAAATAAATTTTAACGGGTCAAGATAAAATATATTGAGGTCATAAAAATTATAAAAATACATTTCTTGCAAAATTTGAGTGAAATAATAATTATCGTGTAGTATTTAAGAAAACCGTTGTAATTATATAAACATAACAATTTATATACGAAATAAATTGAAAACATCGGGTAAATTAATAATATAATTTTATAGTCTTAAAATGAGTATAAAATATATTGGGAATATTTTGAAGTATCGGATCAAATGTTCAAAATAATTAATTAAGCGATAGCGTTTATTTAATAGGAAAAATAAACGTTTAATGAATAAATGCAAATCCATGCATGAACCGATATGAAATAATGTTATTAATGTTGTGTAGACTAAATATAATCTATATGAAATGTCCTTGATGATATGTTCATGAATTCGTAGCTAAACCATTAAGGTTACGCGAATTTGATACTCGTAAACGTAGTTTACGATAAGTGATGAAATAGTGAAACTTTTAAAGTTTGTAAAATGACATGAAATTACGAGTTGTCACAAAGACCCCCCGAATTCCCATTGTTCATCTCAAGTGGGGGGATGTTATGTTATCATGTTCGGAAAAATCAAAAAAAAATAAATAAATAAATAAATAAATAAATAAATAAATAAATAAATAAATATATATATATATATATATATATATATATATATATATATAGTTGTTATGATTTTGTAAAGTGCGATGTTATAAGCACTATAGTATGAGCTTTATTGTTTAGTATCGAGGAGGCCACCGCGGTCACATTTGAAGATTGGAGTTGGAGTAATACCAACCCGGCGAAGAAAAGGTAGTGTGCCCATCACGACGTCCTCTAATGACACATCTACCTTGCATTTTATGATCCGGTCTCTAGACTTCTAAGCTTGAACTTTGGGCGGACGGTAAGTGGTGATGACTTAGTTATAGATATAGACTACACCTTGTTTTATTTTACACCATTTATATATCCCATGCCTTATCCTACCCTTTAGTCATGAAGTGTGTCTAGGTGATCACGAGCAATCTTTGGTGCCTTGGCCATGGATTTGGTCATGTATCATTGATTTTGTCCACTTCACCGTGACATGTTAGTAATGTCGAGTCACCCCTTAACCTTTGTCGTGTCTACCCATATTGCCTTCGAGAATTGTTTAGCCCTTAACTCCAATGGTGGAGATTTGTGTAACCGCCAAGCTTATGATAGAATACATGCTATGGTATGCGATTGAGTGATAACCCCGAAATTGACACTTAGAATAGTTGAGAGATTTGAGTGTTTGTTCCCCTTTCAGGTGTTAAACTTTGTTTTATTCTAGCATAAGGGATTTGTAAACTCATATTTTCCAGATTTTGGAAGATATCTTTTTAGGAATCTATCTAATAAGGTCTACTTGAGGGCAAGTAGAGTTCAAGTGGGGGGATATTTGATAACATAAATAGTCACGAATATTAAGTGTCAATTTCCCCCGTTAATGCTCGTTATTTATATCATTTATATGTATTTACGCTTGTTTTCCATTGTTTTACACTTTCAGGTAAATTGCGAGCATTGGAGCTAAAGAGGCGCGGAAATGGAAACATTACTAAGGATTTATCATAGTATGCTTATTTTGAAGAGGTTCTGGCGTAACTTCGTCTCTCACATTACGCCGTAACTATTGCGTGACCTCGAAGTCCAACTCATCAAGAGGTTATGGCGTAACTCCTTCCAAAGATTACGACGTAACTCCATTAGGTCAAAAGAGGTTCCACGTCACTGATACTTACGCCGTAACTCGCATCACTTACGGCGTAACCAGGGTTTATTGAAGACTACAGTGTAACCACTTATTAGGTTACGCCGTAACTAGCAGATCTAGTGCATTTACGGAGATATAGAAGGTTCTGCGTAACTCATATATTGGTTACGCCGTAACCTGGCCTATAAATACCCCACGAATTCCAGCATTTCTAATCATCCCATTCCACACACAATACTCTGAGAATGTGGGAAAAAGCTCAAGGAAGGTCTAGGGAAGCATACGAAGCTGTTTCCAAGGGAGAAGTCACACCATTACGATAAGCTTTAGCGTTTATTATTTCTTTTACTTTCAATTCATGTATTTAGTACCTTTGAATATTGAATTGATGTGCATGATTAATATGAGCGGCTAAGCACCCTTTGGTGCTAGCCTAGTTATGATTCTTTAATTGTTTTGTTTCATTTTACCTTTACTTCCGTACGATTGTTTCTAAGTGTATGCATGCATAGTTCTTTGGTAGTCACCCTTGGTTCGGTAGTTTTGAATGGCGGTAGAGGCCAATTGCTTAGGAGATATGACCAACTGACCCTAGGTGAGTTTGAGACGGAAGGGTAAGATATGACCAACTAACGACCCTTTCTACTTGTGCGATTTGACCAATCCGATCACCTATCGTTTGGATGAACTTAAGAATTGGGGGGGGTGTAGTGTCTAAGTTCCTAACGGCCGGGCACTCGCTATTTAGAATCTAGCATGTAGCGGTACTTAATGACTTCGGCTAGGGACCAGGGAACAACAGGACTTATGACGGTACGCTGATTTCTCATGTGGTGGCATCTTTCGATAGGTTAGGGCGAATTGACCAAATCTTTGTCCTCTCAATTTGACCTCACACGAAGTAATTGGAAGTAAGTAGACGTAAGCATTACTAGTTAGGAGGATTAACTAGGTTAGCACCACTATTCCTCTATTGATTACCTTTCTACCATTTATTTGTTTTTATATTACGCATTGGTAGTTTAATTAATTAGAACCTATCAAACCATTTATATTCTGTGACAATTAGACTTAGTAATTATCCGACACGATAGCTCTTGGGATCGACCTCGGCTTTACTGAATACTACACTACACACGACCGGGTACACTGCCCGTTAGTGCATTAGGGTAGACCATAGGTATAGTGAGACACTATAAATATTAAGACCTGGTCAGTAAAACCTGTATCACAGCTGCAGCAACAACACATATAAGAGGGTAAATAGGATAAAGAAACCTACAATTCAAAGAACCATTCAGCTAAAGTCCATCTCCTGAATCACTTTCTTCATGTTAATGATCTGCAAGCCGACTCTAGACCTCTAAAAAACTGCCATTTCAGTTGCGTTTTTTTGTTCATTTACTCCACTAAGCTCATAAGGTCACCTTTTTCCTGTAAAGAGTGCAACTTATTAAAGTAAAAAAGGTCAATGTAATTACCTTATAAGCCAAAGAAACTCAGCTTATGAGCTTTTCCAAATACAAAATAGCTCGTAAGTTGGTGATATAAGCCTATTCAAACAACCCCTTAATCATTTCACAAATCATGCTGAAGTACAGAATAAAATAAAGTAACCAACCCAAAACTTTGATGTAAAAGATCAACTAAAGTGAATATCATGGATTACCTTTTTCTTCCTGAACCTTGAAAGCCACTCCGTAGGCAATAAACTGGTGCTAACCTTTGATGAAGGCTAACCTTTCATGTCACTGTTACAAACCTGAAGGAGAGAATAAATTAAGCGAAAAACCAAAAGCTTAAATATAAAGATGAACTAAAACTGAATATTGTGGATTTCCTTTTTCTTCCTGAACCTTGAATGCCACTCCGTAAGACAACTCAGACTAAGCGGAAAAGAATATCAAGTTTTAATTGTCCAAACACTCAATAGCTATTCTTCTAAAATACACAATAAACAAATAGGTTGGTTACCTAATTGTTAAATGGTCCCATTGGATCATTGCAAAATAAAAGAGTAAGATCATAATTATTGTTGAAGGTAAGATTACCAGGGCTTTGAGGAAAAGAGACATACCTTTTGTTTTTTTCCCAGTCAAACCACACCAAAAGCGTCCACCATAGTTCTGCAAATGCAATAAATTAACATAAGATCATTAGGGTTTTGAGAACATGATGCTCACATGTGAGCATTTGTATTTTCTGTGTTTGCTAAGCTTACCCATCTTTTTCAACATTTAATGTGTAACCTTCCACATGCTGATATGGGTACTTGACGCTGTCATGATCATTTGCCGATGATGGTACATCACTATCAACTTACTTATGGACAACGTACTCTTCGGAACATCCTACTGAATCATGCTCTGTACCATTATATATTATTTATACCGACTAATTTAATCCTGACTACGAGCTAATGAATTTCCTGATAAGATTTTCGAAAATATAATTGTAATGTAAGACAATTAATCCGAAGTTGTAACCTACCATTAATCTTTATCTTTATATATAATAAAACAAAAGTATTTTGAATTACACAAACCCCACTTCTCACGTCATATATTGACGTCATTATGCCAAGCGTCAATTTGTTACCCGTTTACCTTTTTCCCGTATTTTGTAATCACCCCTAAGGCTATGCACAGTCGAAGGTCATAGGATCGGTCGACCAGGTAAAAATCGGTCGGTCACCAATGTGGGTGTTGGGTGGTCGTCGGTCGACCATTTGTAGATATAGTCGTCGATTTTGGACACAAGGTTGTGTATTTTTTTTAGTTACTATTTGGCATTGAAAAAAAAAAAAAAACATTTAAATTAACTTGATCACCGACTGTGACAACTTGCTCGTCGGAGAGAGAAAGTTAATGTGGCAACGTCGTGGAGGGTCACGACTGTGTCCAGCCTAACAAAACTTAACCCATCTTATTAATCTATCATTTAAAAACTACCTTTTTTTTCCTTCTAAATTGGTGATTCATTGTAATTGTAGTTTGTAATCACGTATTTTGAAATCACTCTTAGTTACTGATTAATTTGTTGTTCTGAACCTTAATGTCTTCTTATCGGAGTTTTTTATGAGATGGATTATATAGCTACCGCCTACCAGTAAGTTGCTCATTTTTTGAAACTTTTTTTCATGACACAGTTTATAGGTCAGATTTTCATATGGAGGAAGACGTTTCAATTTATGTTTGATCTGGTCCGAACCGTCAAGTCAAACAGACTTAAAACAGCTTGGAACCAAATACAATGAAGTCCAGGAGAATATAGAGAATTCCCGGGTCGTTATGTCCCACGGAGACTCAATGGTGTGTACAACACTTGATCAGACGGTAGAAAGGATATGGATTGAATATTACACTACTGAAAAAGGTTATAAAATAAAGCGACTTAAATACAAATTAAGAAAATTAAAAAGATAAAAGATATTAAATAAACGCTATCACTATTTTTACAATGATGTTTTAGTGATAGATAAAACAAAATAACTTAAATAAACTATATTAACTAAAACGTAGACTAAAAATATTTAAAAACGTAACTTAAAATGAAAACGAGCAATATGTATAAAAATTACTGGGCGCAAGACAAAACGTAAAATTTATGAAATAAAAAGCCTACAAGTGTAAAAACAGTATTTTTACAAAATATAAGACAAAAGAAAATTTTAGAAAAAGAATTATATTTTTGCTTTTATATTTTTTTATTATGAATAAAATAAGTTTTTACACTAATTAAATGTTAAAAAATACTAAACCAAATGAGAAAAATCAAACTTTCAGTAAAAATACTTTATACTATTACAAATTTATAAAAAATACAAACACTGAAAAAGCTAGCTCGAATAAGCTAGTAATAAGCTAAATAAACTTAATAAGCTATATAAAGCAAAACGTATATAAGAGAGTATTAAGTGCAAGGAATGACGAGAAAAGTCCCAAGGGCACATTGGTTCCAGGTACACCACTATCACTCTCCAAAGGGGTGGAGGTCTCAGTTCGAAATGCCTCCACCTTTTTGCAAAACATTTTTATTTTTGGTTTTTCTTTTTGCAACTTATTAAACACAAGAAAATAAGCACTTTTCTCAACTGTGACTTTTTATGAAAAGTACAAATAAGCTGAGTTTGAGCTTAGTGTTTTCAACAGTGGAGTAAAAAGCTTAAATAAGTACAAGGATTAAGCAAATGGCTAAAAAGCTAGAAATAAGAAAAAGGTACAAAGGAATAAGCTGAGTAACTGTAAATAAGCTAGCATGAACACTAAATAAGCACAATCACTACTAATAAGCACTGAATAACTAATAAAAAGCAAAATTCACCACTGTTTTGCACAGGTCACTGTTGGATTAACTAGGCACCTTCTAACTAATTAATAAGCACTTAAATAGGCTACAAATTGAAAATAAAAACTGCAATTAACTAGCTAACCAACTGAGCTTTACAAAAATCTAATTTTACAAGGATTGGCTTATTCTAATAAGCTTATGAGAAGCTTATTAAGAAACTGAAAAACTATGATTAATAGTACAGAAATGGACAAAATAACAAGCACTGAGCAGACCTAGAAAATAAGCTAGAAATGGAAAAACCAAACTTGGATCCTTGAGACAGCTAGGTGAGCTTCTCAAAAAGCTAAGTTTCACATAATTAAGCTAACTAATAAGCTTGTGAGAGCTTATGAAGTAGAGTACCAAAATCATTACAGGGCACTTTCGAGAACAATTACCCCACAAAAGCACTTGAATAAGCACTTAAATGTGAGAAACCAAGAACTAGCATTTTTCTATTTTTCTTTAGCAACCAAACTAGAATATCCCAAGAGCTTGTAAACTGAATTTTGATATTAAACCCACAGTGAAATTCCCAATTTTATTCAAAAACGACCTTTTTGACAATTTGACTTTTGCTCAAAACCAAAAGGTTGACCAAAGTGAGATTTAAACCGATCTTGAGCACTTAATATGTTGTATTAAGGTGTTTTAAGACTGAATATAGCAAGAGTAACAACTTTTGAACACAAAACAATGATCTTGGATTTGTAAAATCCAACAGTGGACTGCACTACTTAAGATCCAAAGAATTTTGACTTTTTGCTTATAAGAGCTTGCTTTTGTGACTGAATTTAGTGATTTAAACCAAGTTATGCAAGTTCCCAACAAAGCTAAAGACTAGACAACCTTCGAACACAATAAACCAAACACCCTCTATGTTGGTCATCATGAGGTTTTTACTGAAGCAACTCACAATTAGAAACCAAAAGCTTAATTGCGGACCTTTGTATTATGATAAAATAGGACTAAATAAGCTTAAATCCACAACAATAACAACATAAAACTTGGAATTAAGACATGAACTATTTTAACTGCCTAAATAAGATTTTCTCAAAACACAAATTGAAATGAACAAACTAATTGATTTAATGACTTAAACTAACTTAACTATGACTAATTAACATAAAGAAACAGAAATTAAAACACAAATAATAATGAAACAAGTAAAATGGTAAAATGGTAAAATAGGACTTACATGTGATCAAGGTGAAAAATGAGTACCAAGGTCCAAACCACTCTAGCTTGGTGTCAACAAGCTAGGAACCGAAAACCATCCATTGGCTTCTTACACCCCAACTCGCTTATTGGATCATATGATGATTTCCATTTGTTTTTCTAGTTTTTTAGTACTTTCTGAATTTAAAGACTAAGACTTGTTTAATGAATCTAAAAGCTTTAAAAACTTTGTCAAGAGCCTATTTGAGCTTAAAGAATCCACAAAACAACCATAAAACTTGAAATTAAGATTACTTGAAAATTAAAGGAAATTAAGCAAAATCTTGAAACTGAAGTTAAACTGAAATTAAACTAAATTTAAAGGTTCATTACACTACTTTAAAGTAAATTACAACATTAAAAAGATTTAAAAGACATTTAAACTAAGAAAGCAATAAAACTACAACTATGTGACAATGGCCTAATGCCAAAGTGAGTTCTCCTCTCTTTCTTCATCTCTTTTATACTCCAATCATGTTTCCACTTGTTTCTGATTGTTTCCCAGCAATTTCCTCAGCCATTGGATGCTTTGAGTGAATATTAGCCATAGGATCATTTTGGCGGGAATTTGAGATTTTGACAGGTGGAGGACTTGAGTGTGAGGAGAAAGATTGCATTAAATGAAGTTTGGATTGAGGTGTTGGTGGGGGGACAAAAGAGATGGATAGGTTGAGGTGGAGGTGAGGGTAGCATGAGTTGCAGAGAGCAGTTGGGAGGAGGAGGACTTTGGGCGCCAAGTTGGGTGGTTTGGTTTTATTAATAAGCCAGGGGTCCAAAAGGCTTTTTGACAGGGGTCCAAATGACTAGGCAGGGTCCAATTGGGTATATGATAGGTCCAAAGGTGTGTAAAAGGGTATTAAATCAACAAGGGCTTAAGTTGTCAATTCTGAAATTATAAGGACCATTGCTGCCATTTCTTCAAAGTTTCTCCAAGGACTAAAACTGACAATCTCAAAAAGTACAAGGACTAGACTTGCCATTTTCCAATTTCCAGGGGCCAATTTTGCCAATTTTCAAACTTGGAGGACCAAACTTGTAATTTTCTCAAACTTTTTATATTTTTCACCAAAGGACTAAATATGACAAGTTATGATTTAAAAAGGACCTTTGGTGATTTTTCTTTTGAATTTTGACTCGGGGACTAGTTTTGACAAATTTGAAACTTAGGGGATGAAACGCAATTTTGCAAATTTGATATGTTTTTCATCTGATTTTGATATTTTTAATTTAAAACACATAAAACACTGATTTGTGATATTTTGATCATTTTGATGTGTTTTGAGTGTTTTCGATGATTTTGCGGTTTATACAAGACAAAAATGATGAGTATTTACACACTCATCAATCCCCACACTAAACTATTGCTAGTCCCTAGCAATCTTTTTGAAAAACTTAATGGATTTCGTCTCTTTACCAAAAGCCATCACTCCTGGAGTAGCCAAATGTTTCAGTTCAAGCAAGAACCATGGTACACTGATAACCATGTGATTTTGAGCAAACCACCGCTTCAACGGATTTGATTTTGTCTTTACCGAGCCGTACCCTTACGGACTAGCCAACTCTTAGATAAATTATCGAATTATCTTTGGTGAGCTGAATACCAATTATGGATTTTCCATTGCCTTTACCACAAGCCATAAACTTGCGGGCTAGCCAACTCTTCACTTTTTAGGATATGGTGAGTTGAGAACCATACAATTTTGGGCAAATTGCAAGCCATATAAACGGATTTGAGAAATCTTTACCAAGAGCCGTTTGCTCTTGGATTAGCCAATCCTTTAGTTTATCAAACATGGCGGACTGATAACCAAATGAGTGAGTGTAGAACACTTACTCCAAAAAAAAAATTTTTGGCCAAAAACGGGGGAATTGGTATAATTATATAATAAAATTCGTGAGAATTCCCCCCCCCCCACACTAGAAATGAATATTGCCCTCAATATTCAAAGTACCGCGGTTATGCCGAAACAAAGAACGTAAAAGGGAAATACTACGGCCATTATTTAGAAAGAAGATTTTTTTTTTTTTTTTTTTTGAAAACATGTGGGCAACCCCCCCACACTAGGGTGGTAGAAAATAGAAAGAAGTCAGAAATATGGGTGAAAACCCATATGGTGTGTGCTATTGTTTTTGATTACCGAGTCACTAGCTTGACTCGACCTCGAATTAATTTGTTCATGAGGAAGCTACTGTTTTGATAACCGAAGTCGCTAGCTTGACTCGACCCAATTAAATTGTTCATGGGGAAGCTAAATGGGATCGCCACTCGTGAGATTGGGTGAGAAATTGGAGTGGGATTGCCACTCACGTAATTATGAATATTCATCACTTAAGATGAGTCTAAGAATCTTAGAAAGAAACTTAGAAAAGGTGAGAAGAATCTTTTGATTTTAAATTTTATAAAAAGAAATGGAAAATATTTTTGGATTTTTAAAGTTTTATATATATATGTACAAAAGAAATTCCTAACAACGCCTCGAAGGGAATCTGGTCAGCTCAAAACTCGGAATCCGACAACCGAGCGATCAAACGTTCTCAATAGAGGAGTTAACAAGCTTTCCGCCCCTTAAAAGGGAATCTAGGTCCAGAACGTCTACCAAATTGTTTTCAAACAGCCAACAACCAAATGTTGTAACTGAGGGACTTATCAAACTGGGCAAGTTGTGTGTAAAGGAAAAAAAATGTTTTTGGATTTTATATTGTTTTTGGTGCTATTAACACTTTAGGAAAATATTTGTAACTTTACAAAAAAAAAACTTTTTACAAAATGGCGGTATATGCACAAGAATGGGTCTTAACACACGCTAAAGCCTCCGGCTGTGCGCTAAAATTTGATCCGGTCGAACCGTCAAGTCAAAACAACACTTAAAACGACTTGGAACCAAATACAATGAAGTCCAGGAGAATATAGAGAATTCCCGGGTCGTTAAGTCCCACGGAGACTCAATGGTGTGTACAACACTTGATCAGACGGTAGAAAGGATATGGATTGAATATTACACTACTGAAAAAAGGTTATAAAATAAAGCGACTTAAATACAAATTAAGAAAATTAAAAAGATAAAAGATATTAAATAAACGCTATCACTATTTTTACAATGATGTTTTAGTGATAGATAAAACAAAATAACTTAAATAAACTATATTAACTAAAACGTAGACTAAAAATATTTAAAAACGTAACTTAAAATGAAAACGAGCAATATGTATAAAAATTACGCTGGAGCGCAAGACAAAACGTAAAATTTATGAAATAAAAAGCCTACAAGTGTAAAAACAGTATTTTTACAAAATATAAGACAAAAGAAAATTTTAGAAAAAAGAATTATATTTTTTTGCTTTTTATATTTTTTATTATGAATAAAATAAGTTTTTACACTAATTAAATGTTAAAAAATACTAAACCAAATGAGAAAAATCAAACTTTCTAAAAATACTTTATACTAATACAAATTTATAAAAAATACAAACACTGAAAAAGCTAGCTCGAATAAGCTAGTAATAAGCTAAATAAACTTAATAAGCTATATAAAGCAAAACGTATATAAGAGAGTATTAAGTGCAAGGAATGACGAGAAAAGTCCCAAGGGCACATTGGTTCCGTGTACACCACTATCACTCTCCAAAGGGGTGGAGGTCTCGTGGTTCGAGCTGCCTCCACCCTTTTTGCAAAACATTTTTATTTTTGGTTTTTCTTTTTGCAACTTATTAAACACAAGAAAATAAGCACTTTTCTCAACTGTGACTTTTTATGAAAAGTACAAATAAGCTGAGTTTGAGCTTAGTGTTTTCAACAGTGGAGTAAAAAGCTTAAATAAGTACAAGGATTAAGCAAATGGCTAAAAAGCTAGAAATAAGAAAAAGGTACAAAGGAATAAGCTGAGTAACTGTAAATAAGCTAGCATGAACACTAAATAAGCACAATCACTACTAATAAGCACTGAATAACTAATAAAAAGCAAAATTCACCACTGTTTTGCACAGTCAATCTTGTTGGATTAACTAGGCACCTTCTAACTAATTAATAAGCACTTAAATAGGCTACAAATTGAAAATAAAAACTGCAATTAACTAGCTAACCAACCGAGCTTTACAAAATCTAATTTTACAAGGATTGGCTTATTCTAATAAGCTTATGAGAAGCTTATTAAGAAACTGAAAAACCATGATTAATAATGCCGTACGGAAATGGACAAAATAACAAGCAGGCAGCACCTAGAAAATAAGCTAGAAATGGAAAAACCAAACTTGGATCCTTGAGACAGCTAGGTGAGCTTCTCAAAAAGCTAAGTTTCACATAATTAAGCTAACTAATAAGCTTGTGAGAGCTTATGAAGTAGAGTACCAAAATCGTGCACGTGGCACTTTCAGGAGTACCCCACAAAAGCACTTGAATAAGCACTTAAACAATGAGAAACCAAGAACTAGCATTTTTCTATTTTTCTTTAGCAACCAAACTAGAATATCCCAAGAGCTTGTAAACTGAATTTTGATATTAAACCCACGCTTAAATTCCCAATTTTATTCAAAACGACCTTTTGACAATTTGACTTTTGCTCAAAACCAAAAGGTTGACCAAAGTGAGATTTAAAAGCGATCTTGAGCACTTAATATGTTGTATTAAGGTGTTTTAAGACTGAATATAGCAAGAGTAACAACTTTTGAACACAAAACAATGATCTTGGATTTGTAAAATCCAACATGGGACACTACTTAAGATCCAAAGAATTTTGACTTTTGCTTATAAGAGCTTGCTTTTGTATTTGAATTTAGTGATTTAAACCAAGTTATGCAAGTTCCCAACAAAGCTAAAGACTAGACAACCTTCGAACACAATAAACCAAACACCCTCTATGTTGACTGTCATGAGGTTTTAATAAGCAACTCACAATTAGAAACCAAAAGCTTAATTGCGTGCACCTTGTATTATGATAAAATAGGACTAAATAAGCTTAAATCCACAACAATAACAACATAAAACTTGGAATTAAGACATGAACTATTTTAACTGCCTAAATAAGATTTTCTCAAAACACAAATTGAAATGAACAAACTACTGATTTAATGACTTAAACTAACTTAACTATGACTAATTAACATAAAGAAACGTAAATTAAAACACAAATAATAATGAAACAAAGAAATGGTAAAATGGTAAAATAGGACTTACATGTGATCAAGGTGAAAAATGAGTACCAAGGTCCAAAAACCACTCCTAGCTTGGTGTCAACAAGCTAGGAACCGAGAAAACCATCCAGCCTGCTTTTTACACCCCAAAGACTCGCTTATTGGATCATATGATGATTTCCATTTGTTTTTCTAGTTTTTTAGTACTTTCTGAATTTAAAGACTAAGACTTGTTTAATGAATCTAAAAGCTTTAAAAACTTTGTCAAGAGCCTATTTGAGCTTAAAGAATCCACAAAACAACCATAAAACTTGAAATTAAGATTACTTGAAAATTAAAGGAAATTAAGCAAAATCTTGAAGAAGTTAAAGCTGAAATTAAACTAAATTTAAAGGTTCATTACACTACTTTAAAGTAAATTACAACATTAAAAAGATTTAAAAGACATTTAAACTAAGAAAGCAATAAAACTACAACTATGTGACAATGGCCTAATGCCAAAGTGAGTTCTCCTCTCTTTCTTCATCTCTTTTATACTCCAATCATGTTTCCACTTGTTTCGATTGTTTCAGCAATTTCCTCAGCCATTGGATGCTTTGAGTGAATATTAGCCATAGGATCATTTTGGCGGGAATTTGAGATTTTGACAGGTGGAGGACTTGAGTGTGAGGAGAAAGATTGCATTAAATGAAGTTTGGATTGAGGTGTTGGTGGGGGGACAAAAGAGATGGATAGGTTGAGGTGGAGGTGAGGTAGCATGAGTTGCAGGCAGTTGGGAGGAGGAGGACTTTGGGCCAAGTTGGGTGGTTTGGTTTTATTAATAAGCCGGGGTCCAAAAGGCTTTTGGGGTCCAAATGACTAGGCAGGGTCCAATTGGGTATATGATAGGTCCAAAGGTGTGTAAAAGGGTATTAAATCAACAAGGGCTTAAGTTGTCAATTCTGAAATTATAAGGACCATTGCTGCCATTTCTTCAAAGTTTCTCCAAGGACTAAAACTGACAATCTCAAAAAGTACAAGGACTAGACTTGCCATTTTCCATTCCGGGGCCAATTTTGCCAATTTTCAAACTTGGAGGACCAAACTTGTAATTTTCTCAAACTTTTATATTTTTCACCAAAGGACTAATTATGACAAGTTATGATTTAAAAAGGACCTTTGGTGATTTTTCTTTGGAATTTTGACTCGAGGACTAGTTTTGACAAATTTTGAAACTTAGGACTCGAACTGCAATTTTGCAAATTTGATATGTTTTCATCGATTTTGATATTTTTTGCATTTAAAACACATAAAACAACGATTTGTGATATTTTGATCATTTTGATGTGTTTTTGAGTGTTTCGAATGATTTTTATTGATTTATCTGATGCAAAAATGATGAGTATTTAGACACTCATCAATGTTGCATAGGAATGTAGCAGGAAATAAGGTATGTTTAAAATTTACATTATTCGAATTGTTCGTATCACGGGCTTTATTAATTAAAATTGAAGTTATGTTAGAATGTAGTTAATTTCATTGCCTTGTGTGTGTTTTTTTACTTGATTCTAGGCGAACACCAAGTGTTCGATAGAATTCCCCAATGAAGGCGAGGTTATCTTTAACAATTTTTATTTATTTATGGATTTGGATACACATTAGCTTGCAATGGCTATCCTTGAGCTCAAAGAATTGATACAAATTGGTCACATAACCATGTACCATGTTTGCATATACACGTGTCAATTACGTTTAATTTAAACAATATTATGAACGATAGAGAGAAACTTGATGAGGCCAATGAACTAAACTATCTCGAGTTAGAGTTGATACGATTTATCAACAACTCTTGCTAACTATACTACTACCCTTCATATACTATTAAATAGAACAAATGGTTGAATTATTTTTACACTAACTTATAAAAATTGAAATTTGACCTAAGTTTTTATCAAAGATTAAAGAGATATTGGAAGCCGTTGTTTAATATCTTTAAACAAAGTTTTTAAGTACAGAACGATATCCCATATTCAGTGAGGTGCATAATTGTTTTTAAATTATTAAGTCATGCCATCCGCTAATGTCAACAATCATGAGTGATACCTGTGCCCATGACACCCCTTGAGAACCTCTGGTAATGAAATGCTTTTCTTTGGTAATGGAATAGATTTCGACGTCTTCAATACTTATCATATCATTTATGTGGGACCATAAATTTTGGTTAAATGACTAATTGAACAAAATGAAAATGACTTGGACTTTTAGCTTCATCAAGCTATATGACAATATTAGACACATATATTCTATTACACTGCCGAGAACCATGTAATGTGGCTAATTTTGCATAGTGAAAATTTCTTTGTATGTTTTGCTCTCTTCTCAAACCTTCTTACAAATGAAAAGCCCTAAGCGGGTCTTTTTATAAAGCTATGGCAGTTGTTGCGTACAATTATTCAATAGGAAATTCCATGGGTACCTTTTTTTAACGGCCCATTGGTACCTTTATATAACTTCACCTACAATTAAATGTGAGCTCACTAATGCTAATAGGATGCAGATGGGTTGCTTATAGGAATCACATGTTGACCCAAAATCTGAATAACAAAAGAAGACACAATTTGCCGTCACATTTTGTTGAACTTATGTCTGTCCTTAAATTGCAAGTTTTGACAACCTTAAGTTTAAATGTGTCTATATTCTTTGTGAAAAATGGTAAACAAAAGAGACTTCAGATTTTTTTTCATTTGGACATGATATGTGGATGTCTTGATGCTTATGATTCTTGAATTCCAGCCTGAAAGCAACTTGATGGTATATACTACTATACATGATAAATCTACAACACTATGTTTTAACAAGTGGTACTCTCACTTTTTACCTTAATGAAATGAATAAACCTGCTCTGTAAGACTCTAATAAATGTTATATTCTATTATCCAAAGGAAAATTCGCAAAATAGATTGCCTGTTTCAAATGGGGTAATTGAACTTCTTTATTTATGAGCGGGTTACTTTGCATTTTTTTTCTTTACTGTTAAGGTGTGACCCAAAACAATCTTGCGATTTTGTATTAAACAATCTCATGATTACTTATTTCGATCGAAACATAATTGTTTCATTTATAGAAGTTTTACTGATATTTATAATAGGATGCTATTTTATGTGCGGGTCAAAACAAGTACGTTTTATGATATTGTTGATTTAGGTACTTTTGTTTGCAGGTCAAACCGGGTCATTTCTGCAACCCACCAACACTTTTATCTCAATATTTCAGTTGCAATGCTGGTGATGGTTTATTTTCATACTTCTTACATGACACGTGCAATATTATTCGAGGTATGTCTCAAGAACCGTTGATAGATTTGTGATTTTTTTTCTTTCTGTGATAATATGCAGTCTATTGTTGTTTTTTATATCTTAAGATGAATAAAGTTCAATTAAACAGAAATAAGAGGCTTGTATAATGATGTTTGTGTATTTTGACATTTCAGGCTATGAAGTGGGTATGGGTGATCTTGCACAAACCTAAGGAATTCGACCTAGGCGATTACTTCATGCAATTACTCATCCCTTATTTGAAGTATACCTTTAAAATGCAGCACTTTCGTTGAGTGGTTGTCCAAAAAAACTCCACAATGTACCCTGTAATCTCGATATGTAATGGAAAATACATGCTTTACATGGTTTGATTATGAGATATTAAGCTTCTAAGTACATCCTCTTTGTAGAACATGTAATGTTAGTACTTCAGTATGTAACTTAGTTTGTTAGAGTATCTTACATACAATAAAAAAGTTTGTTAGAGTATCTTACATACAATACAATTTTTTTGCCACCAGGGAAACCCGCGGGTCTATAGTCTAGTATTCTATATAGAATAGGTTTATCATTAGAAATATTTTCCAGTGAAATAATTTGACCATTGATCCATGTGACCACTTTAAGAGCCCATTCACCATATTTTACTTCAACAGGAGATATGCGCAGATCAATCCCTGTGAGTAAAAGTGCAGAAAACTTTCCACATCAGGAATAAGCATTGCATTTTTTGAAGTTTACATTAGATTAAATATAACATAGTTAATCACTACATGTAAAAATAGTTATTCTGCATATAATAGTTATATAGATGAAGCATAATATGAAGTCTCTTTGTATGTCTTTCTTCAACCCCAAGATATACGGATAGAACTATAGATCGTCAACAGAGAAAAGTATGCTGCGTATAGAAAGGTGAATGGTTATTGTGTGAGTATTTATGTAGCGACAATCTAACTTCATTAACATGAACCCAAATTACCTGCAGTTGTCATCCAGGAAGAAGGAATTGCTGGCAGCAGTGTTTGAGTCCTCTGTCATTAATATCCTCATGCTTGAAATAACCTGGTTAAACAGGTTATTTAATTTCAGAAAAGGATAATCCATCATAACTCTCTTATAAAGACATTTGACACTAAAAAGTGTTATAGTTGTCAACCCAATAAAGCGTGCATATTCTGTACAACTACTGAACGATTTGAATCTGCGAATAAACATGGCACAAGTCAGTACAAAAAGAAAAGATGTACACATTCTGAAAGTGTCCTAGTGTATGTGTGTGTGTGAACTATGCAAATAATTCTGTAATGCATAGTTTATTCAAATAACTAATATACCTAATAAAAACCAGTTTTATTCACATTTTGAATACTTTTATCAACTGAATAAGTATATAATATAATTATATACTGGAAAAGATCCCACACAACAGCAAAACGATGATATAACCGAATAACACAAACCTAAAAAACGGACAAACCCTGAACAATCCAAAAAAGAATGGACTGGGATAAATTCGTCATAGGACTGATGTAATCAATTATATGAGCATATAATAGCACAATATATAAGATGATTTATGGATATGATTGGAAGAGACGATAAGATTTAGGTGCACTCCACAAAATTTCCAGATAGAGGGTTGCTAGGGTTTTTACAATATGAATACATATAGTATTTGTATTTCTAGCTTCTTGCACTTTTTTTTTTTTTAATATAAAATTGTCGTTTCAAGGAGTGGAATGACATTTTGTCCGATATCCATTGTAATCAAGACCTTGGAGATGTCAGCAGGCCTCTAGAGCTGGTTTATATCGGCTGCTGGATGACATGAACTCCATAGATCAATTATCCGAGCTTTAAACTGTGTGAACTGAATGGTCTGCATATTAAGAGATAACGGGCTGATGCCAGCCACATCCGGCTGCCTATTAAAAGCTTTCCTGGTGGACTTTGATAAAGATACAGATATATTAAAGAATATATGCCTATATGTGTGAATGTGATCAAATATCTTGCGGCCGCTGGTGCCGCATTTGCTAAAATACCATGGTCTTTTGGTATCAAATTTAGAAATAATAGCAACAACTCTAAATCGCACATTCTGCATAAATCAATAAATATTTAGACTTTAAATCTTTGACAATAGTTTTGGGCGATTAACTTTGATGTACCTTTTGGTTTTGTAGATTTTTACGTAGCAGATCGCCTAACATGGCACAGTTTCTTGTTTTTTCTCGCTCCATATCTGCGCATCATTGGGGTTGCACATCTAAAATTGTAGGCGGATCCAAGAAGAGGTTGTACCTGCTTGGTTATCCTATGTTAGTTTCATATGGTAATTGTATTTTATTTTTAGTATCTCTTACGTCTCTGGAACTTCAGGATTTAGGTGGTAGTATGTTGCTGGCGTGCTTGATAGCTGAAGCCCTACGGTAGGAGAATTATGTGTTAACAGAAATGGCAGTAAGAGTATGAACCACAGTTCTGAGTCAGTAAGTGTACCTCCATACATTTTTATCCAACATGAGCTAATTGTTATTACTATAGGCTTCTCCTTGTTAGCATATTCTTCCATGTTAAAATTTTGTGCCATTTTATTCCAAAGGGTAAACCTTACAGTGTTACCACAGTAGATTTTTTTTGCTAGTGTCAGTAACCGGAAACTGTTGAAGTTTAATAGCTGATTATGAATCTAACCTAAATTTTGGATGACATTATCTGTCCAAACTACTCTTTTCTTTGTGGGTTTGCTGGTATCCCGCAAGTCACCAACGTGCTGAATGCATCCTATATAGTCTGTCAATACGAAAAACATAATTTAGAATCTCTGGTTAATGTATATCCTTGATGTATGCAAAATAGTATGGTTCTATCTTCTGTTACTAAACCAAGATTTTTGCTTAATTTAGCCCATATAGGTGTATCATGTATGATGCTCATGAGAGTCATGACTGCATAAATAAGTAAGAGTGTCATGTTTTCTTTGAGTGATTAATATAAGGGGCAATTTCATATCTCACCTCATTTTAGTTGGAAATTTCATATATACCCAAACATGCATTAAAAACATTGTACATTATGCATTTAATACTTGCACTTTGGGTATATATGAAACTCCTCTTTACACTTCTTTTCTTTGTCCAGTCTTTTTTTTTCTTATCCTTGGAATCTGAGTCGTCCTCGTCCGAATCATCATCTCGCTTCTTTCTTGAAGACTTCAGTTTACTGGTTAGCCCTTTACCATATTTCTTAGCAATAGCCCTTTCAATCTCAGAATCATAATGGGAATCTGAACTCTCACTCTCTTTTTCATCGCTCTCATCTGAGATCTTGTTTGCGCTTCTCTTCCTATGCCCTTTGATTTTCTCTAAACCCGACATGACAACAACCTGAATAGCTTATGTATCCTTGTCCTTGTCATCTTTAATGCTTAAGAAATTTATGCATTGGAATGTCAGATGGCCCACACGACCACACTTCTTGCAGGACCCGCGAGCCTCATCAGCATTGGACCCGGTAATTCTGGCAAACCCTGACACCCAGGCTGTGATGGATATTTGATTGAAACATCATATAATCTTCAGGAATTTCTGCACAATGCACATAAATTTAAAAGAGTTATAAAAATGACACTGATAATTTCATAAACGCACTTACCTCGTGTAGCTGAATGACCACACCTGCTATTGGAGCCCCGGGAAACGGGAACGCTTCCTGATTCTGCATTAGTACCTGCAACGACAGACACAATAAATTAGGCCTGTGAGAACGGGCTCATATATTTAGTACTCAGTTAAGTTTTTACTACTACTACTGATAGTGACACAGCATATATGTATCGAATTGGCCAACTGATTGATAATATCAGGTATTGCTGCATGTAGTTGATGTTTGTTAAGTGTTCAAATACCAACAGAAAGGCCATTTTGTCCGATATCCATTGTAATCAAGACCTTGGAGATGTCAGCAGGCCTTTAGAGCTGGCTTATATCGGCTGCTGGATGACGTGAACTCCATAGATCTATTATCCGAGCTTTAAACTGTGTGAACTGAATGGTCGGCATATTAAGAGATAACGGGCTGATGCCAACTACATCCGGTGGGCAGAAGAATGATTGGAGACTTGAGAATTCAAATGTCCAAATGTTGACTGTGAATTCCCATCAAGCTCATCAGCTATATCATCTAAATCTTAAATACCCGAACCGTACATTGTTTTTAGCTTCTCTAAGGCAGCGCAAAGTTCTTCAGTAGCCTACACTCCCCAAAAAGTACATTATATATTCATTTTTTCATGACTTATAGCCAATTTATGATGCTCTAAGGTGGTAACTTCAACCCCGTTACATACACATGGGTTGATATGCCATTACAGGTAAAACAAAAAGCTGCTTTAAAAGGAAAAGGGTCAATTGGGTCGAAGGTCGATTAAAGTGCCCAAATTATTCATAGTGATATATTGATATTGAAAAATATGACTAATGTAATCTGATATTCACTAACTATTTATAAATGTGTCAACAATTTTGGACTAAAAGTATTTCCGACTCAACTGAACCTGTTTCAAAAAGGTACAGAAGAATACACGTTTTGACCCGTTAGCCATCTAGCCCATTATGCAGCATTGTCAAGTTCTACACGAAGGTCAAATGCCCACTTAAGAAGTGCTTTTTCTGTAATATTAAAAAGGAAAATTTTATAATTTATACAACTAATTCAATCACACACATAGTGTATAGCAGTTTTTACATTAAAACAAATAAAAAAACATAATTGTTTGAAATTACCAGATTTTAGAAGGTTGGAGATAACATACTCTTTCTCTTTGATTGTTATATTTGCTTGTCTATGCTTTTCTTCGAGATGAGACAATGAATGTTCAGTTTCTTGGAGTTTAATCAGAAACCAAAGAAGTATAAATCTTCAATATTGCTTAAATGAATGAAATCTGATGAAGTTAAACTTTCAAATTATTAGCAGTTGTGAATTATAAAGTTCATGGAGCTCCATCATTTGTTGTCCGAAGAAATTAAAAAAAAAAAGTACCAGTAAGTGTTGATAACAAAGATAAGAAAATAGTAGCATTTACATGTCTTAATTATACCTTCCCCTAGATTCATTATTTAAGTTCTATGAGCTCGATTTTTTCAGCCATTTCCTGGATCACATAACCAACGAAACAAAATCAGTAGAAGGATTTAATGCAGTTCCATTTAAATCACCTCTGAACTCCAAAAAATCCTGAGTACATTCTCCCTTGTGAGTTTTAATTTCCTAATGAGCTGTTTAAGTTATCAGGTGGGACAGTAATTGCTTTTGTTAGATGATTTGAGTAACTTATATTGCACTAATTTAAACTGTTAGCCAACTAATCTTACCACACGTTTTCTTGTTCTATTTATTGGCGAAAAGTCTAACTATTTCCCCTTGAGGACCTTGCTCATCCATTGGTATGCACTCAACAACAATAAGTTTATCAACATCATCCGCTGTAACTACATATTGAGGATTTGTGGTCCCTGTGTCATCAAGAATATCGCGGGTCAAGAACAAATAGACACTGATGGTACTGCAAGATACCCTGCCTTTCTCCCTTCTAAACAAAAAATAATAATCAAATGCCATAATCTATTATAAAACGACCATTTTACTTGATGTACCTAAATGGGTGGATCAGCAGGATTAGATAATGGGCTAAACTATACTTGTCAAATGGCATATTGTCTATAGGACTATAGGAGTCTCTAAGTACTTACCATCAATTTCAAACAAAATTATAATATATCAATTTCTCATTATATCTTAGAATTTAAAGTAGACTTTTGCTGAAAAAATTGGAATGTATAATGTTCATTTACCTGAAACATGCATACTGAGGTCCCACGCACATGAAAACCACAGCCTAAAGTCTACCTCTTGGTTTTGCATCCCCAGTTATTTGGAAGCCATCTATTCCGGGACCATCTTTTATTGAAAAAGATAGCATATTAGCATCTATAACTGGTTAAATCCACATCAGAAATAAGTGTTAGGAATCAAAGTCTTGAATGAATTCTCTGTCAATAAATCTATAAATAGGCTTTAGAGTTGTAATCTCATTGTATCCAACACTCCAATTTTATAAACGGATTTTGTAAGAATTGGGAGACCTAGTAGACCTCTTGACGTCGCCTAAACTATTGTGTTCATTATTTGACCTCTTGACCTCATTAGTCATCAATGAGATGTCTTTCTATTTAATTGCAACAACGCCATTATTGATCTCAATCACGTTTCTTTGGCTCCACCTGCATGATAAATGTGCTTACGAAAAGAGAAAACAATTTAATAATCTTACTAAGGAGTAATGATTTTCGGTAAAAGGAAGGTAGCCTAAACCATGCTCCACAATCTAATACAAATTCACATCATAAAGCCACACGACGATAATTAAGTAGTTATACAATGCGATCCGTATGAACAATAATTATATGTATGAAGATACAATGCAATCCATATTATACTCGTAAATACTCATCAATTATAATCCATATTCAATGGCTAGAATACTGGACAACTAAAATTCTCTATACATATATGAAGTTCATAACTTCTGATATTGGTTAATCAAGAGCTTCAGCTGCTAGAGTAGTAGCCTAGAAAAACACACTTGTTACCTCAATAGCCTGTTCTGGCATGCCGAGACGCAACTTAAGCCTCATTTCAGCGCATGCAGATAAAAAAGCCACAAGATCATCCTAATTACAACAGATACGTGAATCCTCTATTTATGCTAATATGCATGTAACAAGATGTATGTGACAGTCTGTATGTGTCTATATTATTTAAACATGGAAAAGTGGGTGGGTAAAATGGGTAATTATTAGACACAAAACCACAAATTAAGTAAGGAATTCTTCATTTAAACATCATCTACTGTAATAAGTAGCTTGCACAAAAACACAATTACAATGTAACAATTAGATACTGTTTAAATTACCTTATTTTGAGGGAGTGTTTGGGAACGAATATTTGCTTAACTACCAACCTCCTTGTTTTTATGTCTCATATACAAAATTCTTAACCGAGGTATACCATCGTAGGCTCGTATCCGAAAACTGTATTAACGCTTACCAAGCACCTTCCTCAAATCCTACACAAACCTCAACACATGATACATTTGCAAATTTTTGACAAACAAAGTATGTACCATTAAACATGTCATATTTTAATGAAAGTAGGTACCTTTAAATAACTTTTGCAGATGTAAGATTAAATTTTATTTGTGTTCATCTTTACGAAAAGAACCTTTGGTGAACATGAAAGTCATTACAGTCACATAAGCAAAATCGCCAATGATATGCTCTAACTTAAAAAAAGTACATGTTGATCGCCTCTTCCTTCTTTCTTATATCAGCTGATAGGAGAACTCGTTCAGCATGTTTTGGAAGTGTTTCTTGAAGTTGATGTGGCTCTCTCAACCAATTTTCGGCTTCTGATCACTCGTTAAAAACCTGAAAGGGGCAGCAGACAAGTGAGAATAACATGATCGTAGCGCATAGCCGCAGACTATCATACAAGAAATATTGATACTGGAATAATTACCTTCTATTTATCACTCAAATCAATGTGGTCGTACTTGGGATCATAGATGTTGTAGCTTGTCTAAACCAATTAACACGTTGAGTTGCGTTGTCTTTTGATCATTTGGCTACCAAAACATTTAGACACGACAAATGACACGACTATTCAAACATCAGCCGAACGATCTTTAAAGAGTACTTATACCTGTTCTAACAATCAAAAGACAACGGGTAGATAAACATCTATATAAAAGTGGATTATATAAAACAACAAACCTTATGCATGAAACAATAAATGCATATACTTATGAACATAATATCAAAAACAAAGAGTTAGAAGCATTTACCTTGTTGCATAGAAACTACTAATGAAAGCCAGTAATAACCTAGATTTTATATCAAAAAACGTACCTTTAAATACTATAATGATGATTTAGAATACTATATGATGATTTAACCAAAAATTCTGTACCTTTTGAATTCAATTAACGCTTACAATAGTCACGATCATTAGAGGAGATGACTGATAAAAACATGATATTAGGGTTTTGAGAAAAGTATATTATGAATGAAATTTTTACGTAAGATTTGGGTTTATTGAGTTTCCAAGATTATCACTTAGAGATTCTCATACTTATTTTTTGCTAAACATTATATATTTGGCTTTTGCAGGATATAACTAAAAAATTAAGATGGTCCAGTGGTAAACATAGTTATTAATGTATCATAAGTCCAAGGTTGGAATCTTGCACAATTCATTTTTACACGAATTTTGTCATGCCACTAAAATTAAAATTGAACATAATTATAAAAAAAATGTCACATCATTAAAAAAATACCACATAAAATCAATGATGACTTGTAATAATGACATGGCAATTTTGTCATGCCACTAAAATTAAAATTGAACGTAATTATAAAAAAAATGTCACATCATTAAAAAAAATACCACATAAAATCAAGAGAAAATGATAAATTTAGGCATCAAACTTGCCACGTTTTCCTTTTCTGGGCATTGAACTTTTTTTTTTCCTATTGTAGCACTGAACTTGCCTAAATTTCCTTTTGTGACACTGAGTCACACTAAACCCATAATTAACCTCCTTAATCAAAATTAAAGCGTTTTAAACTCAGTTTATGTATTTTGGGTGTGTTTTGAACAAAAGGTGTATCCTTAAGGGGGATTTTTTGAGAATTTTACAAACACTAATAACTCCCCCCCCCAATCAAAACCCAAACCATTGCTGCAAAATTTGTCCCCAATTCGTTTGAAAATCAAGAACCCTAATTATGACTAGTTCATCTTCAGCACAATCACGTGTAGTTGGAGGTAAGATTGAACATTTCTGTAAGTGTGAACGACAACTGAGAGTCCAAACATCAACCACAAGGACTAATCTTGGAAAGAGGTTTGTAAAATGTGCTCAATGTCGCGCCTATGAATTTCTCGGATGTAGACCTTCCTAGTGAATACTACAAGGACTTGGTATATGGGTTCTTTCAAAGGCAGAGAGGTGTTGAAAGTGCACCAATGATTGAAGCTCTAGCTTTGGATAAGGCAAGGTTGGAAGAGGACTTGAAGGCTACAAAGACAAGATTAGAAGAGGAGGTGAAGGCTGGAAAGTCAAAACTTGAATTGTATGATAGGTTGTTTATGATGATGTTAGGAGTGTTATGTTTCATTTGTGTTTGGTTTGGTATGAAACTATCCAACTGATTTAGTTCTTCTTGAGTAGTTAATGTAGTATTTTGAATTGTTAAAACTTAACTTTGGAAAATGAATGTCAATGTTTTAGTTTTGTACATGTGTTGAATTGTTAAGTGTTAGTATGGTATGCAAACAAGATTAGGATAGTCATATTACATAGGACTGCAACCATAGTCATAGGATTAAACAGAAGTGCATTACATATGATTATTATAGGGCATACTAAACCCATACCAGTAACCTTACTAAAGCCATAAAATCACCCACAAGTTCCAAACCACTTATTTCCTAGACCTTGTCCTCTTCCCCTTCCCCTTCCCTCAGCTTCTTTGTTGTGGGCAACCCAGCCTTTGATGCCCATCTCAACACATGTTGCCTTGTTTGGCAAACCCAAAGACACTTTGGCCTTGCATCAAAAGCAAGCTTGGCAAGTGCTTTTTTAGGGGCACCTCCTCATCAATATTTTCTTCATCTTGCCTTGAGCTGGAACCAACTTTCCATTCAACAGGAAGTGGCTCTTCAATGTGCTGCAATGGTGGAAAGTAACTCCCATGAGGATCCTTCGAACCACCTTGTTCTGCATTTTCTCCTCTGTGGTGCTTGAAATGGTTATTATCTCTGAAATTAAAAAAAATGTTAGTAAATGCATAAAGGAAATGTGCATTAAAGTTGTTAGAATTCCTGGTTTATGGTTAGTATTTATGGAAATGGTTATAATCAAGTTGTTAGAGACCTGGTGGTTGGCTTGACATTATCCTCTTGCCTGAACTCATGTTAATAGGAATTTTGTTTAGATAGCAGTATATGAGTAGAAGATGTGTGGTATATGGTATTGGTTCATTGGATTTTATAAGGGCAAATTGTGTTGAAAACAGTTGGGTTGGGATTGTCATTAAATTTACAATGACTGCAAATAGCCTATGTCTCATTGACTGCAAATAGTATAAGTTCATTGACTGCATAAAAAGCAAGCTTGACTGCATAAATAACAGATGTCAACTTGATCGCATAGCCTATGTCGAATCACTGCCTTATCAATGTGTATATAGGTTGCATAAAGAAACACTGCAAATAGGATGCCTATGTCTCATTGACTTTCTTCATATATATGTTTGCATAAAGGATGACAAGTGCATTTATGCAAGCAGTAATGCCTATAAACCATGGTAAAAATATCGCATATATCATTATTGGAAACTAATAACAAAACATAGTTACAAACTGCAGATTTCATTAAACTTAGTAGTTTAACAATGACCATCTTTTCTGCGCCTCAAAGGATGTACAAAATGGGCTTGTGCTGAGATGGTCATTACATAAACTTGTAACAATAGTGGCAACTATCCGTTTCTACCCATATTACATACCAAAATGACCATCAGTTAGTGCCCTAAAAAGATTTACAAAATGGGTTATTGGTTGATGGTCATGACCTATTCACATTAGTTATCTAGACATATTACATACCCAAATTAAGTTATCATAGTTTACATTAGTTGCCCACAAAAGATATACAAAAAGGGCACATGGAGTTCCTTGTTGTTCAAGCATCATCTATGTCCAGTGAGACTCTTTAGTGTCGCCTCGCCATCCAACTGTTTTGCCAACTTCAATTTCAGGATTCTTTCACTGGGCCTTCTTACTTTCAGTTTAGTCATCCTTTTTGCAAATGTTGTCTGAGGTTGTTCTTGTACTTGTTCCTAACTTGATCTTGAGTCCGATCTATTTCAACTTGCATGTGTTCAACTTGAGTAGCAGTCATTTCAATTTCTGTTTGAACTTCAGGCTGTTCTTCATTGTGAGCTTGAGGGTTTTCAGCTGCATCTTCATGGTCAACTTGTGGGTCTTCAACTGCATCTTCAGGTTGAGCATCTGTTTCAGCTTGTTGTTGATCATGTTGGTCACCAAACCATCTTGCATAGTGATGTGCATCCTCTTTTCAACACCTTCCTATTTGTCCCACTTGACCCACCAAAGATGCTTGGCCTAAATACAAAAAATGGTTAAAACCAAAAGTATGAAACAATGTATGCAGTTGAAATAAAAGTAAGATAATACCTTTGACCCACTTGAGCTACCATTCTTTGACCCACGTTCCCACTAGACCCACAAGCCTTTTAATTTGACCCACTAGTCTCATTTGACCCAACATTTTTCCTCTTTGACCCAGACACATTCCCAGTCTCTTTTGACCCTGACACAATATTTTCTTTGCATCCTTTTTTGTTGTGACCAGGTTTGTGGCATATAGAACATGACATCTCAACACCTACCTTAGATACCTTAGTTGAGCTACCACCTTCACCCTTTGATCTGATCCTTTTCTTTCTTGGCCTACCGTGGCATTTTTTGGGTTGGGGAGGCAATACAACAGAGTACATACTCTGGTCAGGCAAGAAATCAATACCATCAACTGGTTTCAAGAAATGGTTATAGGTGTCATAGTATTTGTCTGCTTTTAAACCAATCGGCACATAGCTCTCAGGAACCTTATTTATGTATAGAATTACCTTTGTTGCATGTACACAAGGTATACCTGATAACTGCCACATTCGACATGTGCAAGTCCTACTTGCTTCACTAACTGTGAATGCCTCACTCCCTGATCTGACCTCAAACACATTCCCACCAGCAGGGATAATATGCCAAAACCTACAATAAAACAAGCTTATAAGTGTCAATTCAAACAATTTCATAACTGATATAACTTTAATTTGTAAATGATACTTACCTTTGTTGGTCTTTTAACCATTCCAACCTCTTCTGAATGTTCGGACAAACCCCAGGGTTCCATTTCTTACTGATTTCCCTCATTTTGTGCATCCTCTCAAGAACTATGACTCTCAATGCTTCTAGCATAGTTAGCAGTGGCTTGTCCCTAACACTTAGAATGACACTGTTAAAGCATTCACTGAATCCATTCTCCACCTTCCACATCCTCTATTAACTTCAAAGAATGCTCTTGACCATGTTTCTGGGTTCTTGTCCATAAGCCACTGATGAGCCTTTGGGTTAGCCCTTTTAATCTTCTCCATGATCTTGTTAAACAACCTGTGGATAGAAGCCTTAGATGTGACCAAAACAACTGTCTAAATTCCTCACCATGAATACTTTCCTCAACCTCTATATATATGCCGCACATTGCACTGTTCCGCATATGGCGTGACAGTCTTCACAGCTTCAATAAGACCCTAAATAGAAGCATACCTAGTTAGAATATATGTAAGACTAAGACATTAACATCATAGTATGGATAGAAGCATACCTTATGTTGATCAGACATAAGAGTTAGACCTTGTCCTTTTGTGCAATCCAAGTCTCCTAGTAACTCCAAAAACCAGCTCCAGTTATCCTTGTTTTCAACATTAACCACTGCCTAAGCAACTGGGTAAATGTGGTTATTTCCGTCTCTTCCAATAGCAAGTAGGATTTCACCATGGTTTGGTTTTTTCTAAAAACAACCATCTAAGGCAATTATTCTCCTACACCCAGCCTTCCAACCATCTACTAGTCCAACAAAGCAGACATAAAACCTATCAAAGTATGTTTTGTTATCGGGATTTACAAATCTCCTAATTTGACAGTAGACCCAGGATTTGAATCTAAAATTGCCCTTCCATATGATCTCAGCAAGGCATAATGCTCTCCAAGTGATTTCTCATACTCTGTCAAGGCAAATGTCTTTGCATTTCTACATGATTGGGGATACCATACACTTATACTTTTCATCACTAGGTCAGCTATAGCTTTCAACCTAATTCAGGGTCACCTAATCTTATTACCAAATTGTGTCCCTAGCCACTTATAGTTTACTAATGAACCAAATTGGAAGTTCCTAACACATGTGTGTTCATTTACTAAAGACTGTATCTGAAAGGTTTTCTCTTTATTCATCCACCTAGCATAACATCTCCATGGACAGGTAGGTAATTCATCAGAACTAGCACTAGGATATTTATTTATCTTCCTCTGTTTACCTTTGTCAGGATCACTCAACTTTGGTGGTCTCTGTCCACATTTTGCCACAACCTTCTGACTGTTACTCCTCTCATACCACAAAGAAAAGCCATTTGCCAAAGCATAGTAGGTTAAACACTCTTTAAACTTCACAATACTTGCATACTTTTCACCAACCTGCATTACAAATACAACAAAAATATTATGACCAAAATTCATAAACAATATCTGATTTCAAATATAAAAGTAAGATAATACCTTTGGATGCCTCAGTCTCCAGTGACTAGTTTCATCATAGATTGGATACCTCCAACAAAGATTCTCCACACAAATAAAAGGATCTTCATCTGAACGCCTTCGATGGTAACCTTTTCATCAATGTGTTCATGAACATATCATGTTCGAGCATAGTCTCACTTCTAAGGTTATTAGGAGGTACAATGTTTGATGGAGTTGGTTCACTGATTTTTGGCATTGACTCAATTATCTGCAATCTATTGGCTTTAATCCTTTTCCTAAGTTCTATAACCTCCTCTTCACTAGGACTTAGATAGTCAACTGATTTATCTGAACCATATCCACTGTCATTGTCACTATCATCAAACTCGACCATCTTGTTCATCCTCTCTAACCTTCCCTTTGCCCTTATCCACACGATATAGGCGTCTTCTTCACCATCCGGACTAGTCTCTAAAATCCTCACCATCTTCCCTAGGCCTCCACAATGTAACTTGTACTACATCATCTTGTAATTCCACTTCATGTGCAACAGTTGAATCTACTGCATCAATGTTCTCAACTACACTAGCCTTCCCTTTGCCCTTATCCACACCTGATCTAGACCTAATATCATCACCATCTAGACTAGTCTGCAAATCCTCACCATCTACACTAGTCCTAGTATTCTGACCATTTACACTAGTCCTAGAGTTATCACCCTCTGATTCATTAACCTTCCTAGTTTGATCTACCTCCATCTCAGCCCAATTAACCATCTCATCTACTGAGAAGTCATTGCAATACCTCTTTTGGGGAGACCCTTTTGCTTTAGCAACAGACTCATCCATAAAAGTGGTATCTGCTTGGCCTAAATACTCAATGACGATTCATATCATTGTGATCAAGATACAGTTCAACCCTACCAAACAATTGAGCAACATCAAACATGTGTTCTATTTCCTTATCATTAGTTACTCTAACTAATCCTTTGTCTAACTCATTATGAGGCACCTTATAATACAAACCTTGAAAGTAATTACCAACCTTTTCTTCCAGAATTCAAAGCAAATCTAAGATAGGGCATCCTTGGAGCACACATGCTAAGAATCACCCCATCCGCGTAGTTTAGGGGCAAATGGCTAAAATATCCGTCATTGTGTACATCAAATTGGTGCAAATTCGTACCTGGTATCATTCTAGCACAGAATTGAGCAAAAAAAATTAGGGTTTTCACCATGCTAAAACTTTGATCAAAACAGATACAAATCAAAGAAATCATACAATTGTTTACCTCAAACAACGAAACAATCATCAATTATGGCAATGCACACCGAACAACTTTTTGTGTGTGTGAAATTAGGGCTTCTGTTTACGGGTTATGAGGAAAACGGGTTTGGGTGGGGGATGTTATTAAGGTTTGTAAATTAGTTTAGAACACACCCTTAAGGATACACCTTTTGTTCAAAACACACCCAAAATACATAAACTGAGTTTAAAACGCTTTAATTTTGATTAAGGAGGTTAATTATGGGTTTAGTGTGACTCAGTGTCACAAAAGAAAATTTAGGCAAGTTCAGTGCTACAATAGGAAAAAAAAAAGTTCAATGCCCAGAAAAGGAAAACGTGGCAAGTTTGATGCCTAAATTTATCATTTTCCCTAAAATCAATGATGACTTGTAAGAATGACATGACATGTGGTTGTAGTTTCTTCTTATCATTCTTATTTTAATTTTTCTTCTTATTTGATCCTATATATATATATATATATATATATATATATATATATATACACACACACATATATATATATATATATATATAGGTAAGTTAAAATAAAAAGACAAATATCTGTAAAAGAATAAAAGATTTTTTTTAATAAAAATTCTCAAAAATTCTACAAGATCGGGTATGTTGGTGCATAAAACTTTTGTGAAAACTTTTTTTTTATAATTTTGAGTTTTGATACGCTTTTTTAATGACAAAAACAATTTTGATGCGCAAAAAAATTTGATGCACAAAATTTTCAACTTTTTTAGTTAGATGCGCAATGTTATTTTGATGAAAAAGTCAAAAGAAGTTGGGTCAAAAACCAATTTTGATGTACAAAAAAAACGATTTAATGCGCAAACGTATTTTTTCATAAATGTTTTTCGGAAAAAATATCCACTTTTACAAAAAAGTTTTTCACAACTTTTTCATGCACCATCATACCCGATCTTGTTAAATTTTTTGGGAATTTTTCGAGAACTTTTTTTGAAAAAAAAATATCTTTATCTTTTTATGATATTTGTCATTTTATTTGATCTTTATCCTATCTCTATATTATATATAACAGGAGACATTTGGCATTAATGTCACCTCAATGCCCAGTAATTGTTTTTCATGCCACATAAGCATTTTTGGTATAAATAACTTATGTGTTTACCACTTAGGCAACAAGTTATTTTGATAATTATGTTGCATATTATAATCTATAAATGCCTATAATCTATTCATACCTAATTTTTTTATTGAAATCCCATATATCACGTAAAAAAGAAATCTCTGTGCATTCATAATATGCTCCATGGAAAAAACTCCATGATTTTAGGGTTTTAATGATTTTCAATGTGTTTTTTTTGCAGGTTGTAACACTAACATCATCAACCCTCAAAAACCATAGAGTTTTGATTGTAAAGTATGTTTGTTTTTAATTATTAAAAATCATATTCCAATTCAATTAACAATATTTACACCTAAATTAGTTGTTAAGGCTGTCGTAGACTAAAAAAGGTTCTACATGGAAGTTTCAAGAGCCGATAGTTGAATTAACATATGAGCAAAAAAATTTATGCTAGATGGTGCGATCATACTACTGTGGTAAAAAGGCTAAGATAGTAACGCATGAGCTCTTATGCATGGATTTAGGTTTGTTTTATATTAGTTTTGATTTGTAGGCTTTAGCAGTTCTATTTTTTAATCCACATCAGGTGTTGATGGTTAGTGTTTCAAGTGTTTTGAGGGAAATTGGATATGAATTTTAGGTAAGTTTTTAATGTTGGCCTTTTTTTTATTTTATTTTTGACGTAACCCTCAGTATGATGTATATGCGTTCAGGTCCTTAAGCTCAAAGCTTCACCTTTCAGAGCTCCACGGTTACATATGAGGGATTCAAGTGCAGAGTAATTCTCAAAGACATAGATGAAAGTTAAGGTTGGTTTTACACTTAATGTCTGACAAAACTAAACTGTCAGACCTTGAAATAATTTATGAAAGGATTTTAGTTTAGAGTTGCTGTTTGTAGATTTTTGAAAGGATTTTATGGTCTTTTAAACACCAGTTTCAGCAATGATGAATGAAAGAGGACTAAAGGAAACCTCAGTATTTGTATCAGGTATTCTTATTTCATTATATGTTTATGTATGCCCATACAATTTCACAAATTCATAAAACGTTAAACATTGTTTGTCCCTTTAGGTGGATACGTGCACTTTTATACATGCACTATAATCAAACTAAAACACAATTTCACAAATTCATAAAAAGTGCCACGATTGATTGCAAAACTATGTGTTAGTTACTTGCCTACTTACACCAGCAGCCCAATCAAAATAGGAAAACGGTTCAGCAATTATAAGATCTATGTTTACTGAATTAGTAAATAATACAAGTAACAATAATTAAGATATATATTAGCACATGTGTTATATGGTATGATTGTATGCAACCATGTTATTTTTAACATACAAGGGAGTTATCATGTCAAGTGAGTTTATGGAATTATTGTTTTATGCTTTTGTTACATATTGTGTAACAAAACTTCCACTTTGCAGCAAGAACCATAAGTGAAATAGGGGCAGGATAGTAAGCATCAATCCCATATATAAGTATTGCATGTTACTACATCTTTGATGTTCCTTTAAGACTCGCTCTTGGTTTTGCAGCTAATTGGGGTATAAAGGTATGCACCTTACTCATTTATGTACTACATTGTTCCTTCTTGACACTGTAATTACATTACCAGATGATTACATTTGGGAATGTAAGATTATATACTTTAAGGAATATAGGGCATTTACTTAACTGATGCTAACTTTAGTTCATGAGTTTGTAGGTTTTCTGTACAAAGACTAAACCAAATTGCAATGTGTGTCCACTGAGAGGAGATTGCAGTCACTTTGAAAGTGCATTTGCTAGGTTTAAGTAGCACATTTTCTACTTTCTAATTAGAAAAATCAATAAAATAATCATTGTAGCATTTTCTTTTTTAAATGATGCAAAAGCTTGGATGTTTGTTGCAAATTGAGCAACAAACAACGAACTATGGCTATGGAGTATAAACTAACTGCAGCTTATTTTTTTCATGATGAAATTACAAAAAGACAAACCTAACCTTTGATATTTATGAGGCAATATTAAAATAACCTCATAGTACCCGAAGTCAAACTCGATATTCAAGGGACACGAAAGTGTTAAAAACAAATTTATTTCTATGAATATATAGTTTGACAGGTGGATCTTGGTACCATTGAACAACAATGTTTCCATGCCACGGTTATGGAAAGCATCATGATCACAGTGCATACTTTAATTTCACAATGATATTAATGCAATGCAAGGCTTACACTGCCAGGCCCAGAGGAAAGTTCGACAAAGAACGAAACCGGTCAAAGAGCTATTGGGATGTCAGACTTCATCTACAGGGATATGATGGCAAGTAGCGACTCAAAGTCATTATCAAAATCTGCAGGAAAAATGATTTGTGTCCAACCAGAGAGCATTAGAGTTGCAAATCTGAAGCCAACATATATTAATAAAGTCATACATGTAGAAGTATATCGTAAATGGACTACAAAGACTATCAAAGATTCAAATCCAGTAGGACGTCCATCAGACAATAAGTCACTCAGACTTTGCAAACTTACATGGAAAAGCACATGCAACTTGAAGAATATGACATGTCAAAGGCTATAGTTACCATAACATCAGAAGCTGCCTCAATTTTGACGCCTAAGCTTAAAAATGTGAACCAGCTAAGAACAGAACACCACGTATAAGTGATTTATTTTATGCCAAGGTGTTATTGATGGTTTTCTTAGAATTTATCATCCAACTCAATCTGTTCGTAGATCTTTGCTTCAGAAGCATGGAAGGTATGCGGTATGGTTTAAAGGAAATAATCAAAATTTAACATGTGTTTCTAAGTTTCTTATTTTACTATTTGATAAAATAAACTAATCAATGGTTACGGTGGGTTCTTTTCAGGATTCAAGACTGCCTTGCTCAGTTATATACCAAACATATCAAAGTTGTCCGCCGGAATATAAATAGGTTTCGTGCAGAAAGTTGTAGCATTAGGAAAATCCCTTCATATATGTCTTGCAGAAACACTCAAATATCTAGTGTTGTGTCTAAAATTGTCTTTTCAACAGTACTCATATGATCTGAGAGGACTAACGGTTTATTTTAATAGAATGAGTAAACGTTACTAGATGAAGGATAGGCATAGTCATTTGAAAGAGCACTGCCTAACGTCTGACGTAGATGTTGTGTAATACGTTAATATGCCTCTGTTATATCAACTAATATAGCTCATTGAAGTTCTAATGGGTGCTATGTTCAGTTCAGCCTTTCTCAAATTATTTTTTCTGCCCAATCAAACAATATGTCGTTTTTCTCCATGAAGTAATAAATGACGTCGAGACAAATAACTCAAGAAAAGAGAAAAATAAATAACTCTCAGCTTTACCGAGTTCTAATGTTAAGTGGTGGTTGATGGAGCATCCTTGCTCATGTTGCAGGTTAGTGCTATCAGTGTCGTGTATTCACAGTCAGAACTTCTGCAAAAAGAAGTGTTTTTGGTAGAATTGGTGGATGCCATCTCCATGTCAAAGGAGTCAATGTCACATCTCAAAGCTGTTTATTTTCTTCGTCCAACATCAGAAAATATTCAGCATTTGAAACGCCAACTAACTAAGCCTAGATTTGGAGAATATAACCTCTGTAAGTTTCTGTAATCATTCATTTTCATAAAGAGAGTGCCTGAATTGTGTATACATAGCTTAGACACATATGAAACCTGTACAACATGCTATGAAAAGTTTGTTTTTAATTTTGTTCGAGAAATTGATGAAATTAAGGTTCCTGAGAAATGTCATTATGATTTTGTTACGTGAAGCTATTCAGACTACCTTTTGTATCATTGTAACGTGATTTTGGAGATTCTAAATATAGAATGATAGATATTCTGGATGATTTGATGATTTAAATACTTGATGTGAAATAATCCCAAGTATAACATTCAATTCCATACTATATCCCTGTATCAGCCAACTCCAGTAACATCTTAATGATAAGTTCTGACTGTATATTTTATTGCAGTTTTCTCGAATATGCTGAATAGTACTCAGCTTCATATCTTAGCTGATTCAGATGAGCATGAAGTTGTTCAACAAGTCCAGGTCATTTTATTCTTAATACACTTAATTCAGTCTTCGTAACATAATATGGATCTTGAAGTTCTCAATAGGCTTCATGCACTCACTACTTATAATTTTTATTCCGCAGGATTTTTTTGCAGATTTTGTTGCAATTGACCCTTACCATTTCACCTTAAGCACACAATCAAATCATATGTATATGCTTCCTACTGTTATCAATCCTCCAAATTTTCAAAACTACTGTGATCGAATCGTTGATGGACTTGCAGCTATCTTTTTGGCTTTTAAAGGGAGACCTGTTATTCGATATTGGTGGTGTGTTTTTTTCAAGCTGGCAATTTCTACATCGTGCAATGCTGGACTGGAAAGCTGTCGGAATGGATCCAATACCGAGGTTTGATTACACATTTAACTGATTGTTTTAGTTTAAATATTTTATATATTAATGAAGAAGTTATATTTAGACATATGATCATTGATGCTGCAATATATTTTAATTAGTTTTTTGGTTCTTTGTTTACTTCAATATATACTTAAATCATGTTGTTAAACCTAATCATTGGTTCACATGACAGAGTATAACATGCGGCATACTTTGAATGTGTATATATAATTGTAAACTTCATTTGCTAATTTGAACTCGGATGAGGATGTTGGGCCATTACACCCTTTAATTGTTAGTCTGGCAGTTGGGATCTCAGGGTCAATTGCAACAACCATATCCCATTCTTTTGACAATGCTAAATGTTGATCAAAGTGCCTTGTGCTGCCTAAGGTAGGATTCTTCTCATAAAATTTAGCAAAATAAGCATGAATTATGGATCCTACCCCACAGGGTCTGTAGCCATTTCATCCGGAATCATTTAGGTATGCCTTACTGATTAAAATCACTATAAAAATCATCTATGGAAGTTATTTGTTTTTGAATATATAGTTCCATCTTATTAAAAATTTGACTAGTGATTATTAAATTAGTTTTCATATGTGAATAAAGGTGGTATTTCATCCTTAAAAGATATTTATATCTTAAATTAGTTTTCATATGGTGTAAGCATGCATAATATTGTGTGTGTACGTCCAAACTCGTGTGGAGTGATCTTCAAATTATTAACGACGAAATACGAAGGTTGGAGATATTGAAAAAAGTGGCTCAAATGGGTCTTTTTGTTGAATTGGATTCAGAGAATTTTTTGAGTATTTATAACTCGGAATCATTTTTAAAGGGTTGGTAATTTGGTTACTTTATTGAAGCTGCTATTTTTGATAAAGTTGTGAAAATTTAGGTGTATATCAGGAGACTTTGATGCTATTAAAAGAAAATGATAAATATTTTTTATGAGCTATGTTTGGTATTGTGATAAAAATTGATTATTTGGTTGTTACGTTACTGAAGCTGCAGTTCAGTGCATTAGAGAAAAAATGGATGTTATTGATTTGGAAGATGAAACCATTCATGCCGAGATTCTTAATTACGCATATACAATATGGCTGTGTTGTGTATTGAACAATTGCAGACACATGGAGATAAGGAATATGTTGGTTAAAGAATTTTATCAGCACTATACTAATAAAAGTAATTTAGCTGATATTAAAAACCAGGTTATAATTTTGGCGTTAATATCTATTTCTGTGCCAGTCGAAACAAAAGGATTCCTATAGCTATATAGAAAATACGTAATAGATGTCAAGTTTAAAATATATCAAGTGAGCTTTAATACTAAATAGTGCTTGTGGAGGACTGTGTCCAAGTCCAACTATCCATGGCCATATGCAGCTTGTGAGATTATATACTTAATGATGGCATGCGCCACTCTTTGAACATGTTGATTAATATTTAATACTCACTGTTCTATTGTCAGGTATCTGGTGAAATTTCAAGTGTTACATACAATTTGTCTATAAGAAGCACATCAAGTCCATTAGGCCCTGGTGACAAACATGTTTACTCACTCCCATACATCGATCCCAGATAACCAGGTGCGTTCAATTCTCAACATTTACCACCCATAAAACACTCTATTTTAAGTATCAGTTTTGTGTTGAAGAACACCTTCAAAATCAATGTATACAAAAGGTTGGAAAACACTTCAATCATTGATATTATTTTATGCTTATCAGTCAAATAAGCACTTCTTTGCTTATTTGCTTATTACCAATTATCAATTGTTCTAAAGCCTCATTTTAAGCTGCAAATCAGTTTTACAAAAGAAATTCAAGCTTAGCTTTAAAAAAAAATCAGTTTTTCAGGTTAACACCCCATAAAGGGGTGTTTGGCATAAGCTTATTTAAGGACTAAAACTGCTTTTCACCCATTTTGACTTTCAAAGTCAAATTACTTTTCAAATCCTTAGTTAGTTTTAATAAAGTGAAATCTGTTTTTGCAAGTGTACAAGTTTTGGATAGCTAAAAAAAATCCTTACACACCCACCTCAATCTGCCTTTTAACTTATTTGCACCGAGGATAGCATTAGCTTAGCTTAAATTGCAATTCAAAACTGCCATCTGCCCCCTTTTAGGTTCTGTCTCAGACCCCAAAACCACCTCTGCACCTATTTTCTTAGCTTAATTTTAAGGTCTATATAAGCTCTAATTTGTCCCATCTTGCTTCTATAGATAGTTTGGTACATGAACTTTATCTGCTTTGACCTTTTTAGGATTTTGGAGCTCATCTAGGTGCTTATTTATAAGCCAAAAGTAACCACCCTTGTCTGTTTAGGTTAGTGCTTCTACTTAATTGAATAAAGAAATTTCTAATGTTATATTGTTTGATACTTAAATCTCGAGGTCCTTTTATCAATGTTTTATTGTGATTAACTACTTATAGTTACTAGATGTTGATTATTCTCGGATAAGAATAAAATGTTTGGAATCGGAGCTTTGGGACTACACTGTGTGAATCAAACTTTTGAGATGATGTATACTTTGCCATAAGGTTCACTAATCGAATCTGTAGGGTTATGGTTTGGGTTCATATGATGTCAAATGGTATAATTTGCATACCTTTTTTTTCTTCTTTGACAGTGTTTGAATCAAATTATGCCTGTGATTCATCACGTATTTGTAAATTAAAATCCGTACCTAAAGATAAATAGATTGGGTTTATCACTTTATGTGTATAAAATAAGCATCTTCAGGAGACATAACACCACACATTGGCTTACAAGTTGGTGACTATCATGATGCATCGTAGTGAGTCGATTTGATTCATTCACTTTGTGTGTATTTATGCTAATTACATGACGTCTTTAGTGATCGGTTACTGTAGTGGACAATCAATTACTAGCCTTACCATGTGATTAAGACTTTAAGCTACAAGATCTGTTTTGGTATGCATGTAACTTGGTCTCAGTTTGATGAACTACATAGTGTGAAGAGTTAAAAGAATATCATCCATTTAAGTTTAATGTTCATACCCTCTTACAGAACTTTATGGTTTAAGCTACATAATTTTATATATGTCGAAATCCTATTTTGCTTCATTTGGCCATCTTGGTCTTAATTTGGCAAGCTACGTCCATTAACTGTATATTCGTCAACAACACTTCAACATACATTAAATTTTGTGCGTACTTGTCATTTGTTATTGGCATATAATTATAATTCAAGTGTCTAATGAAGATATATACTAAAATGTTTGTACTTCTCATTTGTTGGTTATGGTTTGTTCATCACTTTTTAAATAGATAATTATGAGGTGTTACAAGTTGAGGTGTTATCGAGTTTGATTCCCGGTCACCGACAAAACGAACAATTTTGTGTATAGTGAACCAAGCAGTATTAAATAAACTATGAAGTTTTCCTACTTTCTAGACAATATTTGTATGCGACATCTGCATTGAAGGTAGGTGTACTTATCCTGTGTTCGCGAAAGATAGACCAAAGAAATGTCTTTGCAACGGCACAAAGTTTTATTATTTCTTTAACACAAATTTTCTTTTTATATATTCGTGCCACTTATAGTTGTAAATTGTTTAATTTAATTTATAATCATTTATTTAAAAAAAACAAAAAAAAACAATGTCTTATAATATTGTTTAACAATTTTTAAAAATGTATACAAGTTATTTAAAAACAACAAACAAATGATTAAAAGAAATGCCCGACCAATCGTCTTATAATATTATTTGACAAATTTTAAAAATGTATTTACGATAACAAAAATCAACAAACAAATAATTATAAATTAAATGCCATACATTGGGCGCAACAATTATATATATATATATATATATATATATATATATATATATATATATATATAGGTTTGGGTTATTATGAAAAGTTTCTTAGAATGAAAAGAATGAGAAGGCGATGTAGGTGGGATATGCATGTGTCACCTTTGCACATCATCATGCCACGTCATTATACCCCACACCCCCACCCCCCCGAAAAAAATTCCCGCCAAAAAAAAATTTTTGTTTTGGGGCAAAAAATTTTTCCCGCCAAATTTTTTTACTGCATCACAGTTATAAAGTTACCGCATCACAAATCATAATTTTAGTGCATTAAGGTTATAAATTCGCATCACAGTTATAAAGTTCATCACAGCTTATAAAGTTACTGTCACGATCACAATCATGATTTTTGTGCATTAATGTTATAACATTGATTTTAGTGCATCATAGTTGATGCACTTAACTATTAACTATGATGTAGTAACTTATAATAAAGATGCACCAAGACTTATTAGTGCATTAAGGTTATAAGTTACTGCGTCACAATTATGATTTTAGTGCATTAAGGTTATAAATGACTGCATCACAATTATAAAGTTATTGCATCACAATCATGATTTTAGTGCATTTAAGATTATAACCTTGATTTTAGTGCATCATAGTTGATGCACTGAACTATTAACTTATAATAATGATGCACCAAAACTTATTAGTGCATTAAGGTTATAAGTTCTTTATCATGGTTATAAATTTACTGAATCATAAGCATGATTTTAGTGCATTAAGGTTATAAATTACTGCATCACAATTATAATTGTGATGCAGTATTTTTATAACTGTGATGAAAGAATAAATTTTTTGCGATTTTTTTTTGCCAAAACAAAAATTTTTTTTTTGGCGGGAAAAAATTTTTTTTTGCGGGGGGGGGGGGGGGTGGGTGCGGGTGGGGGTGGTACGTGACACATGTCACATGACATGGCATGGTTTTCATTTTAACCTACCCTATATATATATATATATATATATATATATATATATATATATATATATATATATATATATATATATATATATATATATTATATATAATATAACGAGGCATTTAACATTAATGCCACCTCAATGCCAAATAATCCAATTTCATGCCACATACGCATTTGTTGTCCAACTAAGCAATTTTTTAATCCACCTAAGCACTTATTTTTTAATTTAATTAGATTTTATATAAATTTCGTATTTTTAATAATATTTTTTGTAAATTTCGGATTATTAATAATTATTTTTGAAAATTATTTATAAAAAAGGAGCCTTGCAAGGATTGAACCTTGGTCATTTGGATAAATAACTTGTGTGTTAGCCACTAAGGCAACACAACTTTTTGGTATATATGTTGCAAGTCCAAAATTATAAATCTATGCAACCAATTATGTAGGAGAATCTCTACAACTTAGGTAACCCTAAACAAAACATATATGTAAAAACTTATATACGGTTCATATAATCCAAAACCATTATTAAAAAAAAACATACATACTTTTTAACCCTAATCATCAAATCTCAAGAAGAAAACTCCATCACTAGGGTTTTAACGATTTTTAATGTGTTTTTGTGCAGGTTTTGCTGTTATTGGAGCTTTGATGCGAGCTCAGTTAGCTGACATGCATAGACGATTAAGGTAAATTTGACTTCTGAATAACGAATATAAAGCAAAGAAAATGGTTATTTTTTACAAGCTTGAACTTTATGTGTAGGTAACTGCTCTTTCTCTTTGAATTTTTAGTTGAATTATGAATTTTTATTGAATCGTGGCATCATGTTGGATATTATTTTTTCATGGCAATAGTGATTTTAATAAGATATCACGAATGAGATAAACAGGGCATTATAGTGCCCTGTTCATGCTTATTATTCTGGCACGTTGAGCTTAGTAACTGTGTGTCTATATGATTAATTATGCATGATAGGCTGTGTTTATATATATTACTGCATCTTTTTAAAAAGATGTTTTGTACACAGAACAATCATTTTAATGATATATGTAGATGCAGGTGGTGCTTCATGCTTAGCAGATATTTATCAAGCATGATCTTGTCTAAAATGCATATGGTGATTGCATGCATAAAGTATTACATGTAGGTACATACTCATGTGAAGTAGTCTCCAAATTGTCAAAAGAATAAGATACCAAAGCTTCAGGTCTGGAACTAATGATATGGATGAAAGTGATGCCAACCTGCAATAGCGTTACTGGTCCTATCAACGCTAAAAGTAAATGTTATGTCAACAACTTTGGTTCTCTAGGAACTACGTCTTTCCAAATACTAACCCATTTAGCAAGTGCAGGTTCTCATTCTTCCTCTTCACTTGCATGTTTATCTCATTAAGTAGACATTTATAAGAATCTCATTTGTTGCTTGATAAACATTAAGAAATTTTTTAACGTAGAGGTGAGAAAATGAGTAGGTTGATTAGTGTCAAAATAGGTACTATTGTGTTAAATAGTATTATGCAGCTTACGTCATCTGAATGAGCTAATGGATTATAAAATACACTTAAAAAATCATTAATATTATTTTAGCTAATGTTATTACTTATTTTACACGCTAGAGATAAAAATCTGTAGACTCAACCCACTAATAAGGCAGAAACTTTTAACTATTGAACTCTTATCTCAAAGCTTCTGTGATCAGGTTATGAGTATTGGTGATCAAGCAATGACGGATTGCTATGTTGTTCATGAAGTTAGTATAATTTCAAAACGAATATTACTTTTTTTACCGTCAAGAACAAGCAATGATGAGTTGGTTTCTCCTAATGAGTCAGTAGTCATGAAGTACAGGTATCGTAATCACGAGATTTAAGTTAATTGACTCAGAACTAGAGCTTTGAAAACGTCCTTTAGAGGATCGGTTTTGGTGTTCAAGATACGTTTTACGATTTTTGTTACTTTTATAAACTAAGTGTTAAATGACGAATCTTTGTAAATTCAATTTTATTTGATTTCCAGTTACAGTAAAAGGGATCAGATCAGCTAGCCGTTCAAAATGAAACTTCAACACGGCTTCCAGCTGGACAGGGAATCCTGAAGGTTACACAAAACAGTTGCAGACGTTGGACAAAAGTATGCTATTGTTTTCTAGGAAAGTTTGACCACTAAAAATAGCTCTCAACATTACTCAATGGATATAGAAAGATACACTGGTGATGAGGAGGCGTATGTCACGTACGCAGGCATTCAGGAAGTAAAACAGAAAGATATTCCTTAGCAGATCGCTCCATGATCTCAAGGACTTGGCGGGGTGTGTCTATCAGCCACAAGTCCATATCCGAATCAAACTTGGCCAATTCTTGGTAATGAATCTTTAGAGTAGCATTGTTGTCTACAAAATAATATATTATACGTATATATAAGTATAACTTAGTCAATGTAACCATCAATCAACATGGCTAAATGCTAAGTTTATAGGTATGAGTGAGTAAAGAATAAAGTGGATTTTATGTAAGACTTCTCCTACGTGTTATATTATCCAAATATGTATCCACCTTTGTATCCTTTGATGTTCATTTTTCGTTTTTGTTAATGCTCATTGTGAATGTTTGGTACCAAAATAGTCAATGTATTAATTGTTTATTAGTACTGAATTTGCAAAATTTGGACAAAAACATACAGCTACTGAAGGCAAGTTGGGAGCTCCTGTTGTGACTTAGTGCCTGATACATTTAACGTTCAGAGAAATACTATGGAGTTATATGCTGCAAATGGTGACATCAGTGTATTACAATTTGTTTACATTTGTTTTTATTTGGATATTGTAGGTACTAATATTGGAGTTGCTTTGGTATATATGGAATCTGGAAGAACATCGTGGATATGCCGTTCCAATAGTGACATTTTGTCTTTGCAATTTGACTCTTCGGTAAGAACATGATATAACTCAAATAAGCATGTATATATTCCCGTGCTTCATGATGTTTGTAAAGTTTTAAGATTGTCATATCTTTATCTCCAAGATAACTTATTATGAATCCTTTGATTTTACAGGGAAATGTTGTTTTATGTGGACTTAGAAATGGAGCTATAGTGACAGTTGATACGCGCCAGAAACCCCAGGACGTGCGTGATAGACTTCCTAAACATGAAATTCATTTTCCATCCCTTAAAACCATTGAATCATCAAGTAGGAGAGGCCAAAAACGTGATAACCGATGGTTTGAGGTATCTGTAATGTCTAATGTATAAAATTTACTTTCATGCCCTTCCTTGATGTGGTAAGAGTTTTGAGTGTGAAGTTAATGCATGCAGGTTAGGGGGAATGTCCATCACTCTAGAATGATGTATATGCCTTCATCAGTTTCTTGGTTAGTGGAAAATGTATTCAAAGTTCATTAATATTGTTTTCTATTTTATGTGTGAAAATGGCTTATTTGGTGTACAAACTTCAGTTTGGCAAGACTCAAGCTGTATGATCAGTATTTCTTGGCCAGCTCCATGGATGGAACGGTAATATCTGCAATTTTCCATATATATTCACTTAAATTTATCTGAGCTAATATACACTCCTATGTTGACTTTTGTAGGTGAGATTATATGATCATAGTTTGACTCAAAAAGGGACTGTACAGTTTTACGAGGGAAATGTTAACTCCGCGTCAAATGGATTTTATATACAGCATGAGTTTAGTAAAATTACCACAGGTAGACGCAGTAACGGGATGCCTCATGGAGGAAACTTGTATTCATTGACCACATTAGTGGAAGATTTATCTTTGAATCCCCCATTTACAAGTAAAGAATTATTACTGGAAGAAACACTTGAACTGCCAGTATTGCTCTTTCCAGCAACTTTAGAAAGGTCCACATTCATGGTTGCAATTTTCTTCACTTTGTTTTCTTGAACCTGTATAGTACCTCAAGTATCGAGATATTTTCAGTACCTTAAAAAGACGGAATGCCAGATCCAAACGAAACTTGGATGTTAAGTAATAAGATAATAACAATAATCGAGAAAGAATGAAACAAAAGGTAAGAAAAGCAGAAAGCAAAGCTAGACTTGACTCACATAAGATCTAGCACATAAAAGTAACTACACATTTTTCTCGATGTGCAACTACTTTAAGTTGTGATAATAAGATATCTTGGTTTGTTTTGCAAATTTTGAATGTAAAATGATCCTGAAAATACAATGAGAACCCATATGTTGACACTTTGATTAACTAAACTGATTATCCAAAACTAAATATGTGACTCGTGGTTTGGCGACTAATGATAATCATCGTTTGTGGTGCTGAATTAAATATGTGGGATGATAGTCTTATTGGGTCTGATATACAACTTTGAACTTCCTATAGGGAAGCTTCATGGGTGGGTGCTGAAAACGGTGCCTAACCTTCTTGATTGCTTAGTGCAGTTCGTTCATTCAAGGCTTTCTATCGTTGCATCTCAACAGGTACATCATTCTTTCTTATTATATGGGTTTCAAGTTAACTTCTATGCAAGATCGTTATAAGCTACTTCTATCAGTAACTTCCTCGGTGATTTGGTCAAATTAAAGACGAAAGTTTTGACTCATATACTTAACAATGCATAACAAAATAAGTTTCATTGAACAGACCCATCAGAGAGATTTTTCATGACAGGTATTTTCCGTTCCAATTATTTAAAATCTTCCAGAGCAGTTTTAGCTTATTTAACATATGGATGTATTAGGTGGAGGGGATTTTCATTTGAGGGTCTGGAGTATAAAGTCAGGCGGAATGTTATATGAAGATAAATTCATGAATTCAGTTCCATCAGTTGTGTGCTAGCCAAGAGGTGTGGCTTTTATGCCTTTGTTATAATGTTCGTGTTCATATCTTGGTGTATTTGTTTATGCACTCCTATATTTTTGTTATGAATTTGTAGGCGGCCCGGATTGCAAGAGAAGAAATTATTTTCCAGGGGCATGGTTAGGATCCCGGAAGGGCTCTTTATGTGAATACTTCATGACGTTCATCTAACTAAATGTCGACAAAGAATCATGTTTGATATCATTAACATCCAAACGACAATTGTTTTCTTGTGGTGAGCGTGCGGGTCCACATCAAATTGAGGATAATTACAAGTTCACTGGGAGTTTTCACAACGCATGTCATTCTCGAGTTTTTTAGTATAAATTGATAACAAGGCAAGTAGCTGTTAGCAAGTATATTTATAAATATCCATATACGATTGTAATCTGTCTGCTATCTTATAATTCTCTTTTTTTTGTGATATGCAATGAGTCTAGGACCAAAGTTGATTGAAATTATGAAACACAAGTTGAGTTATGGTACAAAGATCATTCAATATGGCAACCAAGATAAAATCTTAAGGAAAAACTTTAGTATTAAAGAGGGAGAGAAACTGTTGCAAGCTTCTCAATGCTACTTATACACAACAGCTGGCGCAATTGCAGGCTTGCTTTTAGTGTCTAATGAAAGGGTTGCTTTTTGCAGTGATAGGTCAATCAAAACATATTCTCATGACTGGCAAGCTGCTAAAGTACCAATATAAGGTATGAAAACTTCGAACGTATTCTTATATTGTGTACATTATTTGACCATTTTTGCGTTTGACATGATGAATTTTATGTGTAGGTTTCGATTCCATCACCAATAATGATGGGCCAGAGATGAATCTTTTTTCCATCTTTGTATGCCTATATATATCATGGCTCAAATTCTTTATTCAACAACTTGGCATTTAGCTTCAGAGATAAATAACTACATTTGAATAAGTTATGTCGTACGTGCAAGACTGATATGTGCTTAAACACATATCTTTTGTTTATCAAAACTGACCCAAAATAACCAAGAAAGAGCCGTTAATGCTTAATATTTGCGTGTTTCTTGAGTTTTTGCATGTGCAGGTACGGATATGATTAAACACACAAAAGAAAGCCAAAACCAAAGAAAACCGAGCACGAGAGATTAAGAGAGCTAAAGCTGAGCCGGAAGGTCAGAATTAAGCATCTGTGAAGATTTTTATGCTTAGAGGATGATATTTGAAAGATATAATCAAGTTTGAAGAATTGTCGAATAGTCCCAACTTTCGCCATTATTGGCAGAATATAACCCTCAAGTTTTAGAATTTACAAATTCAGCCCTTGGATTATTTGAAGATTGGCAAAGTTAGTCCTTTATCAAATTTTCAGATTTACAAGAATGGTCCTTGAAATTTCAGTTTGTACACATTAAGTCCCTAAATTGAATCATGGATCCAAAATATCTCCTTAGTCCAATTCACACAAGCCCAACACCTTAGCCCACACAAGGCCTGGTCAACCCTCGGTCAACTTCACTATACCCGGTTTAATAACCCAACCCGTATATCCACTTATACCAGGCTAAAACCAAAATAATATAAACAAACACACCCCGCCAAAATACCCCCCAATTCATTCCCAGGCAAGAACCCTAAATTGACCCTAGTCTATTTCACTGAAATCAAAGCTGTAGAAAACTAGAAGGGGGGTTGAATAGTTTACCGATTAAAATCTTTGTTTTGAAACTTATTGAAAGATCAATTGATATTGATCTTAAGTATGTTAATGAAATATGCAAGCAATATGTAATAAGTAAATAAGGAAAGAAATGATCAAACCACAACAAGTTGTTTATAGTGGTTCGGCCTACAAGGACTCTTTTTCCTTGCCCTACTCCACTCCCCGAGTCTCACACTCGAGAGTTTAACTTCACTAGTCAACAAGCTCCTTTCACCGGCGGAGAAAACCTTTACACTTCGCTTACACTATTTCCGACACTAAGCTAGATGTCGAGTTCTTTCCAAGGGTACAACTACTCCCACACACAATGTATTTTGAGGACTAAAATACTAACCACTCACACTCACAAGATTATGATGGTTTGATACAACAATGAAGTATGGATCAACACTAGATCATACAACACTAAACAAACAAGACTTCCAACTTCTCGTTGAAGCTTGAATATGACTTGATCTTCTTTGCTACAAAAGAGATCACTAATATGATATGAAACCGAGTTAGAAAGGTTAGAGAGAAGATATGTATGAGAGTATGTTAGAAAGGGATGAGAAACTACTTGGCTTGGCATTGCTATTTATAGCCAAATTGGACAGAGCGTCCACGGACGGGACCCTTAAAAGGGTTCCGCCCGTGTACCAATTTGGTACCGCCAGTCCGACAAGTCAAGATATCAAATATTGCCTAAAGTCAACTCTATCTAAGTGAGATTGTGCAAGATATGAAGAGTACAAATCTTCACAAAATATCTAATGGAATCTTCCAATGATTTCCATGATGTAATACATGATGTCAAATGTTGTATTACTATTTATAGAAATATGCAAATGCTTAAGTAGTGTTTGGTTTTAAGAACCTAACACATTCTACAAACTACTATCATACATAATGATTAGAGTCATATCAAGATGTTACTAATCATAAATGTAAATGCTTGAATGATGAATATATTGTTTGAGAAAGCTTGTTTTAATATCTAATAAACTTGACAGGCTTTAAGCTTTTATAAATTAAATTTACTTTTGTCGTTAACAAAACTTAGGCAAAGATCAAAATATAAATAACGTTTAATGACGATATTTGTATTAACAATCTCCCCCTTTTTGTTGAGGACAAAATATAAATTTTATTTTTTATAAAAGATACAAAGTTTGTACAAGAGTTATAAAAATATTAGTTTTAGAACTTGAAAAGGAAATGATAATGCAGGTGTATGAAATTTGACTTTTTATGAAAGTCAAAGAATTCACTAGTTGATGCATGATGTTGACTTTTTCAGAAAGTCAAAGTATGCAGTTTGACTTTTTTAAGAAAAGTCAAGTATTATCAATGAGAGTTCCTGTTTGACTTTTAGAAAGTCAATGTATGCGCTTTGACTTTTTCAGAAAAGTCAAATATAAATAATTTCAAAGTTCTATATTTCTCCCCTTTTTGTCTCAACAAAAGAAGATGCTATGCGAATGTAATGAGCTCATTGAGCTATTCTCTCCCCCTTGTTCAAAGCTCCCCTAATTTGGGTGCTTTAATGGGAAGATACATGGATTGTGAAAATAAAGCTACAAAAAATGTTAGTAATAATGATCATTCACAAGCATTTCCAAGCACTATGTAATGACACCAACAATATGATAAACAACATTCATTAGTTAAAATTTTTCATGAATCAAGATCATGAAAAGAGAACACAATGATGTGTTTTGAGTACAAGAAATAAAAATAATCCTAAGAAAGCAAATAAAAGAAAGACTATTCTAAAACCATCCTAAAGTGATGGTGGATGGGAAAGAGCGTTGAGACGCCCAAGAATGTGGTTGAGGATGAACCTCATTTCTTCGTGGAAGTCATGGACCATAACCGAGTCCGTTCATGACCCGTTGCTCACAAGTTGAGCAACTATGCCTTGGAGGGAAGAAAGTTTGGGGAGGTTGTGGTGGTGGAATGGTGGATGTGTTGGTGGTGTTGGGAATGTTTGGAGTGGTCATGATGGATGCAAGCAAAGCATTTTGCATTTGCATTGTCTCACTTAAGTGAGAATCCACCATGCCTTTGAATTGGTGGAGGTTGTGGAGTTCGGCTTGAATCTCTCTCGAGTGGGATTATCATCCCACATGCACTCCGGAATGTCCTCAATATGAGAGGACATTGATGATGGAAGTGGATGATCCCCGTATAAAGGACCATGAATGTCCTTGTGAATGGGGTGAAAAAGGAGAGGTTTTGGCCTTAATGGGGCGTTTGGGTCAATGGATGACCGGGGTGACTCATGAGCGATTCGCTCAATTGTGCCAAAAGATGGCAATGGTGGTGGATGACTTGGCCTAGGGGCAAGTCCTCCAAGTCCTCTAGGAAAGGATTTGGTGATGTTGGTGGAGTTGAAAATAACTCCATGGGAGTGAGAGTGGGAGACCTGGGTGAAGGTGGTGAGGGTGTTTTGGATGTTTGGATGGGTGCCGGTGGAGGTGAAGTAGGTGTTTTGGTTGGTGGTGGAGTGGTGATCACAATGTGTGATGAAGTGGGTGTAGCTAAGGTAAGATTTGTATCATCTCTAATGGGAGATGAGATTGTGAGTGGTGAAGATTCGGATGATGAGCTAAGATGAACAAAGAAACAAGGCCTTACGCTAATTCTAGCGGTTTTCTTGCAAGGTTTTGGTGATGATTTAGTCATTTTAACTTGGGTTTTGATTTGCTAGATAGTAGTGAGAATGAAGAAGGTGTGAGGATGATCATGGTAAAGCCTTTCAATTTATAGAGGTAAGAAATTGTTGAGAAATGGTTTGATTTGATGTTGAACCATTGAAGAGATGAGGTTCCTAATGATTTGGAAGTGGGTTGAATGCTAGTCATATCACCCAAGTCAATCCATTCAAAGAAGATGGAGTGAAGAAGAAAAGATATGCAATAAATGTGTTCTAGTGAGTGGAATTTCCTAATATTCAGATTACCCACGGATTTGAAGGTACCAAAATTTTGGTTCCTTCCTTTATGCCAAAGGGCTCCTTGGGTGGATTTTTCAAATTTTTGAATTTTGGTGGAAATGGATTTCTTATATACCTTAGTACATAATACTAGTTCTAATACCAGTATAAACTAGTTAAGATTGATTTATAAGTGATGGAAGATAATTTGGAATCACGAAAGAGTCGAAATTTAGAAAATTACCTGGAGGATCCACGACACCAAAACTATACACGGACGGTACCCTAAAAAGGGTGCCGTCCGGTCCTACTGCATGTATGGCGGTACCAAACTATATAAAGGACGGTACCAAAATTATGGTGCCGTCGAATCCGGGGTGGAGTGAAAATTGGTCAGAGTTCGTTTTAGGTGTCGGGCAAATTTCGAAAACCTGAAATTTTTCTCAAAAGTTGTTATACTAAACATTTCTAGTTAGGAAAAGTAAATAACACATATGTAAACATAGTGGAGCATAGATTTTGAGCAAGGCTTATTGATTTTCACAATATAGTGAAAATGGGTAAAATTTGATAGCATATTTGTGCTATCCCCTGCATGAGATTGTTAGCATACACCATTGTTTCAAGTTATATTATCATCCTACATAATAAAAGCAACTAAATAGTGTCAAACATTAACGATAATGCATTGTTCCAAACACTCCTTAAAGTACCCTTATTTGTCTAATTTCTTGTAAATCTTGTTCATCATCCTACCAAGGCACTTGAACATTCCCTTAGTTTGCTTGAATTCGCGATTCATTCTCAATCTTGGGAAGAGATGCGTAATACTCATGAGGTGGAAGATGAGAGCTTGGAAGACCATCCTCGGAGCTATTTGATGATGATGATGAAGGAGTTGGAGGTTTAGCTCTCTTGCCTTTAGTCTTAGCAACTCGAGCATCACTCAAAGGTACAAAGATGTGAGGGATGAGATCATAGTGAAGGTGCATCCCTTTTGGGGTTGGTGGAATTGGAGCAAAGTTTCTATAGAGACGGGTGAGAAGCATCCCGTATGGTAGAGCAACGGATCCTTGAGTTGGAATATCAATCATTCTCCTAGCTATGTAGTAGGCTAAGTTGAATGGTTGTCAGGTGGACAAGTTGTAGAGCATGTGGCAAAGACAAGCGTTTATGTGATCCCTATTCCCTATGGTGCTAATGACGTTTGCTCTAAGTAACTCCTCCCATTTCTTAAATTCGTGCTTAAGTTCATTTAGCTCCATTCCATATGGATCTCGATCTACCTCTTTTCCCTTTCGGGTTACTCGGGTTGTATCCGTTTTGGGTTAAAAAGATGTTCACGGATGACATCCTTATCGGCCAAACGGGTTAGATAGGGAGAAGTGCGGTCATTGATTGCATCAAGGGCGGTGAGTGACCACTTATCCGTATAGACACAAGTTCCTCGGTTGGGAATTCCTAGTACTCTAGCAAATTCACTTAAGGTGATGGTGTAGTCATTTTGGTTGATTCTAAAGCTAAGACAAAATTCATCATCATCTTCATCACTAAAACCGGTCACACTAGCATAGAATTCTAACACGAACCTAGGACAAATTGGTTCATCAATGTCAAGAAGACAATCGAATTGAATGGCGGCTAGTTCTTCACGAAGATTGGTATGCTCAAGGAAGGATGGGTGAATGGTTCTACCCTCATGGAAATACCTTGATTCTAGACCCTAAATATTTCTACTTGTTCCTTGGTGAGTCCTTTGGTTTTGTGGTGTTTGGGAATGTAGTTAAGAGTGTCTTTGTGATCATAGAATCTTGCGGCTACCATGGTTATTCCTAAGGACAAGAATTAATATGTTAAAAAAATGAAAATAAATTTTAACGTTTTTGATTCTAGTGTGTGCCTATATGAAAACAATTTGGAGTTGCGGTTATCTCGACTCATTTTATGCACAAAATGGTTTTAGTGGGGTGTTTGGCAAATACCATGAGATAACCCAAATGCTCCTAATTCAATGTGGCTACATTTGAATATATCCGGGAGTGCATATTAGTTATGCAATACCTTTAGTATTCAAGAGCATGCAAGTGATGAAAATTCTAACGTTTCTATTTGTATTAGCAATGAAAAAATGTTTTCCTACAAGTGAGAAGCTTTTCAAAACTTTTGACATGGGGTGTTTGGTTGTTTGAATAAGGCCTTATATTTATTATCTATCAATTAGTGGGAAACATGATTTGTTTATGCAATATGATAATGTAGTACCTAATTTGAATGACTAGTTATGCAATTTGCCAATTGAATTCATATTTGGTATAAAAGCATACATAAAACCCCATGTAATGATTTGTGATAGTTTTGTGCATAAATAAGAATCCTAGACTTAGAATTAAGAGATGAAATGTAGTTAGGATACTTACAATGATGTTATCTTCAGTGATTAGTGTGTTGGAAGATGACAATAATGAGCTTGGTTTAAGTTTTACACGTGTTGGTAAAGTGGGTTGTGAGGAAGAAGATGTTATGTATATATGATTTGTTTCTCAGGGTACGACGCACGGCACCAAATAATTGGTTCCGTCCGTGTTGTCGCTTTGGTGCGTGGCTCTGATACAGTGCATATAAGGCAATAATGTTTTGGTTTGATTATTCTAATGTTTTAGGCTATGTTTATCCTACATGTTTGGTTCCATTAACCCTAAACCAAGTCTAAGAAGATTAAAAGGTTCTCGCTTAAGAGGTTTAGTAAAGATGTCGGCAATGTTGTCTTCGGAGGATACTTTCTCGATTGAAATGTTTCCTTTTGAACATTGTCAAAGAAAGTGATGACTTGATTTCAATGTGCTTAGTACGAGCATGTTGAACGGGATTTTTGTTGAGATCGATGGCTCCCTTGTTGTCGCAAAGTATCACAATGTCGTTGAGATGAATTCAGAAGTTCACGAGAGCTTGCTTCATCCAAAAGAGCTTGTTGACACGCTTTTCCGGCTGAGACGATTCTAACCGGGTAGTAGAGATGGCTAGTGCCGCTGTTTTTTGAATCGATTCCTCCCCGATCCACCCATCTTTATTTCTCCGCCACAAATACAACCACTATAACGTCAACTATAATGTATGATGGGTTGAAGGATGAATCAACACTAAGTTACTCAAGGATTAAAAAAATATCCTTCGATCGCTTATGTCCCGGGTGAGGCTGATAATCCACACATACAATGACTTTGTGAATGGTTAAATGATATAGAATGTACAAAAACAGAACTGGATTGACTAACACTAGAATGTGAATAATAGTAATAGTTCACAATGTTTCCACGCCAATAAAACGCAACCTAAAACCTAAAAACTATTATATAACTATAGTAGGGATTTTGCAAGTCTTAGCTTAATTTCAAATACAAATTAAAGAAAATAAAAGTTAAAATCTATTAAATAAACGTTTATCACTATTTTTTACAGATGATGAAGTTTATTTGATTTTATAAAATAAAATAACTTAAATAAACTATTTAACCAAAATGTACTAAAATTACCTAGAAATGCAAGCATTTCTAGAAAATGAAAACTTGTTATTTATAAAAATGGAGCCAAGACAAAGCGTAAAATTTATGAAATAAAAGGCCTATGAGTATAAAAATAATTTTATTACATACTATATGATAAAAGAAAATTTTAGAAAAAAGATTTATATTTTTAGACTTATATTTTTTTATTATGATTTTAAAACCAGCTAATAATAATTAATTAAATTATTAAAAAATGTACTCAAAGCTTAAGAAAAATATGAAAAAATTTTGCAAATAAAATTACTATAATCTATTTGACTAATTTAAGAAAAATAAAAGTCGGTTGACTTTTGGAAAATAAGTCGGAAATAAGCCTGCAAGAGCTTATAGCCATAACCGCCAAACTCTTATGTATTTGATTATGCAACTATGACAAGAAAGACCCATATGCTTATGGTTATAGTACCCCACTATCATCCTTCAAAGGGGAGGTCTCGTGTTCGTCAAGCTTACCCCTTTTTGCACTTTATTTTTATTTTTGATTTTTCTTTATAAAACTTTATAAATAAAATTAAAAATACATAAATATTAATCTTAAACCAACTTTTTGTGTAACTTAAATAGCAGCTCAAGGAGCTTATTTCCATGAAATTGGCCAATAAGCCATAAGCTTCCAAATGTAAGCTAGCACTTATGTTTAAAGCTCTTTTGGGTTTTCCCTGCTTTTAAGGACTAGAATATATACAGATATTAAGTACATGTAATGAATTATAAGCTTTTACAAACAAAGTTAAGAAATAAGTAATTCTTGGCTTATAGTTTATGCAGTTGAGCTTTAACTGTCATCATGTTGTTTATAAGCTTTTGAATAAGCTTAACAAAGGAAAACAAAAGGAAATTGGTAAGGTGTATGTACACATGTATGATTATCATATTTATACAAGATAGTGTAATCGAATAAGCAAATAAGCTTGCAATAAGCTAATAAGAAATCCCAATAAACTTTCGCCCAAACAAATTCCATTGCTAATAAGATGGACAATTTAAGCTCATTAAATAAGTCTCAAAATCTAAAGTGAGCATCGCAGTCATAAAGACATGTCAAGTTGGTTTCTTCCAAAGCTTCCCGCTCACCTAGTGGGGTCCACTAGTGAGCTTGTAGGAAGCTAGAAAAGTCTCCCATTTCAATAGCTTTGACTTGGTGAATGCTGAAAGTAAAATGGGTGATTACCACAGTGTTTAAGATGGTGTACCGGGTTAATAAGTCAAAGTGAGATTTAAGCAGGTGATCAGGTGGTAGCTTGGCTTCCTAGTATGCCACAAAGACTAGTGATCACTTTAAGGAGCTTGGTGTGAGCTTGTGAAGAAAAGTTCATCAACTGCTAGGAATGGGCAAACACAAGCTCACAAGACTTTATCAAATAAGCTAATAAGAGCTCAACTAACACCTAACTAAATATTATGGTTGCTTGGCTTTGTGAAAAGCCAGTAAGAAGCTCAAGTTTGCTTAGGAACTTTTTATAAGCTTTTGATATGAACCCACTTAACTGTTTGTTGTGTTGAAGGATGAGATGGGAGAAAAGTGATTTGGTTGATTAAGCTATCTAGATAATCCTAAAAGGTAAAAAGTAAGCAAAGAATATAAATAACTAGTTCAGATAAGCTAGCATAAAGAGAAAGTATCAGTTAGGGTCAAGTAAAGTTTTGGTTCTCATTAACTTGACACCATAACTGTGGGTGTTTTTCAAGACTTGGTGGAAATAAGCTACAAAATAAGTATATTTAAAAGTCAAGAGATTATAAACTAGTATTTTATAATTAAGTTTTTAGCAAATAAATATTGAAATCCCAAAAAGGGCATAAGTCAAACTTAATAATCGAAGCACACAAAAATCTCTACATTTAATTCAAAAATCCACTAAAGTGAATCAGCTTGACTTTTTTACAAGAACATGGAAGTTTGACTAAAATGAACTTAGGATTGGAATTATTGAATCAATTTGATATAATAAGTCGTAATAAGTTTATCTAGAGCTAGGTTAACAAGATTTAAGTTACAAACTATGAATTTACATCATAAAACTATGACGTAAAGAACCGGCTAAGTAAAATAAAAAATGAAATTACCTTTTATTAAAACAAGAAACCTAATATTATGGCTTCTATATCTGAAATTAGTACCTATTAAGAGAAACATCAATACAAAACAAATAAATAAGCAAATATCGGAACTCATATTTATCAAAGAAATCCAAACATTCCTTTTCGATTTCCACTTTGTCATGAACTTCAAAGTTTTTAAATGATTTTGAACATAAACCCCATTCCAAACATTAAATTATCACATTAAGAAGACCATTTAAGCAATAAACTTCAAGCACATAAACAAAATACAAGGATGTCAAATTGGAATTCAACTCAGTAATTTCCATTTTTGAAGATAAGTGAATCTTATGAACAAACTACTTTTATTATGCTATAATAACAATAAACAACAACATAGAAACAGGTAAACATGAAAATCAAAGCATTAAAAGTAATAAAACAAAGAACTTGCAAAAATTGTAAAACATGCATAAACAGCGAATAGGATGAGACCTATAACAAATATGGTTACAATGACGCCTTACCAATAAGCTCCTAATACCATAGAACTCCACCAACCCCCGTCATCATCTTCTATTTTCCCAAGATTTTTGATTATTTTTCCATTTCTATTTTTTTGATTTTTCAATTTAAAAGGTCTAGCTAGTTTAATGGTTCTAATAGCCTAGTGAGCTTTGTCAAGAGCTTATGCAAGCTATATAGAATTCATGTTAAAATGCTAGATAACTTGAAATTAAAATGACTTGCAAATTTAAAAGGAAATTTAAGCAAAATCATCAAACTTGGAAAGTAACTTGCAATTAAACCTAAAAATTAAGTTCCATTGTACACTATTTTAAGTAAAATAACAACATTTAAACCGTAAAATGATATGGAAATTAAAGAAGTTGTGAATTTCACTACGCAGTGAATAATGGCGACCCTAAAAAGTTCCTCTCATGTTCTTTTCCTTTTTATACTCCAATAATGTTTAAAGTGTCTTTTTGATCATAGAATCCCACCACCCTATTTGACCAATGTTAAAAAATAGAATAAATTTGCGTTTTGGATGATTTTTATGGAAACTTGTATTTGAGTTCCGCTTTTACCGCAAATCTGGGGTGAGAGGTGTAATGATGAGGCTGTTTGAAAAGGAAGAGATAAGTGGAAAAAGGCGAAAGGATGGTGAGAGTTGGCAGAGCAGCTTTATGCAAGGGAAGAAGAAACCTACGCTTTATGGAAACAAGTGTGATTCGTTTGATTGGGTAGGATTATTAAAGGGGTCTAAAATGCAAGGGTCCAACAGCAATGGTGGGTCATTTGGATTGTCAAGGTCCAAAATGGTTTAAGTGGCTTATAAATACAAGGAATTGTATTGTAAAATCTGAAAATTAGAAGGACCTTAGGTAAGCCAATACAACAAAGATGTTCCAAGGACTTAAAGTGACAATCTTCAAAAGTACAAGGACCAATTTGCCGTTTTGGTAATTTTGAGGGCCATTTTGCTTAAATTTCAAACTTCAAGGACCAATTTTTGTAATTTTCAAACTTTGATATTTTCACCAAAGGACTAAATTTGATAACTTTTGATTTTAAAGACCTTTTGGTGACTTTACTTTTGAAAATTATGTGCTCGTGGACCTGCTTTTGATGAATCAACTTTTTGAAAATTGGGGACTAAAACTCAAGAATTTTTGTAAATTTGATATGTTTTTCATGCTGGGATTTTGATATTTTTGCATTTAAAACACATAAAACACTAATTTGTGATATTTTATCATTTTGATGCATTGCTGTTTTCGAGATGCTTTTTGACGCTTTAAATGAGTACAAAAATGATGAGTATTTAGCCGCTCTTTGCAAACCATGAGGTGAGACAATGTCCAACAAAAGTGCAAATACCACTTGTACTTTTCTATCGACATAGTCACCGGCATGATCCGAGTCGGCATACACTATGGTTTCTATACCGTTCCTTTGGGATACCATAATCCTAAACACGTTGTTCCCTTAATGTATCTAAAATCCTTTTTAAGGCTTCTAAGTGTGATGCCTTTGGGTTTTCTTGAAAGCGAGCACATAGACAAACACTAAACATAATGTCGGGTCTACTAGCCGTAAGATAGAGTAGGCTACCAATCATTCCTCTATATTTAGTGTTATCTGCGGATTCACCTTCTTCGTCCTTGGTGAGTTTAGTGTCCGAGGACATGGGTGTTTAGTTGGTTTGGAATCTTCAAGACCAAATTTCTTAAGCATGTCTTTTATATATTTAGATTGGTTAAAGAAAATACCATCTTCTAGTTGTTTAATTTGAAGTCCTAGAAAGAAGTTTAACTCACCCATCATACTCATTTCAAACTCGTCATGCATGATTTTAGAAAAATCATTACATAGTTCTTGACAAGTTGATCTGAATATAATGTCATCAACGTATATTTGAACAATAATAATTTGTGATTCCTTTTCCTTAGTAAAAAGAGTATTATCTACTAATCCCATAGTATATTTGTTGTCAATAAGAAAAGTCTTAAGACGGTCGTACCAAGCTTTAGGTGCTTGTTTAAGGCCATATAATGCTTTCTTGAGTTTGAAGACATGATGTGGTTTCTCAAAGTCGGTAAAACCGGGAGGTTGAGCAACATACACTTCTTCGTTAATAAACCCATTAAGGAAAGCACTTTTAACATCCATTTGAAATAATTTAAAATCATAAGCACATGCATAAGCAAGTAATATTCTAATAGATTCAAGTCTAGCTACAGGTGCATAAGTTTCATCATAGTCAATTCCTTCTTGTTGATTATAACCTTGTGCAAGAAGCCTAGCTTTGTTTCTAGATACTACACCATTTTCGTCCATTTTGTTTCGAAGGACCCATTTTGTTCCAATTATAGTTTGATCTTTGGGTTTTGGAACTAGTTTCCAAACATCATTTCTAACAAATTGGTTTAATTCTTCTTGCATGGCAATAACCCATGATTCATCTTTTATTGCTTCATTTATGGTTTTGGGTTCAATGGTGGATACAAAACAAAAGTGATTACTTTGATTTTGAGCTTGTGACCTTAAGGTTCTTTGATTAAGTTGTCCTATGACCTTTTCTAATGGATGACTTTTAGATTCTTTGATGTTGACAATTCCTTTATTTAATGGTTCATCTTCCTTGTTATTATTAATTTGACTTTCTATTATTTGACTTTCAACTAAGTCATCATCTACCAAAGGTGATGTCTTAGAGGGAGGTGGACTTTCGTCAAATGTTATGTTCAACGATTCCTCGACTATCATTGTTTCTTTATTAAGGACAATGTAAGCTTTACTAGTTTGAGAGTAACCAAGAAATACACCTTCATAAGACTTTGGGTCAAACTTGGTGAGATAATCCTTAGTATTAAGAATAAAACATTTACAACCAAAGACTTTAAAATATCCTAATGTTGGCTTTTTACCTTTATAAAGTTCATATGGTGTTTTGTTTAGGAAAGGACGTATTAGGACTCTATTTAAAATATATGTAGAAGTGTCAACGGCGTTACACCAAAACTTTTGAGGAATGTTTTGTTCATTAAGCATTGTTCTACTCATTTCTTGAATTGTTCTATTTTTACGTTCTACTACTCCATTTGATTGAGGTGTTCGTGGAGCGAAAAAGTTATGTGTTATACCATTTGTATCACAAAAGTTTCCAAATTGAGTTTCGTTGTCAAATTCGCGACCATGATCCGTTCAGATCGACACAATTTTGACACCTAGAAGATTTTGAATTTTCTTGCTAAGTATTTCAAATTTATCAAAAGCTTCATTTTTGGTTTTCAAAAATAACGTCCAAGTAAACCTTGAGTAATCATCTACTATGACCAAAGTGTATAAGTTGCCTCCATAGCTTCTTATAGCGGATGGTCCAAACAAGTCCATATGTAATAATTCTAGACACTTAGATGTGGACACCATATTTTTAGATTTGTGACTACTATGTGTTTGTTTACCAATTTTGCAAGCGTCACAAAAGTGTTGGTCATATTTTAGTTTTGGTAAATTTCTAACCAACTCTTTTGAAGATAGGTTTTGTATAAGTCTCATATTAGCGTGACCTAAGCGTCTATGCCAAAGAGATGAGCTATCGTCTAATGTTGTTAGGCAAAGTTTGTCATTATATGTTTTATCTATTTTCATGACGTATATGTTATTTTTCCTAACTCCTTTAGCTATGGTGATACCATCTTTTAGTATTTTACTACCATTTTCATCAAATAGTACTTTATACTTTTTATCACATAGTTGGCTAATACTAAGTAGATTAAATCCTAACCTATCCACATGAGCAACATTTTCAATAGTTAGAGAGTTATGAGCAATCGTACCTTTGCCAATGATTTTGCTTTTGAGATTGCTACCAAAGGTGACATTACCTCCGTCATACTCTTGGTATGATGAGAAGAGATTTTTGTTGCCCGTCATGTGTCGTGAGCATCCACTATCTTTTATCCATTCATCGGGTTCCAATCCAACTTTCAAGCATACCTAAGAAGCAAATAACTCAAACATTTGGTCCCCAATATCTCATGGGTCCGTTTGGGTTAAACATACCATTTATTTGATTCATGTATGGAAATGATGGGTAAGGGTTCCATGGCATGTAATCTGGAGTTTGATATGGTCTAGAAAAGTTTTGATTCCAACCGTTGTGTTGGTAGTTAGGTTGAACGTTGTGGTTGCTCTTAGGAAAGGGGCGTTTGGCAAAAGAAGTTTTATATCGTTGTTGAGTAGTTTTTGATCTAAATTCATTTTTAACAAGTCCTACTCCTGATATAATGGCTGGTTTTAGTTTAACATTATCATTGGTTTTCTTTGTTACTTTAACAAATTCAATATGGTCCGTATTGCGAACATTCTTCAATTCGCTGAAGTACCCGGTACCATTTTGACAACGACGGAACCCTTATTTTGGTTCCGTCTCGTCCGTGCTGTACTGCAGCAATTTTGACAGAATGTTCGTCCTTTTCGGCCGCTTTGTTTTGACTCTTTGGAATTAATACTTCATTAAAACCTAGCCCATTCATGTCTCCCGGTGTTTTATGAATTTTAACTATTTCATCGGCAAGAGCAATGTTTTTGTTAAACCTTTTAAACTTAGAATTATTTTCTATTAAAACTTCTTGTGTGAGCTTTAGTTTTTCTATTTCAAGATTAAGCTCTTGACATGATTTACAATCATCGTCATTTGCTTTTCCTTTTTCAAGTCGTTTTGCTTTTTCTTTTAACTCATATATACTCATTTTCCAAAAACACCTTTTTAGTTTTTAGAAATTTATTTTTAGTTATGATTTTTAGACTTAGCTCACACAATTGATTATATTGTTTTTGCAAAGTGTCATCATCTATAGAAGAATAAGAAGAGTCGGAAAGTACCTCATTTGACTCATGTGCCATTAGAGCGATCTCTTCCTTGCTTGATTCTTCATCGTCTTCACTATCACTCCAAGCACCACTTACAAAAGCTCGTTGAGTTTTGCTTTTAGGTGGCTTGGGACATTCTCCTATGAGATGACTTGCATCACCACATCTAAAACACTTTCTTTCACCTTTAATCTTCTTGTCATCCCGATCTTTTCGGAATGGCTTCTTTTCTTCTCGAGGTTGTCTTACAAACTTTCCTCTTCTTCTAAAGAACTTCTTGAAATCTCTAACGGCCATGGCATACTCCTCATCTTCACTATCGAAACAAGATTCACCATCATCGCTTGATTCCGCCTTTGCTTTAAGAGCAACGGATTTGATCTTCTCCTTTCTTCCTTTGATGATCTCCGAATCTTTCTCCATTACCATTTCGTGAACTTTGAGGTTGCCAATTAGCTCGTCTAGTGACATTATTGAGAGATCTTTTGATTCTTCAATAGCGGTCACTTTAGCTCTCCATTTGGGATGGAGTGCTCTAAGAAATTTCCGGACAAAGTTCTTACTACGAAAAGATTCATCAAGTGCTTTAAGTGATGTAATAATAGTGTTAAAGCGAGCAAAGCCACAATCAATGGTTTCATCTTCGGGATAACAAATTGTTAATATTGTTGAACAAGAAGATCAATTTTGTTATCCTTGACTTGTGAATTACCTTGATGTGTAACAATTAAAGATTCCCAAATATCTTTGGCGGTTTCACACATAAAAATTCTTTCATATTCTTTTCTAGGTAAAGCATTATAAAGCATCATTTTAGCTTCATTATTTTTAGCAACTAATTTCTTTTGTTCATCAACGGAAATATCCTTTGTTGTAGAACTAAAATCTCCTTTAACAATAATAAACCAAAGATCTATATCTTTTGATTTTACATATGTTTCAAAGCGGTTTTTCCAATAGATAAATCCATTGGTTTCAAAGAGTGGTGGTCTTTGCATAGATTGCCCTTCTTTAAAGTTTTCGAATCCATGGATCGTTTCAAGTTTATAAAATACAATATATTTTAGAAATTCTTGAGCAACGAGGCTCGTACCAATTGTAGAAAACTAGAAGGGGGTTGAATAGTTTACCGATTAAAATCTTTGTTTTGAAACTTATTGAAAGATCAATTGATATTGATCTTAAGTATGTTAATGAAATATGCAAGCAATATGTAATAAGTAAATAAGGAAAGAAATGATCAAACCACAACAAGTTGTTTATAGTGGTTCGGCCTACAAGGACTCTTTTCCTTGCCCTACTCCACTCCCGAGTCTCACACTCGAGAGTTTAACTTCACTAGTCAACAAGCTCCTTTCACCGGCGGAGAAAACCTTTACACTTAAACTTACACTATTTCCGAACCTAAGCTAGATGTCGAGTTCTTTCCAAGGGTACAACTACTCCCACACACAATGTATTTTGAGGACTAAAATACTAACCACTCACACTCACAAGATTATGATGGTTTGATACAACAATGAAGTATGAATCAACACTAGATCATACAACACTAAACAAACAAGACTTCCAACTTCTCGTTGAAGCTTGAATATGACTTGATCTTCTTTGCTACAAAAGAGATCACTAATATGATATGAAACCGAGTTAGAAAGGTTAGAGAGAAGATATGTATGAGAGTATGTTAGAAAGGGATGAGAAACTACTTGGCTTGGCATTGCTATTTATAGCCAAATGGGACAGAGCGTCCGACGGACCGCGGACCCCTTAAAAGGGTTCCGCCATGTACCAATTTGGTAATCACTTATCAAGATATCAAATCTATGCTAAAGTCAACTCTATCTAAGTGAGATTGTGCAAGATATGAAGAGTACAAATCTTCACAAAATATCTAATGGAATCTTCCAATGATTTCCATGATGTAATACATGATGTCAAATGTTGTATTACTATTTATAGAAATATGCAAATGCTTAAGTAGTGTTTGGTTTTAAGAACCTAACACATTCTACAAACTACTATCATACATAATGATTAGAGTCATATCAAGATGTTACTAATCATAAATGTAAATGCTTGAATGATGAATATATTGTTTGAAAAAGCTTGTTTTAATATCTAATAAACTTGACAAGCTTTAAGCTTTTATAAATTAAATTTACTTTTGTCGTTAACAAAACTTAGGCAAAGATCAAAAATATAAATAACGTTTAATGACGATATTTGTATTAACAAAAGCAATTAAAGGGAGTACGATCAGTACTTTTTATAATGACATGCCGACATATTCTGGGGAATGCCAGTTGGCAATCCACAACCCCATGATCCCTCATTGGCTACTGCATACGTGGTTAGATTAATCCAAAGGTGCAAAATGAATGGATGATGTGTGGCATTGATCAAGGGCTCTGAATACTCCAAAGAAACACACATTTGTACCTTCTGGATCCTTCCAAGGCATTAGCTCGCCTATATAAGGCACCCTTATTTTACTTGTAATAGAGGTAGAATTTGAGTAGTTAATTAGTTGTCTATTAATGTTTTATGTTTAAATTTAGTCGTTTCGTAATTTCTAATTTCAGATTCCATTGTAATCTCAAATTTTTATTAATTCAAGTAATTTTAGTTTTTGTTCTCAATCCATTTCAATTCTTTGTTTAAATTTTTCATTAGCTTATTAGTGTTTTATTTACTCAATTTAGCTTATCTCAAATCAGGTTCAAATTATTTGTTCTATTAAACAAAAATCACAAAAAATAAGAAAATACTTTAAAATAAAAAAATGTCTTAGATCTGTTATTAAGCTGTTATCGCTTTGTGTTTTTGCTTCAATAAGCTCTCTTAAACTCTACTATAGCTTAATAGAGCTAGTTTAGGCTACTACTCAATTCGCACTCAAATCGAAAACCATCAGGTTCTTAAAATTACCTTTGCATTGAACTATGAAAAGCAATGGGAAGTGGCACTTTTCAATGGATGGGGCGAGAGGGATAATACTCTAGCTTATTAATAAGCTAGAGAGCTTGTAGCTGCAATTTATTTGGTTGATCTCTGTTTAGCTGAGATTCAAAGTGAGTTGTGCTAATTTTTTTCTTAAATCACTGTTTCATTGTAATAGATCTAGTAAAATTAGCTTAATATTGATAGTTTAGCTTAATTGAGATTATATTTAGCTTGTGGTGATAGTTTTAATCATTGTTTAGTTCATTTGCTAAAGCCGCATTTTAAATCTGTGTTAAATCAACATAAGTAGTTCAGATCTGTTTTTATATAATATAGTTGTCAAATTTGTTATAGATAGTTGTACTTAAGTCAAATTTGAATCAGATAATAGATTAGTGAAGCTTGGGATTGTGATTTGATTAAAAAAAACTTGCATATCAGTAGTGAAAGAGTGTTTGGATCAGTTTATGATTCTGAGTTAGATGTAGTATTAGAGGTTAAATGTTGTTGCATTAGTCTCTCTTAGGAAATTTTGAGTCACATAAGTCATTAAATTGCATTTAGGATAAACAAAAGTCAAAATCTCTTTGAATCTGTCCTAGGTTCTTATCTGTTAGGATTTTTAGAGATCATAAGCTTGAATTGTGTTTAGAATTCATAGGAGTAGCTTAATTTAGCTTTATTATAGCTTGCTACATCAATATCAGTTCATCATTTGGATCTAAATCTCAGTTTAGTCAAAACTTCAAATCTATGTTTAAAAGTCAAAAGTGCTAAACAGATTTTCACAAACTTTGTAGATTTTTCATAGCTTCATTTTTGGTTTATATTAAGTGATATTTTGGGATAAACAAGTTCAATTGGTCAAGTTTTGAAATCTGATTTTTGTCAAATTTTTGGAAATCATTTTAAGCAGCTAATAAGCTCTAAACAGAGCTCATTTGCCCTGTTCACACTCGGCTAATCATACTGAGTGTGAACTACCTTCCACCTTGTGCAGGTCTTGTTTTTGATCACTAGGGCCTGAAACTTGGACTAGTTATTGCTTAGCTGGTGATCTTGAGTTCTCAACTTTTGGTTTTCAATTTGGTTCACTATATAAGTCGTGGTTTTAGCTTATAGTTAGTAGGAAAATTTGTTTTCATTTTAAATAGTCAAATTAGCTAATTCAGTTTAATCAGTACTTTAGAAGTTTAGGATAGTTGTAATTAGTTGCTTTTAGGTACTTGTAGCCTTATTTAGCTTCTGAAGTTCATTTGGTGCAGATGGTGACTTTTAGCTTAATTAGAAGTGCTTATTTATAAGCTTTCACTCAGATCCCATTTCCACACACTAGATTAGGTTGATATTTTTTCCTAGGTTTAGAATAATATTTTAGATTTTCCCTGAATTTTTCATAATTTTAAGTAAATGTTTTACTATTTTTCTCAATTAAAACTAGTTTTTATTACTTTTTAAATAGCATTTAATTCAATTAATTTAGAAAAGGTTCCAAAAAATAATTTTTCAATTTTCCTAGATTAAGAAAATTAAAAAAAGCAAAAAAATAATTTTTCCAGATTTTTCCTAGTTTAATTTGTAATTTTTAGCATTTAAATTAGTTTAAAATTAGTTTTTAATTCAAATAAATTCCAGAAAAATCATAAAAATTAGTTTTAATTCTTAGATAATTTTCTAATATCATTTTTAGTTAGAAAGTAATTTTAGATCATTTTTAGGACTTAGAATAGACGTAGTTGCATTTTATTTACGTTTCATTTAATACGTTTTAGTATAATTTGCGTATTTAGGATTTCCCGTAGTGTAATTTCCCTTTATTGTTTTTCCACTCCCCATAGTTTTAATAAAATCAAAAATCCAAAACATCGAGCATTCTAATAACGAACCTATAACGACGTTGCCCATTCACACCTCGTTGGGAAAACGACTTCGATTTCCTAATCCGTACCACTATCACTCACGGGTTTTGATTCATTATCCTTTTTCCTAAAGGGATTTTAAATCATTCCTTGTGGTTATGTTTGATATTGATATTGTGGTTTTATCCATACACACACACCCCTAAACCTCAACGAATCAAATTTTGGCGCCGCCGCCGAGGAGGTTGTGTCGCGACAATATCGTTAAAGGTTTGACGATTAGTGACTCGAGATCCTTCTTTGTGAAGTTACTATTTTTTATAAACATATAAAAAAAATAAAAATAAAAAATATTTTCCTTTTTCTTTTATATATATATATCATAAAAAATACAAAAAGATTTTCTCTTTTGTTTTTGAGCTAAAATAGAATACACCAATTATATAACATTCTCAACGGAGGTGTTATCATTAGTAAGTTCCTGAACTAAAGATCAAAAACTTGCCTTTGTGTCGTTTGTGAGTCGATTTATTTCTATCGGATAAACAAACTGTGTGATGGGTATAAGGACGGCGACATTAAATGCGGCTGAAAAGAGGCTTTTTAATAAGCTTCGCGACCTAAAAAGCTTCTCCGCCGCTTTGCGTTTGTCTTATAGAGGTGATTTATTCACTTGGGATTATTGGTTAAGTTCATTGTGTTTTCAATACCGTTCTCATTTAATTGCCTTGGTTTTAGTGCATGCGCATCGCTCTCGATCTAGACGATTTCAGAATCAGAATCAGAACGTACCCGAGTTACGTAATATGGCTGCTCCCAACGTACCACCAAACCCCGGTCCTAATCCTCCTCCCGTTAATCACCTTGTCTTATCGAAGACCATACCTTGTATCACCCGTAATATGGCTACTCCCGTTAATCCTCCTCCCGGTCACAATTACACGACTACTGAAAAGGAATTATTGGCCGTTGTTTATGCTTTCGAGAAATTTAGACCCTACCTTGTCTTATCGAAGACCATAGTGTATACTGCACCATTCTCGCCCTAAAGTATCTTTTGGCAAAGCAAGATGCTAAGCCACGAGTACTTCGGTGGGTTCTCCTCCTTCAAGAGTTTGATGTTACTATTCTTGACAAAAAGGAGCAGAGAACCTGGCTGCCGATCACCTTTCTAGACTTGAGAATCCCCATCAAAGTGTGCTCGAGAAAAAGGAGATCACGGAAACATTTCCTCTTGAGACACTTGGGATGATTGCTAAGAAAGACCCAAACACCCCATGGTTTGCCGACTTTGCAAATTACCATGCGGCAATTTCCTCGTAAAAGGGATGTCGTCCCAACAGAAGAAAAAGTTTTTCAAAGATGTTAAGCATTATTTCTGGGACGATCCCTACTTGTTTAAGATTTGTGGGGATCAAGTAATCCGGCGGTGTGTTCATGGCCAAGAGGCCCTTGATATTCTCAATGCTTGCCATAACGGACCCACTGGTGGCCATCATGGTGCAAGCTACACCGCTAAGAAGGTTTTTGATTCCGGATTTTATTGGCCTACCATATATCGAGATGCTCATGATTTAGTTAAGTCTTGTGATTCTTGCCAACGTCAAGGGAAAATTTCGCAAAAGGATGAAATGCCACAAAATGCTATTCAAGTTTGCGAGATTTTTGACGTGTGGGGCATCGATTTTATGGGACCATTTCCATCATCTAAGGGTAATAAGTATATTCTCGTGCGGGTCGACACTTGTCTAAATGGGTTGAAGCGAAGGCACTCCCCACCAATGACGCCCGAGTGGTTGTTAAGTTTTTGAAGAATTTGTTTTCCCGATTCGGAGCACCTCGTGCTATCATCAGTGATCGCGGTACCCATTTCTGTAATGAACAATTCGCTAAAGTTATGGCTAAATATGGAGTTACCCATCGTCTTTCTACCGCGTATCACCCGCAAACGAGCGGACAAGTTGAGGTCTCCAATCGTGGTTTGAAAAGGATTTTAGAAAGGACCGTAGGAGAAAATCGAGCTTCATGGGCCGATAAGTTAGATGATGCATTATGGGCTTTCCGCTCCGCATACAAGACACCCATCGGGTGCACCCCATTTAAGTTGGTGTATGGAAAAGCTTGTCACTTGCCCATCGAGCTCGAGCATAAGGCATTCGGGGCCTTGAAACATGCAAATTTTGATCTTAAGACCGCGGGTGATCACCGAAAAGTTCAATTGAATGAATTAAATGAGCTTAGGGATCGGCTACGAGAATTCTTTGATTTTCAAAGAGAAGACTAAGAGGATTCATGATGCTAAAATCAAAAACCGCGTTTCAACGTTGGTGATCAAGTTCTCCTCTTTAACTCTCGCTTGAAGATATTCTCGGGCAAACTCAAAACCCGTTGGTCCGAACCATTCACCGTTGCTCGGTTTTCCGCGTATGGAACGGTCGAGCTTTCTACCGATGGCCCAAATTACAAGGTGAATGGTCATCGTGTGAAACATTACTTTGGAGGGGACATCCCATCTATGGTTGTCCCGGATCTCCAAACTTTCCCTAAGAACAACTGAATTCGGGGATCGAGTCAAGCTAGCGACTCGGTGACCAAAAACAGTAGCGCTTCGTGGGAGGCACCCCATGCTTATCCTTCTATCTTCTTTCTATTTTCTAATAAGTGACGTGAAGGGGTTAGCCTCTTCGATTTCTCGTGTTTGGTTGTTTGTTATGTTGTGTTTAGGATGTTCCCAATATGAAGACTCTCGTGCTCGAAGTTTGTCTTTTCTCCACTCGAGTTTCATGTTCGATGCTTATGGAAATCTGATATCCGAAATCTTATCGACTAACGTTTATCTTTTAGCATACTTAATAAACGGCTCTTAGATTTTCGTTGATACCCTTGCTTTTAAACATTGAGGACAATGTTTCGTTCTAGTCTGGGGTAGGGTAATCTTCGATTTGATTTAACCGCACTTGCTCTTTTTTTTGTCATGTACTCTCGCAACCCCGTTTTTCCTTAGAAAATGCAAAAAATTGTGCAAAAATGAGAAAATTTAAAAATTTTGTAAGCTTTTGCTAGTTTTATGATTGAAAAGTTTTTGCGAGTCTCTTAGAAGTTACTTTAAATATGCGTTTTTCTTGAAAAAGTCTTTGTTAATTGCTTAGACAAGAGGCTATAAAATGCGATTCTAGCTCACAAGGCCAAGGATTTGCAACTCTCCCTAAGTGATTTTAAATATGCGAAGCTTAAACAAGAATTTGCTAGTTTCTAATAAGTGACTTTAAAAATGCGAGACTTAAGATTATTTGATGAAGCATTTGCTAATTTAATATATGTTTTGACACCTTGTTGACTTTCCGCTGGTGAGAGTAGGAATAGAATTCTGACTTGACCAGGCGTGTTGAGCCCTAGCTTGTTCCCTTAACCATAGATAAGTAAAATTATCGGCTAAGCATCCGCGGATCTCATTATTTGGGATTTTAAATTTGCGGAGATCGAGGAATGATAGAGTTACTTATGAGTTTAGATGCTAAACGTGGAGTAGTTGGTTCTCTTTAGAGCCCATCGAAGGTACTTATGGCTTTTTGTTCCCACAAAATTGTTTCACCCCATATCTGTTAAATAATAATTAGAGATGTTGAGTTTTTGACGATAGTTAGTTCTTTATTCTTCTTTAGAGAATCCTTGCCCATGAGAGTTGGGTACACATCAAGGTATCAGTGTTGCGTGTGTAATAGACAACTGATTCCAGATAGTTTGCTGCTATTGTTTCTATTGTTATAAAAGCCGTAGGATTCGGAGTTTGGCACAAAATTAACATGAAATAAAGCCCAAATGTATTAAAGTTGAAAAATCCAAAGCCATAAAAGTTGTCATAGCCTTCCAAAAAGGCAGAGGAAAATCCAAAGTCATAATAAGACTTCTGATAAAACGGTAATCCCGTTGAATTAGTGGTTGAAAAGACCAAGGGCCTAAGTTGCAAAAATGCAAATGTGTTGAAATAAGTGTTAAGCCAAACTTTGAATCCGGGAGATATCTTCCTAAATCATGTTAAATTAGGACCTTGATGTGGACCTCATTCTTGTGTGCAATGGTTTTCGAGGGAAGATGGATAACTAATTATCGACTTAGCTTCATATCTTTATTGGAATAAAAAGTTATCGAAACGAGAAATTTGAAGAAATTCAATTCTCACAAAAATAAAAAAAAAATCTAGAGGCAAATAGGAAAATGGGAGCAAAATGTAATTACACAAGTAACTTCCATGGGTAGTGTTAGCATCTAGAGTCATATTTAACAATGATTTCGATTTTACGCTTAGTTTGGGAATTTGTGAAAAATCAGGGACGATGTATTCTATCCGTATGGTCACTTCACGCTGTGTTGTGTTTCCTATTCCGTGATCCTAAAGTGTCGTTTGAAAAATGTTGGAGTTATTGATCGACATGAAAGTTCAACAAACCGTCACTCATAATTGGAATGTGCTTAATCGTAATATCTATATGTGAATTAAAAGGTAAACGGGGCGTTTTTAGAATGAAGGCTTTCTTAATCTCTTTTGAGGAATCTTTGCTACTTCTTCATAGGTTTAGTAGAAAGAGATTGAAATCCTTGGTTTTAGAAGCGTGAGTTGATTGCATTGCGTGGGGACACGACAATGGTCTCATCTGGGGTATTTTGATATGTGCTTAAACACATATCTTTTGTTTATCAAAACTGACCCAAAATAACCAAGAAAGAGCCGTTAATGCTTAATATTTGCGTGTTTCTTGAGTTTTTGCATGTGCAGGTACGGATATGATTAAACACACAAAAGAAAGCCAAAACCAAAGAAAACCGAGCACGAGAGATTAAGAGAGCTAAAGCTGAGCCGGAAGGTCAGAATTAAGCATCTGTGAAGATTTTTATGCTCAGAGGATGATATTTGAAAGATATAATCAAGTTTGAAGAATTGTCAGAAATAGTCCCTGAACTTTTAGTTATTGGCAGAATATACCCTCAAGTTTTAGAATTTACAAATTCAGCCCTTGAATTATTTGAAGATTGGCAAAGTTAGTCCTTGATCAAAATTTCAGATTTACAAGAATGGTCCCTGAAATTTCAGTTTGTACACATTAAGTCCCTAAATTGCATCATGGATCCAAAATATCTCCTTAGTCCAATTCACACAAGCCCAACACCTTAGCCCACACAAGGCCTGGTCAACCCTCGGTCAACTTCATTATACCCGGTTTAATAACCCAACCCGTATATCCACTTATACCCGACTAAAACCAAAATAATATAAACAAACACACCCTGCCAAAATACCCCCCAATTCATTCCCAGGCAAGAACCCTAAATTGCCCCTAGTCTATTTCACTAAAATCAAAGCAATTAAAGGGTACGATTGTACTTATACTGACATGCTGACACTTGGGGAATGCCAGGTTGGCAATCCACAACTCCCCCTTGATCCTGATTGGCTACTCATACGTGGTTAGATTAATCCAAAGGTGCAAAATGAATGGATGATGTGTGGGATTGATCAAGGGCTCTGAATACTCCAAAGAAACACACATTTTCACCTTCTGGATCCTTCCAAGGCATTAGCTCGCCTATATAAGGCACCCTTATTTCACTTGTAAGGGAGGTAGAATTTGAGTAGTTAATTAGTTGTCTATTAATGTTTTATGTTTAAATTTCGTTTCTGTAATTTCTGAATTTCAGTTCCATTGTAATCTCAAAGTTTTATTAATTCAAGTAATTTTAGCTTTTGTTCTCAATCCATTTCAATTACTGTTTAATTGTTTTCAGTAGCTTATTAGTGTTTTATTTACTCAATTTAGCTTATCTCAAATCAGTTTCAGTTTATTTGTTCTATTAAACAAAAATCACAAAAAATAAGAAAAATACTTTAAAAATAAAAAAAATGTCTTAGATCTGTTATTAAGCTGTTATCAGTTTGTGTTTTTGCTTCAATAAGCTCTCTTAAACTCTACTATAGCTTAATAGAGCTAGTTTAGGCTACTACTCAATTCTGCACTCAAATCCACAAATCAGTTCTTAAAATTACCTTTGCATTGAACTATGGAAAGCAATGGGAAGTGGCCTGCAATGGATGGGGCCAGAGGGACTATTACTCTAGCTTATTAATAAGCTAGAGAGCTTGTAGCTGCCATTTATTTGGTTGATCTCTGTTTAGCTGAGATTCAAAGTGAGTTGTGCTAATTTTTTTCTTAAATCACTGTTTCATTGTAATAGATCTAGTAAAATTAGCTTAATATTGATAGTTTAGCTTAATTGAGATTATATTTAGCTTGTGGTGATAGTTTTAATCATTGTTTAGTTCATTTGTTAAAACTGCATTTTAAATCTGTGTTAAATCAACATAAGTAGTTCAGATCTGTTTTTATATAATATAGTTGTCAAATTTGTTATAGATAGTTGTACTTAAGTCAGTTGAATCTGTATAATAGATTAGTGAAGCTTGGGATTGTGATTTGATTAAAAAAAACTTGCATATCAGTAGTGAAAAGAGTGTTTGGATCAGTTTATGATTCTGAGTTAGATGTAGGATTAGAGGTTAAATGCTGTTGCATTAGTCTCTCTTAGGAAATTTTGAGTCACATAAGTCATTAAATTGCATTTAGGATAAACAAAAGTCAAAATCACTTTGAATCTGTCCTAGGTTCTTATCTTTTAGGATTTTTAGAGATCATAAGCTTGAATTGTGTTTAGAATTCATAGGAGTAGCTTAATTTAGCTTTATTATAGCTTGCTACATCAATATCAGTTCATCATTTGGATCTAAATCTCAGTTTAGTCAAAACTTCAAATCTATGTTTAAAAGTCAAAAGTGCTAAAACAGATTTTCACAAAACTTTATAGATTTTTCATAGCTTCATTTTTGGTTTATAATAAGTGATATTTTGGGATAAACAAGTTAAATTTGTCAAGTTTTGAAATATGATTTTTGTCAAATTTTTGGAAATCATTTTAAGCAGTTAATAAGCTCTTAAACAGAGATCATTTGCCCTGTTCACACTCAGCTAATACTGAGTGTGAACCAGGCAGCTTCCAGACCTTGTGCAGGTCTTGTTTTTTATCACTAGGGCCTGAAACTTGGACTAGTTATTGCTTAGCTGGTGATCTTGAGTTCTCAACTTTTGGTTTTTAATTTGGTTCACTATATAAGCTGTGGTTTTAGCTTATAGTTAGTAGGAAAATTTGTTTTCATTTTAAATAGTCAAATTAGCTAATTCAGTTTAATCAGTACTTTAGAAGTTTAGGATAGTTGTAATTAGTTGCTTTTAGGTACTTGTAGCCTTATTTAGCTTCTGAGTTCATTTGGTGCACTGTAGCAGCTTTTAGCTTAATTAGAAGTGCTTATTTATAAGCAGTTTCACTACAGATCCCATTTCCAGCACACTAGATTAGGTTTTGATATTTTTCCTAGGTTTAGAATAATATTTTAGATTTTCCCTGAATTTTTCATAATTTTCAGTAGCTGTTTACTATTTTTCTCAATTAAAACTAGTTTTTATTACTTTTTAAATAGCATTTAATTCAATTAATTCAGAAAAGGTTCCAAAAAATAATTTTTCAATTTTTCTAGATTAAGAAAATTAAAAAAAGCAAAAAAATAATTTTTCCAGATTTTTCCTAGTTTAATTTGTAATTTTTAGCATTTAAATTAGTTTAAAATTAGTTTTGAATTCAAATAAATTCCAGAAAAATCATAAAAATTAGTTTTAATTCTTAGATAATTTTCTAATATCATTTTTAGTTAGAAAGTAATTTTAGATCATTTTTAGGATTTAGAATAGACGTAGTTGCATTTTATTTACGTTTCATTTAATACGTTTTAGTATAATTTGCGTATTTAGGATTTCCCGTAGTGTAATTTCCCTTTATTGTTTTTCCACTCCCCGTAGTTTTAATAAAATAAAAAATCCAAAACATCGAGCATTCTAATAACGAACCTATAACGACGTTGTCCATTCACACCTCGTTGGGAAACGACTCGGATTTCCTAATCCGTATCACTATCACTCACGGGTTTTGATTCATTATCCTTTTTCCTAAAGGGATTTTAAATCATTCCTTGTGGTTATGTTTGATATCGATATTGTGGTTTTATCCATACACACACACCCCTAAACCTCAACGAATCAAAGACATCCAATGCACAGCAATCCGATCCTTGAAACAAGTTACAGGAATTCCGGTAAAATCAACAAAGGGACTACTATTGTCTAATAAACCTTACCAATCCCATTAGTAACCTATATTTGTCCATATATTTTAAGCTTCTTAGATAAGGAGATCTGTTATGTATTTCTTTAGTTTATCATATATTTTGTTCTCTAAATTGTATGCACATTATTACTCATATGAACGTGTTTTCAGATATTATCCTGGGAGTTCTGTGCACGACGCCACGAGGAGCTTCTTCCGCGTAGATTAGTTGCACCACATATACAATTTTTTATTTTGAATACAATAATGGTCGAATTCATAAATTTATTTATTGTTTTCTGAATCTGTTTTGTTGTTTTGCAGGTGAATCAACTGTTACAAATCTACAATAGCCGAAAGTGGTTCTGAGGGTGTCTCTCAGCAACACTTGCAGACAAACAGTAATATGTGAGTTTAAATCATTTGCATCTATGTCCCTAGACTATGTTGTAAAATTTAAACTCACTGAGTGTGATTATTGGTTGCAATATCATGCAACTTACTTCGGTGAATAGATTACTTTGTGTTAGCTTTATCTCTACAGGTTCAACGGCTAAAATAAAATAAAAAGCTACCTAACGAGAAACTGTGTCAAATGGGTCAAAAGTCACTCGGTGTATATTTGATTCACAAACCTTCTAAACTTTATTTTGCAGAAAGCTAGATTAGGCTGGATTTAATAATAAAACCGTTTCTGGTCAACCCAGCCTATCCTGACCCTTTTTTACTGCTGCCAAACCCATTTAACCTGTTACGCGACAAACCCATTTGTCAACTCGGTCAGCTATGGTGTGATGCGTGCAACAAACATGACAATTATCCTAAACATAGGTTATGTTGTTCTAGATTTTTTAAACGTAGCACGTGTAAATTTATGTTCATCATGTATGAGTGTACAGAACTCACCATTGGTATTTTATGTTGTGTGCCCCAGGTACCGGCTTGAAGTGATTGTGAAGGATGCAGATGCTGATGTTGTTGTTGTCCTTTGCTGGACCGTTACCGAACACGTGCTAATATTTGCTGGACACGTGATTACAGTTTTTAGGATTTTATTTTATATGACACTATAAATAAGGGAAACATCAACTTTAAATAAATTATTGCTTTTTGAATTCGTAAAGAGGACTAATTTTGTTTAACGATAAGAGTCGATTAGAGTAAGTATTCATTTGTACTAATTCTATTTTGAAACTTTATGCAGGATTTTTTGGGCAAGTTGTTACGCATAGTCCATTCCGAGATCTTAATGTTAGCGGAGCAAGCAGACGCATAATCGAGTGCTTACTGCAGAAGATGAGCCACGATTTTTTCTATGTTTAACTCTTACAACATTCTAGAAATTCTTAAATCACTATCTATAGTAAAAATTTTAAAAACTCATTCTTTTTAGAGGAACCAAGATAGAGTGTGCTTTATGGAATGAACATGCGAAACAGAAAGCAACCAAATAGGTTGCAAATAGAGCAAAGATTCAGCCAGACAATGTAGGACATAGACTATGGTAAAAAATGCGTTGGAAAGAAGGTAATTACTCTTTTTCCCATGTTTACTCCAATGTTTCATCTCTGTTTTTAAAAGGAATTCTTCAAACTTATATCCAGTTGTTTAAAGTATACTATCATATAATCTAAAAACAGTCACCCATTATGTTAATACAAATAAGCCGTAAAAACGTTTATTTATATTTTACGATCTTCTAATGTTTTGTCGATAACAAACGTAAAATCATATTAACGAAACAAATAAAATACGTAAATGGTTTGAACTAATAGTTTCTAACATATTCACATTTTCACATAAAACACTAAAACAAGTATAAGTGTTTTTATGATTTAGATACATATGTACAACAACTAGTGTTTACATATTGGGTTAAACATATACTTAAACTAAGTATACTAAAATGGGTAAAAACTAACTGTATGCTAAAATGAGTAAATACAAGTATATACTAAATGGGTAAATACTAGCAAATGGTTTTGACCCATAACCCATGGTTTTATATATACCACTTAACCAAGTTCATTGTATCCTTAAGATACATTGTATCTAGAAAGAAAACCATGGATCAACCCATAACCCATGACCCATGACCCATAACCAAAAATACCCATGGGCAAGAGAGGATGGACCACGGATCCCTAGCGTTGTGCTAGCCGGATCCCTTGTGGTAGGGATCCGTGGGATCCGGGAACAGTAGAGGTTTTTCCTCTATAAATAGTGAGCCATTTCTTCATTGTTTCACACCCCCTTTCAATAGACTTTCTCCCCTGAGTTAAATCTCACTAACCTTAGATCCAAGAGATCTATGTTTGTAGTTTTGTTTTTGTGTGATCTTTAGGTTCCTCTTAAAGGCAAGATCACCACCTTTGAAGTCGAGCAAGCTCAAGTCCATGAGTTGCCATGCTTCCTCATCATCAAGGCCACTGAAGTCTTCTTGTTGATGATTCCTTTCTTTCTTCAAATAAGTGTAGTGTTGAAGACATTAGTGAAAGATGTCTTAAGAGTCAAGACGAAGATATTAGTGAAGGGTATCTATAGTCTATAGGATAAAGCACTTGTGGTAGGTGCTTGGAAGTCAAGACTAAGAAGCATTAGTGAAAGGTGCTTAGAAGTCAAGACAAAGAAGCATTAGTGAAAGGTGCTTAGAAGTGAAGACACAAGACATTAGTGAAAGGTGTCTTGTAGATCTAGTCAAAGGCATTAGTGAAAGGTGCCTTAGATGTACATTCGATATGGTGTGTTTCGATGTACAAGATAGACTAGTATTAGATCCAAGGATATTGATATCCTTGATGATGTTGTAAAGGAGTAGATCTCCTTTGGGATTAGTCGTTGGTGTAGTGTGGTAGTAGTTCCTCCATTGCAATGGAACTAGGTGCTTAGCCTAGTACCTTATAAAGGGTAGGCGACGTTGTGAAGGTGTAGTTCACCTAAGGTGTGAAAGAACTAGGTACTTAGCCTAGTACCTTATAAAGAGTAGGCGACGTTATGTAGGTGTGGTTCACCTTGGAGTGAAAGAACCCGGTGGTTAGCCTAGTACCGGAAAAAGAGTAGGCGACGTTGTGAAGGCTTCTCCGCCATAAGGAGATTGGTGTAGTGATTACGAACTCTCGAGTAGGTGACTCGGGGAGTGGAGTAGGGCAAGGAAGGTGACCTTGTAGCTGAACCACTATAAATACTTGCGTTGTGGTTTTGTGCTTCTTACTCTTATCTTTTCATTACTTACCTTTACATGCTTGTTTATCAACATTACATCCAAATAGATTGACATAAGTCGATCTAAATAGATTAAAATGAAGTTTTAATTGGTAAAACTATTCAACCCCCCTTCTAGTTTTCCACAATTGGCATCAGAGCTTCGTTACCAAGGTTCTTGAAGTATATTGTACTTTAAAAACTTAATACGATCCATGGTTAATTGAAAACTACAAAGAAGGTCTTTTCATAAAAGCAAACACCATGTATTTCAAAACTATATGTTTGGATGTTGAGTTGATAACAACATTTTTTTTAAATGCACTAATCTTCTTTGTCATGTTGATTAGTCAAAGCTCATACCCACCAAGCTTTAGGAGTCGCTTGGTAACAAGAATACCTTTCTTAAGAAGGTATCTTAAACGCAAAGGAGCAGGAATTGTCTAAGTGACATTTGTTGTGTCATTTGTAAAGACATTCCTAAGTGTGCTAGAGGTATGACTTTCTTTTTACTTTGCTTGATAATTAAGTATACCTTTTTAGGTATTTATATGATTATCTTTTGTGAAAATTACATGGTTTACATGAAGCTTCATTAGGAAGTCTTTTTTCTCACATACGTGCTATATTTCTCGTCTATTGTCATAGTATATTAAACTTATGTTTTATTTCTTTTTAATCCAATAATAAAACATAACACGAATTTCAAAAATTCCTCCTTCCCTATAAAAACTCCCACCGTCGACCTATCTATCAAATCCTCACCTTTTTCAAATCATCCAATTTCAAAAACTTCATCTTCCTCCTCATTCCATCTCAACCGAAACCAAGAAGATCCGTCATCAACATGGTTTACATCGCACTCGTGCTCATCGCCATAACACTCATCGCACTTGTGTTCCCTATGATGAAGTTCACATACGGAGACATTTACTTTGTGTTGTTAATCTATATTGGGGTCATATACCCAATCCTTTGTATCATCCTTAGCATTGAAATGCAATATTATTAATGATCTAGATTATCTAGGTTGTTTTTGTTATAGTGTGTTTATCATTTCTTTTGATTTATATGTTTTATTTCTTTCGTGATACATTAGAAGTCATGTATGCATGCTAAAGGAAAATGTAGGATAAAACATATTTTCGTGGTATAAAAACTATAAAATCTATGTCTTTATAAAATCTGTTTCTGTTACTACAGATCCACGGATCCCGAAAATTATACTAGCCGGATCCCTTTTGAAAAGGAACCGTGGGATCCGTCCTACTGGAAAACAGCTTTTCATGCAAATCAAAAACCTCTTTTCTTCTAAGAGTAATACTCTACATGTATGTCAAAACCATGAATAAATTAAGTGTATTTCTTGTTAGAAACCATTGTTAATAAAAATCTAGTAAAAATATTAGATTATCATAAGTTGACCACAAACACCTCCTTTTATTAACTTGTCATTTCTATAGGTTCAACTATGACGCATGAATATGAGTTTGATTTTCACTCACTAGCGTCTACACTACGAACATCTCTCTCGAACCCAACACGCCTGGCAATCATGTCCGTGGGTTCAATAATCTCGAAAACCGTCACTTCCATGAAGGACGTATTGTAGACACCTCTCTACAATTCGAAGAAGGTATCAATACCTCCTTCGAGCCATAGGACTAGAATGCCTTCTTGAAATCAACGAGAAGATATGTCCAAGGTTCATAATGGAATTCTTCCGTCAAGTCGAACTCGTTCATAACGAGGATCGCTCTCTATCTCTTTGGTTTTATATCAAAAACCAAAAGTTCACTCTAACCCTTGGGCATTTTGCTCACATCCTTCGGATTCCAAATCATGGACAATGTGCCTTCACCGAAGATTGGTCTCTTGATTCTCTCTTCAACTTTCGTGAAGAAAAATAGTCCATATTGTTCACACATACCCTCTCCAGAAGATTTAAATCGCATAATATGCAAACCTCGACCATATTACTCCGATCTAAACATTATCTTTACAAGGGATATCCGAGAAGAGTACAAGCCTCTTGCACTCATCCTACGTGAAAATGTTTGGAGTCATAGGGGAAATCGAGAAATCCTTCCCGCTTGTTGTGCTCACATGTTGTACTGTTTGCTAACACAACAACCATACAATCTCGCCTACTTCTTCGCAAGGCAAATTGCAAATCTTCAAGGCTCCAAGAATAAACTCATCCCTTATGGAATGTTCTTGACATGCCTCTATCATAATGTTATGCACTTCCATCCTCAATTTCAAAGTCCGTTGTACGTACTTGTGAACAAGATGATGGAACCGCTAAACATATCCCTCATGAAGACTTTCTTCATTCTTGACTCCACCAACACTCATCAATCACTTAATGATCCTCCTAGCGAGAACACTCAAGGAAACTAATAGTATTTCAAAATAGGATCAAATCTCTTGTACTCGTGCTTTATCAATGTAATCCAATTTCCTTCATGAAATAAAACATTTGATACCTTAGTATTTAGAACTCTCTTTAGACTATCCTTGAGATATAATGCATTGTCAAGATCATTGCATACCTTTAGTAAAGGTCCTGCTGAGCAGATGGGCGGATCCCAAAAGTTACACTAGACGGATCCCTACTCTTAGGGAACCGTGGGATCCGTCGAACAGAAAATGCAATTACAAGCATTGTATTTCAAAAACATTCTTAGAACACCTCACACTAAGCTAAACATAGTGTCTTGAGGCAAATTAAGTCCTTATCAAGATATGTTAATCTTTCCCATTCATACATAACTCACCAAGGTCTACCGTTTCGTTTTAATCCATTACTCTTCCGCTCTTAAACTCACACCTTATTTTCTACTTGATCCCTCACATCTAGCCTTAGAAATCTTTCAATTATGGCAAAATTGATCATAAATCATCCTCACCTCCAAATTGATCAAATTTGATCAAAATCTAGTTTTCTCATCTCAAAGCTTCTAGGATATTTTCCAAAACACTATCCTAAGACACAACCTGATCTCTAGGATCATCTAGCTTCAATTGACATTCTAAATCTTTAGTGTCATCCTTGTTCATCCATTGGTACTCTTGAAAGTTCCAAATCCTTCCACAAAAGACAAACATTAGCTACATCATTCATTACCATCAAGTACTCAAGCATCCCTTCATTTAAAACACTTAGGAGGACTGAAACACTCAAGATGATATAGGTCTTAGATCTTAGAAACATCATTTCCAATCTTTCATAGCTGCTGAGAGACGGATCCCTAGGATTAGCCTAGACGGATCCCTTTGAGGAGGGAACTGTGGGATCCGTATGACAGTATAGGTCAAATCTTTCTAAAGCAATCATTTCAACTCATCTTCCTAACTCAAACACTCCATCTCATCTTAAATGAGTTCCTAGATCAGTACAACCTCTGAAGTTGACTCTTGTGCATGTCAATCATCACATTCCAATGAATCCTAGTGGCTTGAAGCTTAAATGCACTTTCCAAATCTCTTAGTTTATAAACCACCTTGTTAGGACCTCAATAGTCATCACTCTCATCCTAACTTTCAGCTCTTGCTGTCACACCCCCAAATTACCTTTTTGCAGCGGAATGGAATTCCTGGGGATTGACTGTCATAGCATCACAGTTAAAGATATATTGAACGACCTAAAGTGTCATTTGAAAAGAACATCATTTGATATAATAAAACATTCAGAGTTTACAAAAGATAGGTCCCAAATGAAAAATCAACGTGTGCGGAAATAAGTTTGATACAAGCCAAACGATGTTTTTAAAGTGTATAAATCCCATGTGAGACGCGTCGTCACCACGACTCTATGATAAGTCCACATGCATGCCATGAAGTGTATACCTTAGATACCTGAGATAAAACATGCTAAAAGTGTCAACACAAAGGTTGAGTGAGTTCATAGAGTTTGTGTTGAAATGTAAAGCCTTTCAAAATCGTTTATGCAACAAAGGCATTGTAAATCCACTCAGTTCCAAGTTCCGCCCATACAAAACTTGCAACCTGTGTGTTCACAACCCACTGCAAAAATATGTATAGTTTATGTTCAAGCACATGATGTCAAATGAATTAACAATAGTACCTAACTCGACGTAGGACAATAGCACATAATCAATAGTACTTAACTCGACGTAGAACAATAGCACATAATCAATAGTACTTAACTCGACGTAGAACAATAGCACATAATCAATAGTACTTGACTTAATGTATCAATAGTTACTTGACATAACACATAATTCGTATAGTTTTAAATCGTTCCAAGACCATTAGTTCATGATTATACCAAGACCATTAGTTCAATGATTTATGATATAGAAATTCTAAATATGGCAAAACTGTTACTTCGTATGACTAAACATTCAGTTCAGTTAAACATGTAGTTGCAAATAATCATGAATGTTATAAAAGTAGTTGAGCATGTATCTCCCCCAAAGAGTTTAATAAACGTATTAAAACAATTGAAAATGGGGCTATGGAACTCACCTGGTGCAATGTTAATGATGACAAAAGTGAGTACACCGAAATGAGGCGCAACCTCTAACCGCGACCTATTATGAATGATATGTTCTAATGTAAATCATGAAACAATGTCGTGCATGCAAATCCACATGTAATCTATACCACTTGTACGTTTTTAAAAGTAGAATTTATCGTCGAAATATATGTTTATGACATCTCGTCATGTTATAAAATACTTTACAAGTATATACGTTGAATCAACACCCTACGATAGTCGATTAATGATTTATTATGAAACTATAACTTTTCGTCGTAAAATAATGTCATTTGACAATTTCATGAAAGTGACTAAACGGCCTCGAAAAGCTAATCGTAACATGGTGCACATCGAGTGTTAGGAAACAAACTCAACGGTTTTGGGAAGCTTGTATCATTATCTCAAAGTTTTAGCTTTTAAGTTTTGATCATAGAGGTCTCGATCATGGAGAAAAATATAGGTAAAGTATGGTACTTGTGTCCAAAATATTGTTTAAGGTAACTTTCGGCAAAGTTTGAGTGTCCATATTTTATTCGTTACAACTCCGCTTGACGAACGGTTGAACATTTTGGAAAATAGGCTAGGCGAACTTACTTTTACTAGAAGACATCGTTTCATAAAAAGTATTACATCAATGTTAAAAACGACCCTCAACATGGTCATTTGTGGCCGTAATGTTTGTCTAATAGAAATATATTAGTTTTGCTTATATAATATAGTTACGGCAACTTTATTTAAACGCGTGTAATTTAATCGTTACAAGTCCGTTTTCTACGTTTTATATGTCCTTAGCTTCGTATCAAAGTATACTAATATATTTTTAATAAGTCGACACAATTTATAGCGCTTAAGACTCATTTTTGACTCTTAAAAAGTTAAAACAATATGCTGAATTTTCTGAGATTTATAGTTTTCGTCGTCAAACTTGAAAATATCATAACTTCTTCGTTAGAACTCCGTTTTAACCCGTTCAAGCGGTCACGTTTTCATTTTAAAGTATATTTTCCAAATATCTAGCCCAAAAATTTTTAGAATCTGTCGAAAATTCCAGAATTCAAAAATATGATCAGACCTTTAAATATAGTTGTCGAAATGAGTTTTTCTCGCGCAAAACCTATTCTAACCAATTCAAACCAACGCCGAAGCTATTCTAATCCTACCATACACCTTCTTAGGGTGTCATGGGTTCCTAGACATCACCAAAAGTGATATGTTTCAAGGAGTAATTATAGGATGACATAATATATATATATATATATATATATATATATATATATATATATATATATATATATATATATATATAACACTTAAAAACATTTAAAGTGGTATAGCTATCCATATGACTTGCATATTTTCTCAAGCATGATAAAATGAACATAATATGAATATGAAAGATGAAAAGGACCATGAAATGCTTACTAGTTACTTGATGAGGTTAAATGAACAAGGATTATCCTAAATACCCTAGGTTTTTATTTCAAAACCTTGCTTAAGAGTATGCTAGAGTTGTATAAATAACTTGTCTTGAAAAAAATTTGGTTTCCTTGCCTTGATCTTGCTATGGCCGGTTATGGAGCAAGAGAGGAAGAGAGTAGCTTTTTTTTTACACCTTTGGTTTTATGTTAGTATGTGTTGAAAGTTTGAATATAATTAATATTATACATGTAATGACTAATGCATACAAGTTAAGATATTTTGCACTCAAACTTTGTGTTGAGTCATCCAATATGTCGACATACATATGTAAAAGAAAAGACTTGTGCATTTTGTTGTAGTTAAATATACACATGTAGAAGTAAAAGTGTTGTCATTTAAGAATAATTTAGTAACTTGTGTACATATTTGAGCTTGTAGGGTAGCGTTAGCTAATAATAAATTTTAACGGGTCAAAATAAAATGTATTGAAGTCATAAAAATTATAAAAATACATTCCTTACAAAATTTGAGTGAAATAATAATTATTGTATAGTATTTACGAAAACCGTCGTAATTATATAAATATAACAATTTATATACAAAATAAATTTAAAACACCGGGTAAACTCATAATATTATTTTTAGAGTAAATTACATAAATGGTCACTATGATTTGTCCATTTTTTCACATTTAGTCACTGAACTTTTTTTTTGACATACATGGTCACTGAAGTTTCAAATCGTTACAGATTCAGTCATTAAGGTTTCAATTTCGTTACATAAATGGTCATTGTGGTTTGAAACTTCAGTGACCATTTATGTAACGAAATGGACTGAATCAGTGACGATTTGAAACTTCAGTGACCATGTATGTCAAAAAAAAAGTTCAGTGACTAAATGTGAAAAAATGGACAAACCATAGTGACCATTTATGTAATTTACTCTTATTTTTATAATCTTAATATGAGTATAAAAATATATCGGAATAATTTTTGGAAGTATCGGATCAAATGTTCAAAATAATTAATTACGCGATAGCGTTTATTTAATAAGAAATTATGCGTTTAATGAAAAATACAAAACCATACATGAACTAATATCATGATAATGATGCTAATGATATGTAGACTAAACCTAGTCTATATGAAATGTCCTTGATGATTGTTCATGAATTCGCAGCTAAACCACTAAGGTTACGCGAATTTGACACTCGTAAACCTAGTTTACGATAAACGATGAAATAGTGAAGCATGAATAGAAATTTTCTCCGGGAATGAATAGTGTTTCGTGAATAGTGAAATTTTGAAATACGTTCTCAGAATATTACTTCGACTCCGAAAATGATGAATAGTAAAATGATAAATAGTAACCGATGAATAGTAAATTCCCGAGATGAATAGTGAAAATTTTAAACTTTGTAAAATGACCTGAAATTACGAGTTGTCACACTTGCAAACCCTTGAAATCATCTAATCATGAGGAAAACCCCAAGTAGTAACTTATCCACCAAAGAACCACCCATGAAAAGAGCTCGTGTTATACACGAAATTTCCTCAACCGAATCATCTCCGGTCAAGCCGACAAATGATAGAATCCTTCATCATCCAATCAAACCAATTTTTAAAAGGTTAGTACCCACACAACTACCTTTGCCAAACACCACCATACCTCCTAGGCCAAACAATATCATCTCCACCAAACCATCGCCATTGGTTCCTAGAGCTATTTCATTTACATCCCCACTATCATCACCACACCTCTACAATCTAGAGGACTTGCCTCCTAGGACGTCTCATCCGCTTCCACCGACAACATTCTCCTCATTAGGAGGAATAATGGTTCAAAATCAAGGTGTTGAGTCAACACTTGCTCCGGCTTCCTTCTCGGCGTTTTCATCATATAATCCCATTTGGATTATGACAAATCATCAAAGTCAACCACCAGACCATATGGAAGTTGACACTTCTCTACCACCACCATCATTCTTGGTTGAGTCATTCTTAAATGCACCTCCACCAATCCCTCCATCGTTTGAAGCTCCACAAGCCGCTTCTCTTGATCCTTCGAATCAAGCCATTTCATTTCATCCACCATCACTACCTAGCCATGACAAAGATTGCTATCATTGTCAACATATTGAAAGTTTGATACATGAAGTACGAGAAGACCAACGTTTCATATTCTATCATCTCCTCAAACGTTTCGACGAGATTAAACCTAAACAAAACTTGAGCTAGAAGATTATAGTGGTGTCTTAGCTTCAAGCGTTAGGTGATCTAGAAATTCCTAGCCATGTATTGTCTATTTTTCTTGTTTTTTGAGTCATGTATATCATAACTCTTGTTTATTAAATGGAATTACATGCTACTTGCTATATTTCTGAGTATGTGAGTATACTATATAATCCATGTCTCCTTTCGGTATTAACATTTCTTGTTATACCAATCTCTGTTGACTTTATTCATCACCAAAGGATCCCTCAGATTTGCCTAGACGGATCCCTACTAGGAGGGAACCGTGGATCCGTGAGACAAACAAGATTCTTTCTACTAACTTGAATCACATTTGCAAGAAATTGTGAATTATACTTGATTTCTAACCTTTGTTTTGTAGTTATTCAATTTACATATGAAGACTTTGACACCCTAAAGCTAGGGGAGCTTTATGTCAAAGCAATACATTGCAAATTACTTGCAATACTAGGTTTACATTTTGTGACATCCCTTTGCAAAAATTGCAATCATCAAGAGGGAGCACATTCGTCTCGTAGATGATATCTTTTGCAAACTTATTTGCAAACAAACTAGATTAGTATTACTTTCTTGACGCCCTTACTTAGGGATGGACTCGTCAAAGGGGAGTAAAGACGAGATCTTTTCCCGTTATTTGCTCTCTATCTCTTTTTACTTTTTCTTTCACATTTTTTTTCTTAAAAACAATGTGTTGCCTTCCTTCAAACACTTTTTGTTTCGACAAAAGGGGGAGAAGAAAGTAAAAACTACAAATTCAAGCTTTTACTTAATTTTAGCTTTTCCTTTAAATAATTTTATGTTTTGTCATCAACAAAAAGGGGGAGATTGTTAATACAAATAAGCCGTAAAAACGTTTATTTATATTTTACGATCTTCTAATGTTTTGTCGATAACAAACGTAAAATCATATTAACGAAACAAATAAAATACGTAAATGGTTTGAACTAATAGTTTCTAACATATTCACATTTTCACATAAAACACTAAAACAAGTATAAGTGTTTTTATGATTTAGATACATATGTACAACAACTAGTGTTTACATATTGGGTTAAACATATACTTAAACTAAGTATACTAAAATGGGTAAAAACTAAGTGTATGCTAAAATGAGTAAATACAAGTATATACTAAATGGGTAAATACTAGCAAATGGTTTTGACCCATAACCCATGGTTTTATATATACCACTTAACCAAGTTCATTGTATCCTTAAGATACATTGTATCTAGAAAGAAAACCATGGATCAACCCATAACCCATGACCCATGACCCATAACCAAAAATACCCATGGGCAAAGAGGAGCGGACCACGGATCCCTAGCTTTGTGCTAGCCGGATCCCTTGTGGTAGGGATCCGTGGGATCCGGGGAACAGTAGAGGTTTTTCCTCTATAAATAGTGAGCCATTTCTTCATTGTTTCACACCCCCTTTCAATAGACTTTCTCCCCTGAGTTAAATCTCACTAACCTTAGATCCAAGAGATCTATGTTTGTAGTTTTGTTTTTTGTGTGATCTTTTAGGTTCCTCTTAAAGGCAAGATCACCACCTTTGAAGTCGAGCAAGCTCAAGTCCATGAGTTGCCATGCTTCCTCATCATCAAGGCCACTGAAGTCTTCTTGTTGATGATTCCTTTCTTTCTTCAAATAAGTGTAGTGTTGAAGACATTAGTGAAAGATGTCTTAAGAGTCAAGACGAAGATATTAGTGAAGGGTATCTATAGTCTATAGGATAAAGCACTTGTGGTAGGTGCTTGGAAGTCAAGACTAAGAAGCATTAGTGAAAGGTGCTTAGAAGTCAAGACAAAGAAGCATTAGTGAAAGGTTCTTAGAAGTGAAGACACAAGACATTAGTGAAAGGTGTCTTGTAGATCTAGTCAAAGGCATTAGTGAAAGGTGCCTTAGATGTACATTCGATATGGTGTGTTTCGATGTACAAGATAGACTAGTATTAGATCCAAGGATATTGATATCCTTGATGATGTTGTAAAGGAGTAGATCTCCTTTGGGATTAGTCGTTGGTGTAGTGTGGTAGTAGTTCCTCCATTGCAATGGAACTAGGTGCTTAGCCTAGTACCTTATAAAGGGTAGGCGACATTGTGAAGGTGTAGTTCACCTAAGGTGTGAAAGAACTAGGTACTTAGCCTAGTACCTTATAAAGGGTAGGCGACGTTGTGTAGGTGTGGTTCACCTTGGAGTGAAAGAACCCGGTGGTTAGCCTAGTACCGGAAAAAGAGTAGGCGACGTTGTGAAGGCTTCTCCGCCATAAGGAGATTGGTGTAGTGATTACGAACTCTCGAGTAGGTGACTCGGAGAGTGGAGTAGGGCAAGGAAGGTGACCTTGTAGCCGAACCACTATAAATACTTGCGTTGTGGTTTTGTGCTTCTTACTCTTATCTTTTCATTACTTACCTTTACATGCTTGTTTATCAACATCCAACACACACATCCAAATAGATTGACATAAGTCGATCTAAATAGATTAAAATGAATTTTTAATTGGTAAAACTATTCAATCCCCCCTTCTAGTTTTCCACAAATTAGACCCCTTAAACCAGGAACCAAACACCCCTTATAGCAGCCATCTAAACACACCCTTACAGCAGCCATTTAAACACCCCTGAGTTTTATGTTTTAGTTGAGTTTTAATTTTTTTGGTAATTATTAGAGAGGAATGCCTAATAGAACCAATTTTGATTAATATTGGTTTAAATTTATTCGTAAATACTTATTTGGATTTTATTTGATGTGTATATAATGATGATTTGCAGGGCTGTGGCACAATATATAAAAGAAAAGTCAAAAGGTACCCCTTCTACGTCTGAACATGAAGGATATGTTAGTATATTATAACAACACACCCGTTGTTGGAATATATAAGAATGGTTCGAAGTCCTAAAATTGTTTGTACCAAGTGAAAATAGAACATTACATTTTACACATGAACTTCATGACACCTCCATGTCGAGTGATTTGATACCAGGCTGTCCTCTAGGTTAGTTTTTTGTAGTTGTAGCAAACAAGCGGTTAGGCTAACAGGCTGAAACGAGTTTAGGTTTAACCAGGTTATTTATATGGCAAGTTAACACGCCTACACTTTTTTGTTAATATAAATATTTAAAGTATTATTTGTGAGAACACTATATTATTAAAGCATCAATTTAAATCTTTGGAAAATTTATTACAAATAAACTTTGGCCGAGTATGATGAACAAAGATGCTGATAATTATATGTTTGGAAATCAAAAGGTACATTCAAGCTTTTATGATCTACACATGACTTTCCATTGTATGTGATTAACATTTGTTAGTAATTGATGAAGCTGCTCAACTAAAATAATGTAAATCTCTTATCCCGTTGCAACTCACTGGTCTTCGTGATGCTTTACTCATTACGAGAAGCAACTCCCTACAATAGAGTTCAAAGCAAGGTAAATGCATTATTTATAATTATATTTATTTCACCATCTGTCATATTAATATTAATATGAAAAGAAGTCTCATGCTAGAGTTGTTGTAGATATGTAAGAAGGAGTTTGGAAGGAGTTTATTTCAACGATAGGTGATGCTAAAACACACGACACACCTACTAAATATCCAATACATAATGCATCAATCTTCTCAACAATTTGGTGGACTCGGTAACACAAACAAGGGTAGAATGAATGTGCTCTTTATAACAGCCTGATTACCCGATGAATTTTCTTTACCTGAGTCTGTTCATGAATCTTGACTTTCAATATACTCAACCATTACCTTTTGCTCAATCTCCTGTGTTGTTTGAGAGAATGAAGTTTGTTCTCTTCTATCAGTAGCATTCTAGAACACGAGAATATGCTATTAAATGGTTGAATTTTTAAACACATATCCAATCTTTGTTTTAAAAGTCCAATGGGTTAAATGGGTCAAAATAAAGTTTAGTTGAAACTAAATTGGTTAAGTGGGTCAAAATGTTTTTCAATTGATTTAGTCCTTAACTGTAAATGATGGTAAAGATGAAAAAAAAGAGATCAAGTGTATTTTTTTTAATCAACCAGTGTGCTTAAGTTAAAAGTCGACGACGACCGTTTTGACCTGTCCATTTTTTTCACCTACACTTTTTGTTGTTGTTATAATCTTAAACTGCTATGTATTATGCTTTTCTCTAGGGGTGGATAGGAAGCCAATCAAAGTTAGCGTAATCTTAAATTCAAATTGTGGGGAGAAGTCATGTCAAATATAGATGATAAAAATGATGATGAGAAGCCTAGGTATTCAGCTGATAACTTGAACATGGAGGCCGGTGAAGCTGAAAATAAAGTTAATCAGGGTTCAAAGCAAAATTAAGCGGATAAAGATGGCAACTATTACAAATGGAAACTATTACAATTCTATAACAAACGTTGTCTATAAAGAAGTCTTTCATCGAATATAAATTTGTTCATAATTTTTAGCTATTTTTCGTTTAAACAATCAATGTTATTTTAGTTTCCTTGCTGAGGTTTTGCAAATTACATTTTACCTTAATTTTTTGGTTTTTAATATTATATCATTTAACGTTATTTCTATTAGGCGTTTTACTACTTTTATATTTTTATCAATTCTTAAAGCTAGCCGTCCATCAGAAGAATAAAAAGAAGATTAACAATCTAATCAATCTTAAACACCCCCTTAAATTTGTGTTTGGTTTGATTTTTAAGCTGAAGTGTCATTTTAGCTTATCCCATTTTACATGTTATAGAAGCTTATTTGATGGTGGTGATGTGGATTGACAAAATTAATATTTATGCACAACTTTATCTAAATGGAAGTTAGATTTGTTTGTGCAGCTGATATAACCACTTTTGAGATTTTTAAAACCTTGGTATTGACTCTAATGTAAGGTAAACATCCTTTTTAATTTTTGGATATTTGTGTTTTTATAACCATGTTTCGTATTATTCTATGTGCATGATCTCATTTGTTGTTCATATCTCTTACTTATGCTCCTTTTTCAAGTTTAATCCCTTTGACTGAGTTATGTGACACCCATGTCATGAATAAGTACAGGACTACACCTGATGCCAAGGTACCAAGTTAAGTCCTAAAGTAAATATTCACTTCATGAAAAATGAATCTTTTGTAGGTAAACCTGCTTGGAGGATATCACGACGCTGGAGACAACGTAAAATTTGGGTTTCCAATGGCGTACACGATCCATATTTAGGTGGCACTCAATCCATGTTCTCTTGGAACGACAAGTTGGTTGGTGTCCAGTCCAATTTTTAATCCTAATTCTGCCCATCATTTCAAGCTGGATACATGTTTCAAGAAAGTTATTGATGAGTTAGGAAAACTTTTTCAACGGGCCACAATGTATAATTCTTGAGAATGCTAGGTGAAGCTTATGGTCTTTAACTTTAGTGGTGATTATTCCTCTTGATTTGTTCATGGCTATTCAATGGTCAAAACCATTATGGGGCTTTTAGAATCTGTCTGATTGGTTTTAAGAAGGGTTGATAATATTTCTATGTTTTTCAAGCTACATTACGTTTCAGGTCTCTATCTAAGTAGTGTAAACCATTCCTATGCCAAATAATCTAAAGGTGATTTGGATAAACCATTAATAGAATATGAATGTTGTAGTCAATCTCTATTATAAGCGGGTTGATTACTATAAAGAACGATAAGGATGTAAAAATAATGATTGATTTTCATGGTGTCACAATTCTCAATTTCCGGTCATTTCTCACATTTACTATTTCATCGTTTATCGTAAACTAAGTTTACAAGTATTAAATTCGCGTAACCTTAGGGGTTTAGCTGCGAATTTATAAACAATCATCAAGGGCATTTCATATAGACTATGTTTAGTCTACATATCATTAGCATCATTATCATCATATTAGTTCATGCATGGTTTTGCATTTTATATTAAAACGCGTAATTTTTATATTAAATAAACGCTATCGCGTAACTAATTATTTTGAACACTGGATCCGATGCTTCCAAAAATTATTCCGATATATTTTTATACTCATATTAAGATTATAAAAATAATATTATTAGTTTACCCGGTGTTTTAAATTTATCTTGTATATAAATTGTTATATGTATATAATTACGACGGTTTTCGTAAATACTACTCGATAATTATTATTTCACTAAATTTTTGTAAGAAACGTATTTTTATAATTTTTACGACATCGATATATTTTATTTTGTTCTGTTAAAATTTATTTCTAGCTAACGCTACCCTAAATACTTAATTATTCATACAAATTATCTATTATACTTACTCTTTTATACACTTGTCATAAAAATACACCACCCTTCCTTTTGTTTTTCTACTTTTCGACTTCCATATGACTCACAAGATGATTATGTAAATATCCTACATATTATTTGTACACATATGCAAAGTTAGAAAAGATATTTTGTCTTATAATCCTTTTTACAAATCAAGACATAGAACACAAATTTCTTTCTTTTGTTGCTTTTCCTCTTGCTGATTTTCGAACCAAAAAACAGCCCCATCACCATCAAAAATTCAACTTTCACTTGTTCTCTTACTCTAATATTGAAGATCATAAGTTCCTTGTACTAGTTCATGGTTTATTCCACTTAAACTACACTTTAACCTCATCAAATTACTAGTAAGCATCACATATTCATTTTTATCTTTCATACTCATGTTATGTTCATATTATCATGTTTGGGTAAAACATATAAGTTATATGATGTCTATACCACTTAAATTGTTTATAAGCTATATAAATTTATATATGTTATCCTATATTACTCCTTGAAACATATCACTTTTGGTGATGTCTAGGAACCCATGACACCCTAAGAAGGTGTATGGTAGGATTAGAATAGCTTCGGAGTTGGTTTGAATTGGTTAGAATAAGTTTTACGCGAGAAAAATCCATTTCGACAATTATAAAACAGGGTCTGTTGGTTCTGTGAAATCTGGGAAAATTCGACAGTTGGTAAAATATTTTGGGCTAAATATTTGGAAAATATACTTTAAAACGAAAACGTGGCCGCTTGAATGGGTTAAAACGGAGTTATAACGAAGAAGTTATGCTATTTTGAAGTTTGACGACGAAAACTAATAATTTCAGAAATTTCAGCATGTAAATGTCACTTTTTACGAGTAAAAAATGAGGCTTAAGCGTTATGAAATGTGTCGACTTATCAAAAATATATTAGTATACTTTAATACGAATCTAAGGATGTAGAAAACGGACTTGTAACGATTGAATTATACACGTTTACACAAAATTGTCGTAACTTTATTATATAAGAAAAACTAATATATTTCTATTAGACAAATATTACGGCCACAAGGGACCATGTTGAGGGTCGTTTTTAACATGGATGTAGTACTTTTTATAACGAGATGTCTTCTAGTAAAAGTGAGTTCGCCTAGCCTATTTTCCAAAATGTCCAACCGTTCGTCAAGCGGAGTTGTAACGAATAAAATACGGTCACTTAAACTTTGCCGAAAACCACCCTTAAACAATAGTTTGGACACAAGTACCATACTTAACCTATATTTTTCTCCATGATCGAGACCTCTAGGATGAAAACTTAAAAACTAAAACTTTGAGATAATGATACAAGCTTTCCAAAACCGTTGAGTTTGTTTCCTAACACTCAATGTGCATCATTTTACGACTAGCTTTTCAAGGCCATTTAGTCACTTTCATAAATTGTCAAATGACATTGTTTTACGACGAAAAGCTATAATTTCATAATAAATCACTAAATGATTATCGTAGGATATCATTTCGACGTAAGTACTTGTAAAGTATTTTATAATATGACGAGATGTCATAAACATATATTTCGACGATCAACATTATTTTCAAATGTACAAGTGGTATGGATATCATATGAGTTTGCATGCACGACATTGTTTCATGACTTACATTAGAACACATCATTCATATTAGGTTGCGGATAGAGATCGCACCTCATTTCAGTGTATCTACTTTTGTCATCATAAACATTGCATCAGGTGAGTTCGTAGCCCCACTTTTACTCATTTAATTGTTTTATAAACTCTTTGGGGGAGATACATGCTCAACTACTTTCTTTTACTTTACATTCATATGAACTTAAATATCTTTTGTTTCACTCTATGTGCGCGTAAGTAGATTATGTCCGAACTAAATGGATCACTATGTTATGAACGCTATTAGTTGAAACACTTTCCTTGATTTTGAACCCTTCGACATGTATATTTGAACTCTTTTAAATTGATTCGGACCCTTTAACATATAATTGAACACTTTGGACTTGATTTGAACTTTCTGACATATAGTTGAACTCTTTTAACCTGTAAAGGACCCTTTTGATATATGTTAAACTTGTTTGACGTGATTTTGAACGCTTCGACTATCTTGAACCCTTTTGATATTATTCGAGCTCTTTGACTGTTCTGAAATTTTGAACTCGACTTAAATCTTTGGACTTAACTACGAACTTTTGAACGGAACTCTTGAACTTAAATACAAACTTATGACTTGTTTGAACTTATTGAACCGTACGTGTTATGACCTTGACCTAAAGTCTCCCATGTTCGGAGCATCACTATAAAGTCTCCCTTGTTCGGAGCAACCTAAAGCCTCCCCGGTCCGGAGCAGAGCGTCTCACTATGTTACGGAGCGTTCTCAAAAATTCTCGCCTTATTGGTGGAGTGTGCAAAGTCTCCCTATGTGAACGGAGCAATACCAATTCTCGCCTTATTGGTGGAGTGTGCAAATTCTCCCATGTTCGGAGTGTTCTTAATTGTATATAATAGTTGTATGATGTATTGTTCGTACATTCGCATTGTTAGTCTTCTATTAGTAGGTAGTATGGATAGCGCTATTAGAGGTCGGCCAACCTCTCGTCCACTATGTTACGGGACGCATATTATTTATTCTAGGGGCTTTGCCTGGCATACATTATTATATACGTGGTACTATATTGTGAACTATTATGACCATTTATACTTGACTACTTGATACGCTATATTTTGTGCAATGGGTTGTGAACACACAGGTTGCAAGTTTTGTATGGGCGGAACTTGGAACTGAGTGGATTTACAATGCCTTTGCTTTGAGAACTCATTTGACCTCGTGTGCTTGAACATAAACTAGACATATTTTGGCAGTGGGTTGTGAACACACAGGTTGCAAGTTTTGTATGGGCGGAACTTGGAACTGAGTGGATTTACAATGCCTTTGCTTTGTGGACTATTCTAAATGACCAAAAACTTTGCCTTTGTTGCATGAATGCTTTTTTAAAAGCTTTACTTGTTAACCAAACTCTATGAACTCACTCAACCATTGTGTTGACACTTTTATCATGTTTTATCTCAGGTATCTAAGGCATTCACTTCATGGCATGCATGTGGACTTATCATAGAGTCGCGGTGTCGACGCGTCTGACATATATTTTATGCACTTAACTATCGTTTGAGTGTAACAAACTTATTTTGGTACCTTGGAAATATTTTGGGACCTATGTTTTGTAAACTCTGATTATTTTATTGAATCAAACGATATTTTCAAAACGACACTTTAGGTCGTTCGATATAACTGTAACTTTGATGCTATGACAGTCCTCCCCAAGGTATTGCATTCCGCTGTAAAACAGGTAATTTGGGGGTGTGATACATGGGGATGCACTACAACACAAGTGTTTGTTTCTGGAACACTAGGTTTTGTTCGTAGTGTCCCTGAACAGCAATCTAACATGTACTATTTGTTGATTTTGGTAAATCTTATGTGCAATGTCAATGGTGTACATAGATTATATATAACCTAATAAATTAAGTGAAACTGGCACATTCACTTATATTGGTTTTTTCGTTGATTATTGATTTTTTATATGGGTGATTAAACAATGAGTGCAGATGAGATGACTAGGAATCGGGAAGGCATACAGACGTGCTGGCCATAACTACATGACTTGGGCTGCAAACATTGTCGTATGATTCGGTAAGGATGTCCCATGGGCCATTTGGAAGAAACATGATTATCTAAATCCTTCTGTAAGCTAATGATGAATACATGTGATTATCATAAGATAAATACTATGACTTTTCTACTGAAGGGAAAAAAGTGAATGTCTACCTGTATAATCATGTGATATGGGTTTTGTATTAACTGCTTAATCAGACGAGAATTTTAATGGTTTTCTGTGTGAAAAAAAAAAAAAAAAAAAAAAAGAAAAGAAAAAACCCTACCTATTTGACAAACTAATGAATTTACTTTTGTTGATAATTTTTTATGCTAATTCTGCTAATCAGCTTATAAAATTAATTATTGATAATCTGCTAAACATCACTAACATTCATGTTGTTTATCTAGATACTATGGAGGACGGGTTGCACATCATATATACTTCTTGGGATTTGCAGGATTGGTCATGTTTGGGAAAACTTGCATCAGTGGTCTTTCCGGAAGGTATTTGGACAAAAAAATTTAAGGGGATGTTTGGACAGACAAAAACATTTATAGGGGGTCTCTTGAAAAAAGACAAACATTTTTAAGGGTTGTTTAGACAAAAACAACTTTAAGGGGATGTTTGGACAAGACCTTAGGCATAATCTTGACAGAAATGTGAAACAAAAAACTGCTTATTATTGTGCTTTCATATTCCCACACAAAATACAAGTAGGTATAATGATGATTATGGAGTGTTTAATAATGAAGTTGCTCTGGATTCCCCATGGTCTACAGTCTGCAACAAGTTAGTCTTTTCCTTTGTGTTCATTGGGTTGATGGTTGAAAGTAATTAAGGGGTGTTTGGAATTGTGTCTTTCAAACTGCTTATACGCTTTTAAAATACATCGTAGGTATGTACACTACTTATTTTGAGGATTTAGTTGCTCTAAAATAAGAAGTAAAGGAGTTTAAAGTTTTATTGAGAGACACATGCCCACATCATATATCTTAAGTTGATATGCAATTAAATAAGGAGACCGAAACACCCTCTTAGTAACATTTTGACTCTTAAGATTTTGTTGTCTATGATCATCTTTGTTGTGTAGGTCTTTTCCAGCGAACATCAAGAGGTGTAGCTGTATTATTGTGAAGGATAAATCGCAGGCGGGTTAAATGGGGTATACATGCATTCCTATGTTTTTTCATGAAACTATTTGGAAATTTTGCTTATAATCCAAGAACGTTACCATGTGCTTTCAAGATGAAATTTAGCATGCGCTTTCAAGATGAAATTTAGTGATGAGTACACATCGCTCCTTTATGTCACTTTCATATGTATACGTACATGTATTGTTTGGATGAGATATTTCTAGAATGGTAATTATATTATTAGTGAAGATTCTATAGTTATACTTTATAAATCTTAGATTTATCTCAGACTATAGTATACAGTGTACTGATATTAATTTTGTCACTCTACAAGATGATTTTTTTTCTCTTCCAGCACCACTTAAGTCACCTTCTGCCTAAAGCTGAACCACCATTGAATTATAACTTTGATAGCTGGGAATGACTCCTTTAATTAGTGCATCATTAATTAAACTCTTCGTACGTTCTATGTCTCTACCATTCGTCGAACTGATGAATCAAAGTAGAGGATTACGCAACTAACCTAATACAAATAGGATGAGGGAGTGATAATTGCAACCACAAAACAATCATAACACACAATCGATATTGATTGATAAACTAACAAAACAAAAAACATAATTATAACCAAAATTAAAAACCATAACTAATTAATAACATATTTGTTTTTTAATACATTTTCATTATCTACAACTTTACACACATACATAAAATTCATAATGTTGTAAATATTATATATGTTGTGTTATTAACCATCCACGCAAACCATACAATTATTTATAATTCGTAACATAAAATAAAAAACCAACAACTAAAAACAAAAGAAACAGTTTTTTTATAATATTATTTGACAATTCTAAAAATTGTATTTTAGTTAATAAAAAACAACAAACAAATAATTATAAGTCATGCCCACCCATTGGGTGGGCTTCGAAATCTAAGTATATATATATATATATATATATATATATATATATATATATATGTGTGTGTATATATATATATATATATGTTCATATGGTATACACTTTAAAGTAGGATACAATACGCACCAATAAAATAGTGACAAGTGTCATTTTTATTTAGAAGAAAATGTAAAATAGTTTTAATGTATTTAAGGGTACAATAGGTATTTTTCCAATCAACCCTATTATTACTCATCTTCCACATAACCATATCTCATCTCTTCTACCAAAAACAAAATCAGATTCTCTCTTAAAAATTAGGCCAACTCATTTTCCGACAATGTTACCGGCCCAACCGCTGATAACGTTTCGTTCCACAGTTTATCTCCAATCTTATATATCTAAAAGGTTTCCATCTAAAAATCAATAACCACCTCTGTCATCACCTTCGGCTCATATCAGAGCCTACTCATCTTTTTCTGATGGTTTGTTTTACCGATAGCCGGATTTTTTCGGCGTTCCAGTTATGTCGTTGTTTGGAAGCCTCGCCACCACCAGAGTCATATTTAGACTGTCGCAAACCATAGGTAAGATCAGGGCTGAACCATAGGTAAAATAATGGCGTGGTTCCATTTTGGTTATACGTGTCTAATTTGAAACCCACGCGATTGGTTATTTGGTTTAAGTTGATACCGGGTTTTTTAAGGAGAAACCCAAGCCATACGTGCGGTACTGACGGTGGTCGTTTACTTCCAGCAATGATCTTTACCTGATTTTATTCTTTGTGACGGGACCCCTAGCCGTCGCATTTATCTTGCTGATGTAATTTTTATATCTTTGTTTATGCTCATCAAATCTTTTAAAGGTGAGACATGTTCCTAGTTAAAGCATATTTAAAGTGCTCCATGTTCCATATTTTGTGTTTCAATGACTATATGTTCAAGGTATATTTGGAAAAGAAACCCAAAAGTCCGGTGAGGGTTTGATTTGAACATTATTTTTTAGATTTTTTTGGGTGGTTTTTTTATAAGAGGTTTTTCCCAGATTTTATTGAGTGAAAACAAGTTATACAATTTTTCTTTTATGTTTTGTTATTTTCATGTCTTGATATTTTACGTTGTAAGTATCAGTTTGTCAAGATTTTGGTGTATGAGGTTGTCTGGTCCATGAGACCATGACTCCATGTATCGATATTGTTGTTGATAATTTATGGTATCAACAATATCGGATCTGTTATCGACAACTAATGGGCTCGCGGTTGATCCGTTTATCGAAGAATGTAATTTCTTGTATCAAATTTACGAGTGTTGATGTATGGATGGTAGCATATCCGTGTGTTGTTAATGTGTCACTACAAATAATTTTTTGTTTATTTAAAAATTATACATATTGGTTCTTCTTTAAAAATATGTCTTTTAATTATTAAACTAAATGTGTCAAAAGACTTAATTTGTTACTAAAAATATGTCATAACAATTAGTGTGTCATCATGTATTAAAATTTTTTAACGTGTCATTACAAATGTGTCAAGAAAACAAATATAGGATGTGTATGTCAAAATGTATACAAATGTGTCACTCTATTAAAAAGATATGCCAATATGTCTAAGAATGTATATCAAGTGTGTCAATATATATAAGGATGTATCACTCTATTAAAATGATGTATAAATATGTATAAAAATGTATATCAAGTGCATCAATACATAATGATGTGTCACTATTAAAACGATATGTAATTATAAAATGTCTCACTATTAAAATAATATATAAGTAAACTATAAAATGTGTAGCGTATCAATTGATAGTTTTAAATTTTGTTAGTAATATGGTCAAACAAAATTAAATACTCCGTAGTAATTAGAAGCAGAGAAAAGAAAATGAAGGAGTAATTATAGGAGTACAAGTCAACGTGGTTTATGACCAAATCAGTTTCCCACCAGCTTTATCAGATGGTACTAGTTTTGAAGTTTATTACAATTAAGCCACTTATTTAATTTAATTTGATCTTGATCTATCAAGCTTGATCCAACGGTCTACAAGTGTACCTATTATTTTTTACTTTATAGTATTTACCACAATAACGCTCCCCTATATATATATATATATATATATATATATATATATATATATATATATATATATATATATATATATATATATATATATATATATATATATATATATATGTACTAGACGAGTACCCGCGCCTAGCGGCAGCGGTTCCTAGCAGCAGACAATTAACAATATGTGATATAGTGGTAAGTGTTTCATATAACGTTAAAAAAACGTAAAAAGATCAAAATGTAATTGCAAACTGTTGTAACATGTGATAATTCAACTCTAGACGAGTACCCGTGCACAGCAACGTGATTTTATAGCGTCAGATAATTTTAGTGATAAAAAAAAGTTTACGGGTTATAAACGAAAAATAATAAAAGTTTGAGGATTTGAGGATTTGGGGATTTGGGGATTAAACATAATATTTTGAAACCCGGTTCGACCCGGGTGGTACAACCAGTTGAACCGTTCCGGTTAAAAAAAAGGGTCAATTTATACCTGGTCAACCCGCTGGGTTAGAAGCGTCCTGGGTCACCCCGGTTTCCAATGTGTATTATAGTTTCCTTTGGACTTGTTGCCGAAATGTCTTGTTTTTTGTTTTCAGACATTACAGCAAGAGTTGATGAAAATGATGGAGAAGAGAAGGATAATTTATACTACTCATTTTCCGTATTTATTGCTCTAAGTAGTAAATGCAAAATGGTAAGTAATTAATTGATAATTGTCGGTTAACAAATTTCTTCACTGAGCCCATTATAAGACCATATAGAAACCGGTAACACACTAATTGAAAAATTAATTGTACGACTTTCCATGATTTTCACCATTTGCAATATCTTTAAATTGATTTCGAGGTTTTTGAAATTTTCAAACAAAGTTGACTATTTTTCAAACGCATAATAGTAGTTGACTGCAATGCATTTCAACATTTCATTTTTCAACTTTTCAACATTAATAGTTTATAGCCGAGTACTCGCGCCTAGCGGCGGCGGTGCCTAGTTGCAGACACAATTTCGACGGTAGCAATTTAGTTTTCAACATAAGTTTTATGCGTTGATTTGTGTCTGGTGCGACGGTTCATGTGAGTTCTGCTACTGTGGATTATGCATAGTTTCTAGTCGTGGTTATAAATTATCGATGTATACGAAATTAGTCGTGGTTAAAAATTATCGACGTATACAAAATACTAAATTGAAATAAATTCAATATTTTAGCGGACGTCACATATTGCAACATCACAAATGAGATTATATATTCCAATCCAACCTACCAACTTTCTTTTAAATAAATTCCCGTATAAAAAATATTTGGCTATCAATTCCCATATGGAAGATATGCCAAGAACAAAACAAATTATTGATGGAAGATATATTGTGTACGAGTTTCAACATTTCATTGAATATGAGTTTCAACATTCCATTCTTTCCTTTTTAAACATTCAATCAATACGTACGACATTTAGCATATTGAACCGTTTCACAGTAATGTTTATGTTTATGTTTATATATATGGTATTGATTATATGCATGTTTCGTGAACCATAACTCATTCAACAATTTAATTTTTTCAACATTTAACAAAGTCAACATTCATCTTTTGACTATTTTTCCTTTTTATGTAGTTAAGATTTTTATTTTTGACATTTTAAAAGGTTTCAAAAATTTTGACTTTCAATATTCAATATTCAAGTTTTCACTTTTCCCCTTTGACCATTTTTCCATTTTAGATAGTAAAGATATATATATATATATATATATATATATATATATATATATATATATATTATAAGTGAATAAAATTTTCTTGATGCGGACCTCATTTTTAAGACAACGGTTCTTGAGAGAAGATGGAAAACTAATTAGCGTTTTAGCTTCATATCTTTATCGGAATTAAAACTATTGAAACGAGAAAATTCATTTCTCACCAAAAATAAAATAAATAGAGGAAAATAGGAAAATGGGAGAAAAAGGTAATTACACAAGTAACTTTAATGGGTAGTGTTAGCATCTAAAGTCATATTTAGCAATGATTTCGATTTTACGCTTAGTTTGGGGACTTGTGAAAAATCAGGGACGATGTATTCTATCCGTATGGTCACTCCTCGCTGAGTTGTGTTTCCTACTCCGTGATCCTAAAAATGTCTTTTGAAAAATGTTGGAGTTATTGATCGACATGAAAGTTCAACAAACCGTCACTCATAATTGGAATGTGCTTAATCGTAATATCTATATGTGAAATAAAAGGTAAACGGGGAGTTTTTAGAATTAAGGGTTTCTTAATTTCTTTTGAGGAATCTTTTTTACTTTTCATAGATTTAGTATAAAGAGATTGAAATCCTTAGTTTTAGAAACGTGAGTTGATTACATTGCGTGAAAACACGACAATCTTCTAGTCTGGGGTATTTTGGTATATGCAAAACACATATCATTTCTTTACCCAAAATAGGCCCAAAATAACCAGAAAGAGCTGTTTATGCCTAATATTTGTTGGTTTCTTGAGTTTATGCATGTGCAGATACATATATGGCAAAACACACAAAAGAAAGACAAATCAGACAAAAACTGAGCACGAGAATGAGAAGAGTGCAAAAGCCGAAGCCGGGAAAACAATTTACCAAAAAATAAGCTCAAAATCCCAAATTCATCCCTAAAGTTTCAAAGAAGTGCAAAAATGGTCCCTCAACTTTCAAAATTGTCATAATTGGTCCCTTTGAAGATACTTTAAAAAAATGACAACAAAGGTCCTTGAAGAATCAAAGATTGGCAAGAGAGGCCCTTGGATCACATTATTGAAGAAATGCAGAATCAGTCCCTATGATTTCAGATTATACCACTTTGGTCATTTTAAATTTCTAAATCCTACACAAAATAAATCCCAAATCCAATATTATCCACGACCCATTTCCCATACAGTCCAAGCCCACACCCCCTAGACCTTTACCCCTCGTTTGAACCCTTCACAAAACTTACATTGAACCCCAACCAATCCCTCGTGACCCATCCCTTCTTTTACTCTCAGTCAAACGACCTACCAGTCAAACTAAATAAATACAACTCAGAAAAAACAAAACGCGCCTAAAATAAGAAAAATTACTGTTCATTCATCTTCCACACTTTTACCCTGTGTTAATTTCCATTTATCCGTACCTAAAGTACTCTAGAAGCTACTGACAACGTGTTAGAGGTGTGACACCTACGGATTGCCAACATGGACAAATGAAACACTCTCATTGGTACAAACACTTCACATGGCTAATCCAAGGGCTGATATTGATTGGAGAATGATGGGATTAGGATCAATGGCTCTCAATTGCGTTCCTAAAGCTTCAAAGGGATACCCTAGATCCTCAAACCCTAGATCCTCAGCAAGTCCTATAAATACCCCCTCTTCACAAGCTTATGAGAAGTAGTTTTTTTTTACAATGTTAAGCTTAATCTAAGCTTACTTTTAAGTTTTTCAAAGTTAAATTTGTTTCTATTTCTGATTTCAACAAAATTCCAAAAAAATAAGAAAATACTTAAAAAATACAAAAATATTTCAAGTTAGTTTAATTAAGCTTCAACAAGCTTGTTTTCAGTTCATTTAAGCTCATATTAGCTTATTATAGGTTTTAGTGAGTTTCTAGTAGTCTAAATCTAGTTTAATTCTTAAATTTAATTCTGGTCAACAAAAGTCAAATGTGGAGCTAGCAAGCTGTTATGGGGTGATTTAGTTGAGTGAATTGATCATTTGAAGGTATTAAGCTTGTTTTAAACAAGTTTAGGGGTATTGGATGGTTCTATGGGTACTCAGTTAGCTTGTGCTTAGCATTTGGACTATTTTAAGTTCTAATTTGGATTTTTGTTTTAGCCTGTCAGTATAGATCTTATGTCAGTAGCTTATTCATGTTTATTGTAGTTTAAGTACATCAAATAAATGTTTATGTGAGAAATTTTATAGTAACATTAGCTTAGTACATGTAGTTGCATCATAATCTGTTGAAACTGTCATTGCATTAGCATATTGTGCTATCTGTGACAACTCGTAAATTCCTCGATGCGTCGTAATTGGTGAAACGTCGATTAGAGCGATCGGTTTAACTAATTCGAGTTACGAGTCGTATTTTATATTGTTTTTATTGGAAATTATATTTTAAAAATATTGGCGTAACTCCCGGGTCATGAATCATTCGTTTACTAGGCTAAACGAGTACCGAATCTAATATTATGTAAGATTGAGAAAGTTACATCTAGGGTCCTTTGAATACTTTTGATTTTCACCCTTGTGGTTTGGAGTATACAAAACTAGTCCCTCCAAGGGTATATATACCCCAACCAACACACACACTCCTCATTCTACACCTTTCTTTCTCTCTCTACAATCACACAAACCTTTCTCTCTCTCTCACTAACAAATCCGGCCACCCCTCAGGGTTCCGGCGCCGCTAAATTTTCCGGCCACTTTTCCGGCCACCTCCAATAATTACACCACCTACCCCAAATGATAGATAGGGCAATTGTGGTTACGTTTTTATAAGCTACATGCCACGAATCCATACCACGCGCCACAAATCTTGTTTTTTTAAGATTCGTATACCTAGGGTTTCGAATAAAAACGAGTCTAAAAGAGTCGAGCATGAATGGTTACGGGTTGTACCCGTAAAAGACGCCATCACCGCCACTTCTTGTTCATCTCTTCTCTCGATAAACCCTAACGCCTCTTCAATCATTTCTAAGTTCTATTTTAAAAACGTTTATATGTATTATTTAGTGTGTTTCGTGGATAAGTGAATTGAAAACGAGATTTATAAAACGTTTTCTTTAATTCATATGGCAAGCAATGAAAACATGTTAAAAACGATTTGTGATGATTCGTGTAGTGTAAAACAGTTTTTGTGTAAGACTCGTGTGGTAACAAGCGTTAAGGAGGTGTCGTAAACCTTGATTCTTGGGTAAGATGGATAAGTTTTATGAGTTGTGAGTTGTTCGGTTTGGAAACTGATGTGGGTATGGTTTTGGGTCAGATTCGTGTGGGTCTCGTATGGGTCAGGTCTGAAGACCTAGTGTCGCGACCATGGGCTCCAAACTTGTTCTTCGTATTGAGCTTTGGATAGTTAGTATCGGGTAGATAGTCTTGGGTCACACTTGTGTATGATTGAATTGGTATACGTTTCGGGTCAGATTCATAATAGTTGCCACGGTCTTGAATTCGTCTTAAACTATAATGATGAAAAAGTAGTAAAAAGGGTGTGGTATAATAAAAAGTAAGGGTGTTTACGGGCTGTGTTGGATGCGTAACCAGTTCAAACTTCTTAACGGGTCGGATGACTTGGTCATATGGGATCGTGTAAATAAACTGAACGAAATAAATGGGATAGACAAGTAGAGTTGCTTGACTTAGGAGACCACTTGACCAACGATAAGCACATTGAAAGTATTTTTATTTACTTCGTATATCTATCATTATAAACCAAGTATATGTTTGGTATAACGTGTCCTTGAATTTATTCACGTCACGAGGTTGTTAAAATGAATAAATAATTATTAGTATATGTCGACGGGAATAATTGGTTGCTAATAATGAGATAGTGAGATTTAGGAAACGGTTACGGGTATAAACCACTAGTAAGCTTGTAATGCGACCAAAGGAGATCCATACGTATATATATATATATATATATATATATATATATATATATATATATATATATATATATATATATATATATATATATATATATATATATTTAATTACTTGATAATAGAACCGTCGGGATAAACGACATGGGACTTGGGTTAACAAACGAATAAATATTTATAAAACGGTGTGGTAAATGTTTGTGAACAAGATACGTAGTTGATAATTGATATCGATTATTACGTATACGCTATAACTTATAACATGTAATACGGTTTATACGTTTTGAGTATCAATTGTCTTCCAAGTTATTTGGTTAATAAGGTGTACCCTATTAATTATTTTGAAATTAACCGAGTACGATATTATGAACCCGGGAATAATTTTAATAGGTTTGTTTCACAATGTGACTAAATATTCTATTTTACATTTAACAATATATTAACCTATATATTGTTGGCAAATACGGTTTTATTTACTTACAAACCCTTATTAACTATGAAAATAACTTGTGTTTTATAAATACAAAATATCCTTCATAAACTTTCGATAACGGTTATATTGATTAGTATGTAGTACTCGACTAAACGTTCTGGTTTAAATGAGCTTAGTATAATTGTTTTGCGATAAAACTAAATATTCCGCTTTTACTTCTAAGCGGCTATTGAAGTATATAACTACAAATATCATTGATAGATATGGTTTAATATATTATAAACCCTGACTAAATGCAATGGTAGCTCGTGTTTTATAACACATGTTAGCTGTTACGAACTTGTTTGGAAATATAATTTTTATAAGTTAACTTATTAAGGTCGTAATGGTTTGGGAACATTGGGATAAACGAACGTGTCAGTTATAGTACACTATTTACCATACCTTATATGAAGTAATTTCTGGAAAACTTGTACGATTATGAATAACGATTGAGAAACATTTATTAATTGAGCGATAAATGGAACCTTGTCTTTTATTTGTAAACCTGTACGTTTGGGGAATTATTGGGTAAATTACCGAAACTTATCAATTAGCCTATTTATGTTACATAAATAGATGTCGTCATTTCCTAGTCTTTGACTAGCTTGAGTAATGTCTGTAATTCTTGACTTGGTCGATGTCTTTTCCCCTTTTGGCCGTGAGTTATGGTCTGTATGTCTCGACTTTGTCGACGTTTGTTCCTCTTGCGCGTGAGTTGTACGTCGCGTCAATGTTTCTTACCACCAAACGAAACGTTAAAACTAAACTTTTGAGATATTGGCTATAAACTTTTGGGAACGATAATGGACTTTTGAAAGTAACGACACGAATGATCCACGAAAACAACAACACATTATTTTTATTGATTTCTTTATCATATGAGCTGTATTCTAAGAATATCGTATACGCATTAGGTTGCGTCACAACTATCCTATTGTACTCGTCGTACAATCTTTTGGATGCCATGGAGATTAACTTTAGATGCCAGTCGTGTCAATAGTGAATAGTGCATTGCTGTGACGTGATTACCTGTTATCTTCTGCTAGTATTTATTCGTGCATTGCTGTGGCTAAGGTGAGTTTCATAGCCCCACTTTTATCTACGTTTTGAACTATTTTGGGGTGAGAATCATGCTACTGTTACTGGACCGTGAAAACTATTTGGATTTGCTTATGTGCTTGACTGTATAGATAGATGTGCGGTAGTTGTTGCCTTAGTCTAGGTTTAACCATGCCTAACTAAGAATAGACTTCTACCTCGGCCTAGTCTAGGGTTGGAAATTGTTCTAGATTTTGCCACGACAGTGCTGGACTAGAGTCGCAGGGGCCCGAGTAATCCCTGGATGCGGGATTTGATTAGAGATCCGGGTAGGATCATGTGTGAAACGGTATTTATCTATCTTAGGTCTTGCATAGCAAATCAACTCTACAGTCCACTATGATTTTATGGAACTTAAACCTATGAACTCACCAGCGTAAGCTGACCTTTTAGCATGATTTCTGAATTTGAGAGGTTTTTGGAATACGTGATCGGTGGAAGCTTGGCAAGAATGCGAGGTGCAAGGATCATTTCGACTCGATAAACTTTGGGGACCTATTTTATTAAATCATGTTTTGGGCCTAATGTTTATACTTTTGGATTAAAGGTTTTGAATACTTAAATTCGGGTTGGGTTTTGAATGTTAAATGGCTATCTTTTGCTATACTTGTGTGCGATACCAATCCAATAGTAACGCCCCGAAAACTTGATTAAGTCTTCCGCTGTACCGAGATTTGGAGGTGTTACAGATTGGTATCAGAGCCAGGTTATAGAGAATTAGGTATTTTATAAACCCTAAACTATAACTACTTTTTGAGAAAATTGATCCTCGACCGACGCACGCCCGCTTACCAAGCCGAAGCTTCTTAATTGATTACGGTATGAACTGCGATTTGAATTATGAGATGATCTGTTAAGGGATATTGAAACTGATATTGGAAACATTATGATTTGGAGTTATGATTATTGATTTTGGGTAGATGAGATGTGATTATCGAGATATTACAGAAATTTGAATTGAGTAAACGGTATATTATGATTTTGGAAATTTGAACTCGATTGATTTGATATGGATGATTGAGAACACATTAGACGAATTGATTGATAAGATGATTGATAAGATGATTGATGAGATGTTTAGGGCTGATTTGAGGAACGGTTTGATTGAACACTTGATTGAGCGTGTGCCCTGTTAGTAGACGATTTAAGTCTGCCTATCTTAGTAGTTCACTATAAGCATTTCACATGCTTATACACCCACAATTAGCATGTCCTCATGCTTATACATACATAGAAAGCATGTCCTCATGTTTTTGCGCGCACTATACCTTTCACTGAGTGTGGAGTCCCTAACCTTATATCTATAACACTTAACTATTATTAAGTGGTTGCCTTGGGTATATCCCAAAACAATAAAGAGAAAACTTTGTATGAATATACACAAATACGTGGGATCTATTGGAATGTTTTTGGAAGATTAAAGTGAACAAATGAACACATAATGTGATAACCAATAATTCAACATTGTTTATCAATAATGCGGATACTCTCAAAGTATCATGGTTACGCAATTTCCTTGCGTAATCTCACCACTTGATTTAAAACTTGCACATTAGTAGTGGTCGTGGAAATGTTTTGGGAATATAAAGAAAATGGTGCTAGTATAACTAAGTCAGGGAGTCACGCGCGGGACCTTTTGTCTCGTGAACGTGAGTTCCACGGTTAAAGTTTTGATGAACACGAGTCTAAACGTGTTAAAGCTAGATGATGGATTATAATGTTCACGTGTGTGTCATGTTCACGTGTTTGGCATATTATCATGTTTATGTGCCCTTGATCGTAACTAGATGATGGATTATAATGATTTTGATGATGTCGATTGGTGATGGTCTCGTGTCACGATTTTGAGTCGAAACTTTCGTAAACCGTTGTTTCATTCTTTAGAATTGTCAAATAAGTGGTAATTGGTTTTGATTATTAATAATGAATTCATGTCTGTTAGAGTTATAATGATATGTGGAACCGGTGCGTGTTTTCAAATGATAGATTGGAATAGCGTGTGATTATTTGGTTAACGTTGAATCATTGGTATGAATCAGATTTTTGGAATCGAACGACATTTCAATTAACAGCCTTAATTGAATAACGAATTAATTGTGGTGTTTTGGATAATTGGTGAGTCATTAACAAACGTTAGAATTGATACTCGTTAATCAGGTTGTGTTTGGGAAATTGGAAAAGTCAATTTGAAATGTTTATTGTGTTGGGTATGTTTGATTTTCTGTTTAGATGGCGATATTGGTATGAGATCGTTTGGAGAATTAATTGGAGTTGTGAAAATTGTTTATTTTGGACTTAATGATATATATGTCAACTTTGCGCTACGTCAGGTGTTATCGTGACTTTCTAGTCTCGACTACCCTGACAACGCCGTAACATGGTCTTTAGTATTTATGTGGGCAATATGATTATATAGAAATTGAGAGTCATGACTCAGACTTAGGAACTCGAAACGAATAATGACTCGAAATTTATATTGAAATTTTTATTGAAACTTATATTGAAATTTATAAGTGAGATGAATGAAGTTATATCGAAAATTTTATATCAAAATTTTTATATCGAAATTATATCGAAAATTTTATATTGAAATTTGCATTGAAAACTATATTGAAATATATATTGAAACGAATAAATTTTATATTGAAATTTATCTCGAAATTTATATATATATATATATATATATATATATATATATATATATAAATCTACTAGTAAATCGTACTAGATTATATGAATGATAAATGGTTTTGTACTAAGCATTCGAAAACAAGGCTCGCCTTGTTATCCAACATTTTAAGAGGGGAACCAACGTTTGAAATAGAAATGTTTTGTAATAAAAGAGTCATTAAATGTTTCGAGGGTACGTTTATCGAAGGGTGTCATTATGAATATTTAATGTCATTTATGTGTTGTGCATGGGTTACGGATGACCTAATGTTGGATCGATGTACTCTAACTAAACTAACTTAAATAGCTTGTTAAGGGTTTAATAACCTCGGATAAATCCTAAGTTATTAACAATGAAACACTGAGTAATCTCTATTAAGTACGCGGAATTTACTTAACAAAGCTAAGAAGATTTAACTTTAACAATATTATTAACAACTCTAAAACTGCTTGTTATGCAGATTCTTTTAACAACTCTAAAACTCTAATAATGATCGTACTTTAGGATTCTAAAAACATATATAAAAACTCGTACCTCTAATGCCAATCTAGGGGTCCTTTTATAGGCTTAAGGATAACCGTAGTCGGTTTACAATTTGTATCCTTGTACGACAAGTAATCTAAACAAAGAATATTCTAGAATAAACAAAGATTTCCATAAACGAATATAGCAGTTCTTTAGCTTTGCAGTACTTTGACTTCGACAGCAGTACTTTGACTTTTTACTCAGCAGTACTTTGACTTTAATCAGTACTTTGTCAATCTTCAGCACTTGCATATCCCAACAATCCTCCCCTAACTTTAATTCTACTTGCTTGACTTCAAGTTCCTTTGTAAACTTATCTTTAACATCTCCATCTTCAAGGAAAGATTGTGTCTTTGTCTTTGGATTGTATCTTTGTATTCTCTGTGCTTATATCATCATTATCAAAGTATTCTTTAGAAATTATTCTTACAGATCCTTAATCAAGTAATCTCTTTTCAGAAACACAAGAAGCTCCATCTTTTCAGCAACATTAGACAATTTGTACATTAAGTCAGTTTAAGTTTCAGTCTATTCTCATCACTTCCTGGTGTGTAAACTCCTGTGAGAGGTGAATCATTGAAAATTTAATGGATTTGATGTCTCTTTACCAAAGCCATTAACTCTAGAGTAGCCAAATGTTTTGATGTGTAAGATCATGGTACATTGATAACCATATGATTTTTAGCAAATCAGCAGCTATCAACGATTTGATTTGTCTTTACCAAAAGTTGTACCCTTCTGGACTAGTTAGTTCTTGCAACCATGGTGAACTAATTACCATATAATGGTTTTTCCACGTACCTTTACCACAAGCCATTTTCTTGTGGCTAGCCAACTCTTCACATTAACTGATATGGTGAGTTGATTACCATACAAGTTATTAGCAAGTTGTCAACTATAAAACGGATTTGAGATATCTTTACCAGAGCCGTTTGCTCATGGATTAGCCAATGCTTTTGTAACCATGGTGGATTGATAACCTATTGTCAGTACCATCTCAAAACCATTTATTTCTTTTAACCTTTGTTTCAAAATATTTATCACTTAACAAAAGTTTTCTTTTCAAAATCATTAACTGGTTTAAAACTGCAAGCAATACTTTGATGAAAGTACTGGTTGATCAACAATACTTTAAATAAAGTACTAATACTTCAAAAATAATTTATTCAATAAAGATTCATACCAGTTATTCATGCATCATCATCAGCCATAGTCGTCCATCTGATAAACAATTTGATGACCAAAAGTGCAGTTTCATTATCTTCTTCAACTTCCATCCCATGTTCTAGCATTCTCCTCATGAGATCTGATGTAAGAGGATATCTTCTATCTGCTAACATGTGAATCATAGTCCCATCTTCTAACTCTAGAACATGTACTCCAGATTCTTCAAAGAATCTCCAGCTGATAATCTCCCAATCTTCCTGATTTTTCCAAATCTCAGTAGTGCTTGTTTCTTCAGCTTCCAAACAGTTGTGAGATCTCCAAGCAAGATTAAACCAACTCCTTCTGATGGAATGTGTTCAAAATATTCTTGCACCAAATGATATAGATGAAATAAATCCTCTCTATCTATTATGTGCAAAAGATCCCATACCATATTAAACACTCTGAAGCTTTCATCTTCTCTATGAAACATCAGATAATTCCCATCTTTAGAATCTACAACTTCAAAAGTAGTTATTGGAGACTTTTTTCTTTTTATCTGCTTCTTTTTCGCATCGCTTTAGAATACTCAAATTATACAATTCTTAAGTAATTCCTTAGTTCATCATTAGTATCAGACCTTAACTCAACTTTCTTTCTTTGATGGTGTTGATCTTCAACTTCAGTTGTTCTCTTCTTTTTAAGCTTCCTTTGTTTCATCTTCTTTCGAGTATCATCATCTTTATAGTCTTTGATACTATCAACTTGTTTCGATAAGCTTCTCTAAGCCTTCATACAAACCTTTTATCTCAACATAATTCAACTTATTCAATCCAATATATCCTTGCTTCTTTAAATAAGCCATCATTGCATTCCTTTCCTTAGCACGATTTGGTCTTCTTGTAGAGCGAAACAGGAATAGGTGATCTGTAATGTTTCACAGCTTCAAGCATTCAATTCTTCTTGCAATTTCTTAGCTGCTTATCTATCCTTAGCTTCTTCAATATCCTTAGCTTCTCTATCCTTAGCCTCTTCAATATCAATTTCAGCATTCAATTCAGCTTGAAACTTTCTAACTGCTTCCTCATTCATAGCAACTTGAGCAGCCCTTATTTTTGCTAAAGTGAGCTTCTTTTTCTTTGTTTCTACCATCTTACCTTTTCCTTTATCCTTAGGATCTATAGTAGGTTGAGAAGCTTGTGGTTGTTCTTCAAAGAACTCCTGGAATAGTCATACCTCTTGGTCTTGATAGATTTTGCAATACCTCAGCTGCAATTTCATCACTTGCAGTATGTTCAGCCATAGGTGTATCAGCTTCTTCTTCTTGTGGAATTGTTGAAGGACCAGCTTCTTCATCAAAATTTAACACCCTTGGTGTAATTAATTCTTGTCGAGATGTTTCTTGAAGACCGGTACTTTGATCAACAGTACATTGAACTCTAATGCTTTCTTCCTCAGTACTTTTAACTTGAACTTGCACTTCAGTACTTTGAGGTTGATCATCAGTACCTTGAGGTTCAGCTTCTTTATCTGTATATGTTAGAGCATCTTCATTCAAATTCTTATCTTCCAATTTCCTCCCTAATTGGAATGAAGATTTTGCTTTGGAACCTTTTTGCTTTTGGTCTTCTTAAACTGCCTTTGCTGCTTCTTTTTAGCCTTGACCCATAACCTATGATGTTTCACTAAGGGCCAAATAGACTTCTTGAATCTCCTAAACTTGATCTTCAATTGTGCTATCTGTGCAACTTGAGCCTCAGTGGTTTTCTTCAATCTGACTAACTCCCTTCTCAGAACATAATTATCCAACACCAAACCTTCAGGGGGTATAGTAGCTCAATCTTCTTCAGAAGATGATGAGAAAATAGGAACATCTTGTTCTGGTGATGCCATAGGAGGAGTAGTATGGTGAGATGAGGTGGGAGAAACTTCAGTACCTTCATTAACATCAGTACCTTGTGAAGCAGTACCTTGTGATGCAGTCTCTTGAGATGCAGTACCTTGAGAAACAGTACCTTCAGAAGCAGTACCTTCTCTTTCATCACTAGCTTCAGCCTCATCTCGAATAGCTTGAACAATCTCTATCATTGAAGTTGTCAATGGAGTGTTCCTTCCAGTGAATAAATCACTCTTCCTAGCCATGAAAGTGAAAATCTTGGCTGGTTGTGTGTGACAATCCGTACTTTCAGGTCATTTCTCGACACCGTTCATGTCTCATTATTTCAACATTTTAGTAAACTTGGTTTACTTGTTTCAAATTCGCGTAACCTTGGAAGTTTAGCGGCGAATTCATGATCATGACATCACGTACATTTCATATGGACTATGATTAGTCTACATTTCATTGACATCATGTGCATCTCATTAGTACATTCACGACATTTCATTTCACCCTTCAACGCGTAATTTTTATATTTAATAATTTTTATCGCGTGAGTTTTTATTTTGATTATTTAACCCATTACTTTCAAAAATGATCCCGAGGTATTTTTAAACTTATATTTAGTTCATAAAAACTATATTTTTAGTTTTCCTAGTGTTTCAAATTTATTTGGTATTTTAATCGTTAAAGTTTAATTATTACGTCGTTTTTCTTAAAATTGTACGATAATTATTTTAGCACTCAATTTTCACAAGGAAAGTATTTTTACAATTTTTATTATCTCAATACCTTCTATTTTGAGCTATTAAAAACTTACTTGTACCAAAAAGTTACAACTATCTACACTTTCTTTACATTTTCTTACAAAGTACAATTAATACATAAAGTAATACAAGTAATAGTTTAAAAAAAAAAAAAATATATATGATTGGGATACAAGATCCATGAAATCCGGCCATAGGGAGGGGGGGAGGTGATTTCATTTATTAAGTTGGAAAATCTTGTCTTTGATAATACATATTTATACTCAAACTCATTCATTTCACATAATACACAAAGTGCTAGCAAGAAAAACTTTTCTCTCTTCTTCCTTACCTCTCCTAACCGGCCATATATCAAGGTGCCAAAGGGATCAAGATTTTTCAAGTTCAAGTGTTTATCAATCTAGTTTATACTCTTTTTATGGTTTTGAAATAAAAACCAAGAGTATTTAGGATAATCCTTGTTACCTACACCTCTTCATTATCACTAGTAAGCATGTTTTCATCATTTTTATGTTTCCTCTTTCATTTCATATGTTTCTTATCATTATTGGAGCTATTATGCAAGTTATGTGATTTATACCATTTATTTCATGATTTTTGAGTTATATATACATATTGGTCATCCTATAAATATTCCCTTGGTATTCTTTGGTCTTGATGGTGATTAGGAACCCATGACACCCTAAGAAGGTGTATGGTAGGATTAGGTTAGCTTTGGAGTTGATTTGAAGGGATTAGAATAGGTTTTGTCCGAGAAAACTATTTTCAATACGTATATAAAAGGTTCTGTCCTTGTTTCATTTTTCTGGAAAAACCGACAGTAGGCACGAAATTTTGGCCTTGATATTTAGAAAATATACTTTAAAACGAATCCGTGGCCGCTTGAACGGAATAAAACGGAGTTATAACGGTAAGTTATGGATTTTACACGTTTGACGACGAAAATTATAGTTTTCTGAAATTTCAGCATGCTGTTTTTACATTGTTCGGTCAAAACGAGCCTTAAGCATCACAAATTATTTCGACTTGTCAAAAATATATTAGTATACTTTGATACGAAGCTAAGGACGTATAAAACGAGAAAACGGATTTGAATCGACAAAGATATGCACTTTTTCATAAACTTGCCGTAACTAATTTTCTGCACACAATTAGCCAAAACCACTATCTTTAACCCTTATTATCTTTATGTTCGAGACCTTTTGGACGAAAACTCCTCAACTGAAACTTTTAGATATCGATACAAACTTTCCAAAACAGTCGAGTTCGTTCTCTAACGATCGACGTACATGTTTTACCGACTAGTTTTCCAAAGCTATTTTTGTTAATTTCATGAAAATTCCGACGACATTGTTTTGCGACGTAAAGTGAAAATTTCACCATAAATCATTATAAAACCATTGTAGGATGACATTTTGACGTAAAAACATGTAAAGTCATTTTTGAAGGTTCAAGACGTCAAAAGAGCATTTTTCGACGACGAGTAATATTTTCAAAACCAAGAAATGGTATAAATAACATATCAAGTGCATGCATAACATTACATTGCAACTCATGACATATCATATCATTGATAATAGGTCCCGGTTGACGCATTACATTATAAACCTCAGTGTACTCACTTTTTGCCATTGTTCCAGTTTATCCAAGTGAGTTTCAGAGTCCCTACTTTTATTTGTTTTCATAATCCTGTTTTGGGGAGATACATGCTCAATTTGTTTTCATTTGCGTTCATAAGTACTTTAAATTTATCATGAGTACCATTGTTTCTAAATCAAAGGTTATACTATATAAATTGTTCTTGTTTGCGTGCTACGGAACTACGTCAGATAACGTTTCTAAATCAGTTGACTACTGATAAATTGAGTTAAGTGCTATTGATTATGTGCTATTGTTCTAAGTCGAGTTAAGTGCTATTGATTATGTGCTATTGTTCTACGTCCGAAGTTAGGTACTAGTGTGAATTCATTTGACATCATATGTTTGGAACATAAACTATATACATTCCGGCAGTGGGTTGTGAACACAAGTGTTGCAAGTTTTGTATAGGCGGGACTTGGAACTGAGTGGATTTACAATGCCTTTGCTACATAAACGATTTCGATACATTGAGTCATGCACTATTTTTGTGAATTCATTTGACATCATATGTTTGGAACATAAACTACACACATTCTCGGGCAAAGGTTGTGAACACACAGTGTTGCAAGTTTTGTATGGGCGGGACTTGGGATCGAGTGGATTTACAATTCCTTTGCTACATAAACGATTTTGAAAGTCTTTACATTTCAACGATTTACAATGCCTTTGCTACATAAACGATTTTGGAAGGCTCACATTTCAAAACAAACTCTATGAACTCACTCAACCTTTGTGTTGACACTTTTAGCATGTTTTTATCTCAGTACCTAAGGCATTCACTTCATGGCATGCATTTGGACACCTCATGGAGTCGTGGTGACGACGCGCTTTCTTGGATTTATATTCTTTAAAAACATCGTTTGACCGTACTAAACTTATTTTCCGCACAAGTTGATTTACATTTGGGACCTACTTTGTAAACTCTGATTGTTTTATTAAATCAAACGATGTATTTTCCAAACGACACTTTAGGTCGTTCAATATAATTGTGATTGTGATGCTATGACAATCATCCCGGAATTCCATTCGCTGCAAAACAGTAATTGGGGGTGTGAAAGATTGGCATCAGAGCTTCAGTTATAGAGAACTAGGTTGCATCATTGACCCTAGACTATAACTACATTATCATAGCATCTCATCATTTCATCACAAGTACATGTTCACTTCACATGCGGTTATTACGTACATTTTTTTCGAGTTATTCACTTTCATTTCACGTCGATTGTCACATGGATGCCTTTACATGCCCATCCCATTATCTTTTCCCCATACTCTAACGTGGAGAATCCCTTGTCATTCCCTATCACAATTTTTATATCAATTGACTCATCACCGATAACGTCGAATACCGAGATAAACCTTTAAATAGGGCGAAGTCGCTCTCACTCCTTTGTTTCACCACTAACATGTCGAGTTACACTTTATTCACACATTAAGTCTCTAAACCATCATACATTGAAGCACTTACAACACCTCATAACCCATCTTTTCGGAAACTGTCGATCATTTTGAAATATAACATCAAACTTATCATCACTTATCACATTTCTTTGGAGAGTTTATTATTAACATCGGATTTTGCTACGTCTCACCCTTCCTCTTGTTTTGAAGAAGATATGGCACCGAAGAAAGCAACAGTTGAAATGAACCAAGCAGCAATTCAAAAGTTGGTGAATGATAGCATAGCGGATGCTTTAAGAATCTGAAGGGAACGTTTGTGCTTTACGCCTGCCTTCCGAGGCCGCTTATCTGTTTTTCCAGAGCCGCAAGGCTTGCTACTACTATGGAAATAACGGAGGATCCGGAGTTAAGAAATGTTCGTACAAAGATTTCAAAAGTGGTGAACCCACTAAGTTTCGAGGTACCGAGGGAGCTACAGCTATGGTTAGATGGTTTGAAAAGTTGGAATCGGTATTTTTGCTTTGTAACTGTCCGGATGATAGTAAAGTTAAGTTTGCTACGAGCACTTTACTCGATGGAGCGTTGTCATGGTGGAATTCATACGCTCAACCGATTGGTATGGAAAATGCTTCTAAGCTTACGTGGGAGGAATTTAAGAGCTTGGTGACTAAGAAGTTTTGTCCTCGAACGGAAATCAAAAAGTTGGAGACGGAGTTCTATGAATTGGTCACGATTGGGTACGACATTGACACATACATTCGGAGATTCCAGGAATTAGCCGCTTATGCCCGCGATGGTTTCGATAATGAAAAGTTGCTAGAGGCTTTTATTGAGGACTTCCGAGGTCATTCAAGGAGATGTGACATCGTTTGATCCACAAACAATCGAGGAAGCTATTCGAGTTACTCAGAAGTTGATGGCACAAGTGGTGAAGCGAGGTAAGTACACCAACACCAACCGAAACAACAACAACCCCAACAACCGCACCAACTACAACAATGACCAAAACAACAACAACAACGACGATAACCAAATCAACAACAACAAAAGAAAATGGGAAAATGACCGGGAAGGTTATGATAACGACAACCAAAACCATAACACTAACCATCACCAACAACATAATAGAAAGAAGTCGCCAGGGTCTATGTTGCTGCACCAACCAGGGGAAGAGCTTATGCAGGAAACTTACCGCGATGCCACCAATGCACGCTACATCATAATGGTCCATGTGGTATATGCTTTAGAATGTGCCAAAAGTAGGACACCTTGCTAAGGACTGTAAGGGCAAAGCCGTAGTCACATGCTTTGGATGTGGGGAGCGAGGACACTATCGGAATCAATGTCCTCAAAAACAAGGTCAACAAGTCGAAGGTGCTCATGGGAATGTATATATGTTAGAAGGAACTCGTCAAGGTATCAACGACGCGAAGACTGAAGGAGTTCGGAAACTAACAGTCTTATTTCTTCTTATGTGCTATGTTGTACTAAGTATATGTTTTCCATCGTACCCGAATCTTTATAACTTAACGATGTACTACTTTTGCTAAACCACTCGTTGTAAAATATTCTCATCTATCGTACTTCATTTTTATTCCGATTTGTTATTATTTACGAGGATTTTAATTCTTTTTACTTTAACTATCATTTTAACGACACTTCTCCATGTCTTTTCTCCTCGATGTTCATCACAATTTTAACAACAGTTGACCCAACACCAAACAAACATATGAGTCGATTAGTCCAAGCATTGCATAGTTACTCCTAAATTATACATAGCCTGATCACCTATGTCTAATTCAGGAAGAATCATGCAATGAAGGGAGTAGTAGGCTTATATGAGTAAGCAATTCCGTAATCGAACCAAATTTTCAAAAGATTTTCTTCAAACCACTTGTTTCCAGTTTGATCCGCGTGACAGTTCTTGTTTGATGAGTTGCAAAGATCGAGCTAGAAACAAGTTGTTACCTAAACCGATTTAGCCTAATCTCATGACAGTTCTTGTTTGATGAGTTGTGATTAAGTGAAAATCGGTTACCAAAAGTCTTTGAGGGTTTTTGCTCGGGAATGGGAAAGTTTGCTACATCAACCCTAAACCCGTTAGACCTAACAACGATTGAATTCAGGGACTGAATTCCTTTTTGGATGGGCGAATGTGACAATCGTACTTTCGTGTCATTTCTCGACACGATTCACGTTTCATTATTTCAACATTTTAGTAAACTTGGTTTACTTGTTTCAAATTCGCGTAACCTTGGAAGTTTAGCGGCGAATTCATGATCATGACATCACGTACATTTCATATGGACTATGATTAGTCTACATTTCATTGACATCATGTGCATCTCATTAGTACATTCACGACATTTCATTTCACCCTTCAACGCGTAATTTTTATATTTAATAATTTTTATCGCGTGAGTTTTTATTTTGATTATTTAACCCGTTACTTTCAAAAATGATCCCGAGGTATTTTTAAACTTATATTTAGTTCATAAAAACTATATTTTTAGTTTTCCTAGTGTTTCAAATTTATTTGGTATTTTAATCGTTAAAGTTTAATTATTACGTTCGTTTTCTTAAAATTGTACGATAATTATTTTAGCACTCAATTTTCACAGGAGGAAAGTATTTTACAATTTTTATTATCTCAATACCTTCTATTTTGAGCTATTAAAAACTTACTTGTACCAAAAAGTTACAACTATCTACACTTTCTTTACATTTTCTTACAAAGTAAAATTAATAAAAAAAGTAATACAAGTAATAGTTTAAAAAAAAAAAAAAAAAAAAAAATATATGATTGGGATACAAGATCCATGAAATCCGGCATAGGGAGGGGGAGGTGATTTCATTTATTAAGTTGGAAAATCTTGTCTTTGATAATACATATTTATACTCAAACTCATTCATTTCACATAATACACAAAGTGCTAGCAAGAAAAACTTTTCTCTCTTTTTTTCCTTACCTCCTAACCGCCATATATCAAGGTGCCAAAGGGATCAAGATTTTTCAAGTTCAAGTGTTTATCAATCTAGTTTATACTCTTTTTATGGTTTTGAAATAAAAACCAAGAGTATTTAGGATAATCCTTGTTACCTACACCTCTTCATTATCACTAGTAAGCATGTTTTCATCATTTTTATGTTTCCTCTTTCATTTCATATGTTTCTTATCATTATTGGAGCTATTATGCAAGTTATGTGATTTATACCATTTATTTCATGATTTTTGAGTTATATATACATATTGGTCATCCTATAAATATTCCCTTGGTATTCTTTGGTTTTGATGGTGATTAGGAACCCATGACACCCTAAGAAGGTGTATGGTAGGATTAGGTTAGCTTTGGAGTTGATTTGAAGGGATTAGAATAGGTTTTGTCCGAGAAAAACTATTTTCAATAGTATATAAAAGGTTCTGCCCTTGTTTCATTTTTCTGGAAAAACCGACAGTAGGCACGAAATTTTGGCCTTGATATTTAGAAAATATACTTTAAAACGAATCCGTGGCCGCTTGAACGGAATAAAACGGAGTTATAACGAGTGAGTTATGGATTTTACAAGTTTGACGACGAAAATTATAGTTTTCTGAAATTTCAGCATGCTGTTTTTACATTGTTCGGGTCAAAAACGAGCCTTAAGCTTCACAAATTATTTCGACTTGTCAAAAATATATTAGTATACTTTGATACGAAGCTAAGGACGAATAAAACGTAGAAAACGGATTTGAAACGACAAAGATATGCACTTTTTCATAAACTTGCCGTAACTAATTTTCTCTGCAACAATTAGCCAAAACAACCATCTTTAACCCTTATTATCTTTATGTTCGAGACCTTTTGGACGAAAACTCCTGAAATGAAACTTTTAGATATCGATACAAACTTTCCAAAACAGTCGAGTTCGTTCTCTAACGATCGACGACACTGTTTTTTTACGACTAGTTTTACAAAGCCATTTTTGTTAATTTCATAAAAATTCCGACGACATTGTTTTGCGACGAAAAGTGAAAATTTCACCATAAATCATTATAAAACCATTGTAGGATGAAATTTTGACGTAAAAACATGTAAAGTCATTTTTGAAGGTTCAAGACGTCAAAAGAGCATTTTTCGACGACGAGTAATATTTTCAAAACCAGTAAATGGTATAAATAACATACGAAGTGCATGCATAACATTACATTGCAACTCATGACATATCATATCATTGATAATAGGTCCCGGTTGACGATTACATTATAAACCTCGGTGTACTCACTTTTGCCATTGTTCCGCTTTTTATCCAAGTGAGTTTCGTAGCCCCTACTTTTATTTGTTTTCATAACTGTTTTGGGGAGATACATGCTCAACCTGTTTTTATTCGTTCATAAGTAATTTTAAATTTATCATGATTACCATTGTTTCTAAATCAAAGGTTATACTATATAAATTGTTCTTGTTTGCGTGCTACGGAACTACGCCAGATAACGTTCTAAATCAGTTAACTACTGATAAATTGAGTTAAGTGCTATTGATTATGTGCTATTGTTCTAAGTCGAGTTATGATGATTATGTGCTATTGTTCTACGTCGAGTTAGGTACTAGTGTGAATTCATTTGACATCATATGTTTGGAACATAAACTATATACATGCCGGCAGTGGGTTGTGAACACACAGGTTGCAAGTTTTGTATGGGCGGGACTTGGAACTGATTGGATTTACAATGCCTTTGCTACATAAACGATTTCGATACATTGAGTCATGCACTATTTTTGTGAATTCATTTGACATCATATGTTTGGAACATAAACTACACACATTCTGGCAGTGGGTTGTGAACACACAGGTTGCAAGTTTTGTATGGGCGGGACTTGGGACTGAGTGGATTTACAATGCCTTTGCTACATAAACGATTTTGAAAGTCTTTACATTTCAAGATTTACATGCCTTTGCTACATAAACGATTTTGGAAGGCTCACATTTCAAAACAAACTCTATGAACTCACTCAACCTTTGTGTTGACACTTTTAGCATGTTTTTATCTCGGTATCTAAGGCATCACTTCATGGCATGCATTTGGACACCTCATGGAGTCGGGTGACGACGCTGCCTTTCTTGGGATTTATATTCTTTAAAACATCGTTGGACTGTACTAAACTTATTTTCCGCACAAGTTGATTTACATTTGGGACCTACTTTGTAAACTTTGATTGTTTTATTAAATCAAACGATGTATTTTTCCAAACGACACTTTAGGTCGTTCAATATAACTGTGATTGTGATGCTATGATCAATCCCCGGAACCATTCCGCTGCACAAAGGTAATTGGGGTGTGACATTGTACCACAACAGTAAAGACTTATAGGCTTTGGTACATCTGAAAGTTGTTTATTCAAGAAGACTTGAATAAATCTCGGATACATTAACCATCTTGATCCATGAGAGATGTGTGAGAGCATTCCATATAAGATTAGCCTTGAAAAGTTGAACATACGGTTTGTAGCCAATCCTACCAGGGCAGATGCAATGTTTGAACCAAATTGCTCCCAAGAAGTACTTTAGAGCTGATACAATGAAGAAGAACATGTATCAAATACTTCCAATGTGGACCTAACAAGGGTTTCTTGAATGTTGTTGTGTCAACCAAAGACCCTTCATATCCAATATCTCTTAGTGTATCCCAAAGAAGTCGTTATCAAACCTAATAGCTCCTTCTGCATCATCAAACAATAAATCTTCACAAATTGATGCTTCAGAATCTTGACACAAGCCTTCCGGAACTTTAGCTTGAATATAAGATTCATCATTTTCCACATGCGTCCTTGCAGTTTCCCAAAACTGCTGTATCCTAGTGGCTTAATAATATCAGGTTCCACCAAAAGCGCATAACTGATTGGGGAACCAGTTAAGAAATCAATTATGTCATGGAAGATGACATTGGCCTCTGTTTTATCTAAATTCGCCACCATGTTGTGTTTCAAAACTGTGTGTAGATTTGCCATGGATAATTGAAAAAGATATGGAGTCTGAAATAAGTGTAGTGAGAGAGAGAAAATATGGAAAAGATTATAAAGTATAAAGTTGAGAGGGAAATTCAGAGAGTAGTTATTTATAGGTAGGATTTGAAAAATCACAACCCATAATAACAAAGTTACCGTTATTTGAATTTTACCCCTCAATATTACCGTTGGAACAATACGTTGATAAGACAAAAGTTCTTTCCGCGTCGCAGTACTTCCAGAGCAAGACTTTCAAAGCAAGTACTTTCATAAAACCAAAAGTACTTTTTCATCTTTCTTCTATAATAACAAACACTCCATTTGAGATTGATTTCCTCCCCTTAAGCAAAGCACATGACTGTCTAACTAACTAACCAATCCTCCCCTTAAATATAGCTTAATAATTAATCGTGCCAATACTCACCACCAAGTGATTAAATCTTGAAACATCAAATCTTTGGAGTAAATCAGCCATTATCATCTGTATGCACCTTTGAAAACATTAATGAGCCTATGTCATAACAATCCTCGATGAAGTGGTGCCTAATCTAATGTGCTTGGTCTTGGAATGATAAACTGGATTCTTCACAATGCAAATGGTAATCTCATTATCAATATTGATAGGAGTATTCTTGAAATTGAACCCATAATCCAATAGTTGATTTGCAAGATCCAAAAACTTGTCCACAACAACGCAGCACCACATACTCGCCAGTAGAGATGTTAAGCAATTGTTTGCTCTTACACTGCCATGAAACTAATCTTCTTCCAAGATATTGGCACTCCGTGGTTGATCTTCTCATAGTTGTCACCGCATAATCACTATTCAAAGCTTCCAAGTGAAAAGGTGAATCCTTAGTATACCACAACCCTAACTTAGGTTGTTGTTTCAAATAAACAGAAAATTCTCTTCAGCATTCATATGAGAGACCTTAGGTAGACTTGATATCTTGCACATAAACAAACAAAAAAACATGATATCAGGCCTAGATGCAGAAGTACATAAGACACCCAATCATTGATCAGATAATTTGACTTCAACAAAGTCCATTTTCATCCTTGCCCAATCAGTTGATAGATTAATAGGTGTAGTAACAGGGCTTCATTGCATCAAATTGAACTTTAAGTATGTCAGATACATACTTGTTTGACTTATGAAAATTCCTCCTTTGACTGCTTAACTTGAAGTCCAAAAGAAAGAACATCACCATTGAACTGATTTGAAATTCATTCCGCAGACAGCTTCTCAAACTCCTTGACCATAGATTGTTTTGTAGCTCTAAAGATGATATCATCTACATATACTTGAACCAACATGATATCCTCTTGTCTCTCTTGAAAACAAAGTCTTGTCTATAGCCTCCGTAAACCATGTTGCAAAAGAAGGTAGAGAGCTTTCATACCAAGCCTAGGTGCTTGATGTAATACACGAGCCTTAACCACTTTATAGACTTTGTTTGGATGGGTAGGATCTTCAAAACCAGAGTTTGTTTTAACATAGACCTCCTCGTAATCTTCATATATAAAGGCACTTTGACATCCATTTGATATAACTCAAATCATATATGATTCAAAATCAAGGAAGATTCGTAATTGCTTCAATCCTTACCACAGGAGCAAATACTTCATCATAATCTACTCTTCTTCTTGTTCAGAGCCTGTGCAACTAACCTTGCCTTGTTCTTGATAACATTCCCTCTTTCATCTCTCTTGACTGAACACCCATCTGTACCAATGACTTTCTTTTCATCGTAGAACATAATACCCAAACTTCTTGAAGCTTGAATTGAAGAAGTTCTTCTTGCATAGCTTCAACCCAACTCTCTTTAGTTAATGCCCGAAGCTATATTCTTGGGTTCTTCGAGAGAAAAGCAAGTGAATGAAAGCATGTTTGATGGTCCTTATGATTTAACCGTTTGTTTATAAACAAAGCTAAGCAAAGAATTATGGGTGTGAAAACCCCAAGTAGCCTATAGTTTTATTAGAAGTGATGGTCATTCACATTTAGGAACTTTGTAACGTGTGTTAGATATATGTGGATAGAATAGTCATCGGCTGATGGATTGGCTAAGCTAATTGGTTAAAAGATAAGGCATGCTAGCCATTGATAGCTATGTATCCCAAGCCCAATCCAAGTCCATTGTGCCCTGCCAAGCCCATTAGGTATTGTTGTAAGGAACTAAACCCCTCAATGGTCATTTGAGGGGTGTGCTTGAAAGTGTGTGTGTGTGTGTGTATTTTCTCTCTCAAGGAATATACAACTTTATTTTGTTTATCTTATCCTCTCACATACACGGTTTTATAAACATCAAGTCACCATCTCATCTTTATCTTTCTTTCTTTTTAGCATATGTTTGTGTTTTGTTTCACGAGTTCTAACGCATAACTTTGGTTACGTGGGTACTTTGTGATAAGGTTGATATATCGTAGTGGTCCTACAATGGTGTCAAGCTCCTAGCAATGGTTTAGGAGGTTTTTGTGTTGAAGTTTTTGTGGTGTTACGCGTAGTTCGTTCTCAAAAGTGTCCGCGCATTAAAACTTTAATTTTTGCACTTAAAATTCAAGATCTCTGTGGGTTTAAGGTTTATTTGGTGCTAAAGTTTCAGTTTTTTGCAAAAGTTCAAGCTACGGTTTTTCTTCAAGTTTGAACTCGGTTTTGAAGGTGGTCATTTCTACTGTAACTTTTATAAGCACTTTGGGTGAAAATGAGGTCAAAGATTTGTGTTATTGGAGTGTTTTAAGGCTATCGTGCAAGAGAAATCGTTTGAATCATTCAAATTTTTACGAGTAGGTCAAACCCGTTACTCGTAAGAAAGTCAACTAGCATAAGGTTCTACTGTAACTTTTGGTGCAGATTCTTCGAGCTTAAATGGTGACTCAGTGCTTCCCTCACTTGGATAAGTTTGTGGAACACTTCGACTTTGGATATCTCTACCCTGTGATAGTGTAAAGGATTTTGGGAAAACCTAATCTTACGCAAGTTTGACTTACGTTGTAGAATACTTAACGATAAGCATTTTTCTTACGCTCTAGTTTTCCTTAACGATAAGCTAAATCTCGCAACTTTTCTACTGTAACTTTAAACTTACGCATAAGACCCTCGCTAAGGAATTCCTCCCGCTAAGATCCTATGCCTAAGGAATCCTACGCATAAGCTTCCTAGCATAAGATCCTACTGTACCATTTCTACTGTACTTCGTTCTCTAAGCTTTTCACCATATTTAAAAAAAAATTCAAATTTTTTTAGGCTGGGGAAACTAGGAGAAATTTAAATTTTGAGGAGACTAAATGTTCAATTTTACGCGAAATTCAAATTTTGGTTTAACTGTGAAAATTTTGGTCAAAAATTCAATTTTTGGGCCTAAATTCAAATTTTCGTCAAATTTGGGCCAAAAGTGTCATAACTCAAATTTTTCATACGACCTTAGAATTGATTTTTATAGTGAATTTCAAATTTTGGGGAGAAAATTTTTTTTTTCTAAGAACCAAGGTTACGAAAGTACGACTTTCAGAATCACCTCAACCGAAGCTTTAATCTTCATCAACCACAACTCCTTTATCGTGAATCGATCCTACATCAACTTTATCGATCAGAACTTCATCAATGGCTACTCAACAAGACATTCATGCGGCCGGTGCCGAAAACCGCCCTCCTATGTTGGCAAAAGGTGGTTATCTTCAATGGACAAGTCGTATGCTTCGTAACATCAAGACCAAACCTAATGGAAAACTCATGATTAAATCCATTCAGATGGACCCTCAAGCCTCGACAAGTTCATGTACTGAAATGCAGATGCAACACCTCCCCGTCCAACCACCTTCTCGTTCATCAATACTAATCTCAATGAATACTGCAGAGGATTAGAAAAAGTCAAGCATGACATGGCAATTCATATTATCCAACCGGGTTTACCTATAGACATCTGTTCCGGTAGCAGTTGTGAAGCTTCGACATATGTGGGAACGTGTTAGACGACTTTGTCATGGAACATAAATTGGTCATCAAGACATGGAGAACAAGTTGCTAACTGAATGGGAAAAGTTCACATCTACACCAGGAGAATCCATTGAATCCTACTATGGAAGGTTTTGCACTTTGATGAATGAGAATCGAAACAAGTGACACCAGAACTATCGTTCAAAACATCAAGTTCTGAACAATCTTCCGAAGAATGGGACGATATGTCACTATTGTCAACCAAACAAAAGACTTACATTAGGTGAACTTTGATCAACTAAACGATTTTTCTGAAACAAAACCAATGGAAGTGAATGAAGTGGAAAGAAAGATTGGCAAAGAATCATGATCCATTGGCACTCATTGCAAAGACTCAACCTTCAGTGAATACACAACAACAAGCTTCATCATCTTCCAACAACAACAACTGCAGCAATATTCACAACCACAACAACAATTCTATCCACAAGAACAACAAGTCTTTCAAAAACAGATCCACAATACTAGAATAAGGAATCACAGATCTAAATCGATCAAGAAGACCCTATGTCCCAAATAATTTCTCTCTTGGGAAAAGTAATCAAAGGTCGCTATTCCACACCTACTAACAACAACCAAAGGATATCATCAAACACTCGCAACAGCAAATTGCTCAACCGGGAGTGATATGGGTCACAGGACAAATGGTGGAGTTATTGGGAATCAGCAGGGATATGCTACCGATTTCATGGTAATCGGCCCGTGATCTAGTGGCACAGTTGGGTCAATGTAATGTTGGAAATCGATGGACAGAATGTTGGGAATAGGAGCAGTGGGTAATCAGAATGGGTAGGTTGTACTCCGCCGTTGGGAATTATGGAAATGTGATCGTGTAATCGATTAAGTGTTACAACTGTAAGGAGGGGTCACTATGGCAGAACACTGTCCCACTAAGCCGCACACAAAAGAATGGTGATTATCTTCTAAAGTCTGCTTAGCGAAGAAGCGAAGCGAGGTTCTGTTGAGTGCTGAGGAAATTGACTTTTCGCTATTGTGGATGAATGGAAGACTCGAGGAACTCAATGCGAATTGCATCTTCATGGCAAATCTTCGGAAGCTAAGTATGACATCGAGTCGACTCACCTCCTGTCTATGACGCCAATACGATCTCGAGGTACCAATCATTGATCCAGTTATAACAATGTCATGATCGATGTGTTTACTCATGACGAAAATCTTCGTGACGCCAAAGCACCTACTTAGATACATACTGGACAATCCGAGTTGTAGCAATATAACTCGAAACTCCATGTGGATCCAAGTGGAGGTGTGTGGCACAAAATACTGACTGGATGAGGAAACACGTGCTTATGTTGAATCATTAATCAATCAATGTGGCATTGAAGTGAGAAAGTTAGAACAGTCAACGCTGAAGTTAAGGCCGCGAATGCTAAATGACCGCGAGCTTGAGAGTTACAAGGAGCACGCCAGAGCCTATGAATTTCATACCAACAAAATTTCAGAGTTAGAAATTGGTTATCGAGATCGTTTTAGAGAAAAAGATTTACAACTCAAGTATGACACACTTGATGTGAATCTGAATTTGAAAATCAAATCTTTTAAACAAGGAAATTTCTCGATCTAAATGACCAACTTTCTAAACAAAAAGCACTCTGTTTATTGATCTTGAAAAAGAGAAGAAACAGTGATTGCTGATTTTGCAAACGAGAAGATTCTCTGATGAAATTCTCGATAAAATGGAAAAAATCAAGAAATTGGATAATTTGCTTCTTACAACGGGTCATTCCGCTAAGACAATCAAGATGCTTTCTAATCAAGTAAATCCGATTTTTCATACTACAAATAAAATGGCTCTTGGTAACTCACCTCCTGGTTTCCTCAAGAAAGCTCCGAATCTCGAATGTGTGAACAATGGAAAACCTTTGCATGAACCCATATTTGTGCATGATTCTCTTGAAACGTTGGAACTATCTAAGGAGAGTAGATCAAAAATGAAACAAAACATCCAGAAATCAAACCAATTGATTATAACACATGGAACAAAATTAATGGTATTTCGCTTGTTTCTCAATCAACGTTTTCCACCAAACCAAGTGTTTCAAACAAAGTGTCAACACCAGTTTCAAAATCAGTTTCAAAACCACTTGTTGTCTCCAAATTCTTCGAGAACATTGAACAAATGTCTTCAAACAATCCTTTTAACACAAGTGATGCGCGAAGTATTTTGGAAAATGTGAAAATGAGAAATGCGATCTTCAAGAGGACCGTTAAAACTAAAACCACTATTACAACAAACATCTGGTTTAATAGTTTTGATATTGAACAGAAAAAGTTTTTGAAACTCAAATGCCCCTAGCACTAACATCAACTCAAGGGTAATTCATTTTGAACAAGCCTTTTTGAAAGAAACAGATGTCTTTGTCAAGGACCATAAATCCCTGGTAAAGCAAGCTAATGGAAGTGTTGAACACATCAAAGTTTTGGAAAATCTAAATGATTCACTCTTCAAGATGTTTTGACTACTGATATTATGTCCATCATTTTGCAAACATATTCTGTTGAAGATCATGAAGACCGGATGAGACCTCCAAATTGTTTCAAAATATGAAAAAGCTCTGAAAACTTGAAAAGAAAATGTGTCATATTTTAAACAACTTGATCGAAAAACTGAGGAATGCAAATACGACAAATTGTCGTATGAGCGTGCCTACAATGACATGAAAGCGAAAATGATCTTTGAGGGCTCACTGGAAAGTCAAAAGGAGGAAGGCAGTGGATACGTGATTAAAACCATTGAAGCGGAGAAAGCAAATGTTCCCAAAACGTTTCCAAACCAAAAATGTTTTTCTATGCCTCCTCCAAAAGTCAATGAGAAAATGTTCATCAAAACGGTCACTCCACTGCCCCTACCTAAACAAAATGTTGATAAGGGAAAGCGTTATCGAGAAACCAAAAGTTTAGCCACAGGCCTTTTAAGATGAGTACCACTAATACGTCTGCCTCCACATCTAAAACATATGGAACAAACGACATAAGTTTAGAAAAGCACTCTAAAGAGACTAGGAAAGTGAAACCACCTCCTCATAAAAATGTGAATCCTAATGTGCCTTACTTCCTTCTAGGACTAACAAAGCACCTCCAGGAGCAGCAGACTAAAGCCTAAGAGCAATACAAGGAACAATAGAGTCTCGCCTGCCTCTAGGAGTAGTAGCTTGAATAAAGAGAAGAAAGTAGAAGAACACCCTAGGAATTACGACTTTTGAATAAGAAAGATTTCATCCAAGGTATGTACGAACCTATGAAACTTGCGAAGTCTAATGAATGTGTTGAATCTCTTTGTTTAACCTGCAAGAAATCTTTAAATGTTCAAGATGATTGTGTTTCTAAGAATGTGAATGATAAGCTCTAGAAGAACGTCCCAAAAGTACTTACGCTAAAGAGTAGGAAGACTAGTTGCAAAACTTAGGCTTTACACTCTGGACAGAACCAACGGTATACTTTAGGGATGACATTTGGAAACCCACAGGTAGAACTTTCACACTCCATAATGGTACAATGAGTGATAAACCGACTTCCCAGTAGAAAACTCCGAGTGTGATCAAGATTTACCTCTAACCCAAAGGAACAAAATCAAACGGTTTCCACAATATTCTTTTCTCATCTGGCAGGTTATCGAAATTTGTCTTTGGATCGTCGACTCGGGTTGCTCCAAGCACATGACCTGAATCATCGATCAATTTCGCTGGAAATTCATGGGAACTGTACGCTTCAGAAATGATCATGTAGCAGCTATCATGGGTTATGGAGATCTACCTTTTGGAAATTATTTGATCACTCGAGTTTACTATGTCAAAGGGTTGGGACACAATTTGTTTTCAGCCTGATGCATTTAGAGGTTGCTTTTAGGAGAAATGCTTGCTTCGTTAGAAACTTGGATGGCACGATCTCTTAACGGGAATCGTGATACATACTTGTATGCTATCGACATCAATCAAATGGCCTCTTCATCACCAATATGTCTTATGACACGCATCCGAACACGTCTTGGTTGTGGCATTTATCACATCTCAATTTTGACACCATCAACAATCTTACCAAAGACAACATCGTCAACGGACTTCCAAAGTTCAAATACACCAAGGATCACTTATGTCCATCATGCGAACAAGGAAAAGCAAAAGAGCATCATATAAACCCAAACCCGTACCTAGTTTGGAAGCAAAGTTGCATATGTTGCACATGGACTTATGTGGCCCAATGAGAGTTGAAAGCATTAATGGGAAAAGTATATTCTTGTCATCGTCGATGATTATTCGAGATATACATGGGTTAAGTTTCTGAGATCAAAAGACGAAGCACCAAGCATCATCATCACCTTTCTAAAACGAATTCAAGTACTTCTTCAAACTCCGAAGTTGTAAGAACATACAACGCAATGAATTCACTAATCGAGTTAAGATCTTATTCTGAAGATGTTGGAATCACACATCAGACATCAGTTGTTAGAACTCCACAGCAGAATGGGGTAGTTGAAAGAAGAAATAGAACTCTTGTGGAAGCTGCACGCACAATGCTAATCTATTCTAGTGCACCGTTATTTCTATGGGCTGATGCTGTTGCCACTGCTTGTTTCACTCGAACCATCCCTATCCATCCAAGATTCAATAAAATCCCATATGAGCTTGTGAACAACAGAAAACCGGATATCTCTTACTTTCACGTATTTGGCGCTTTGTGCTATCCTAACGACGAGAAGATCTAGGTAAATTTAAAGCAAAAGGTGATATTGGAATCTTCATTGGATATTCAGATAACTCGAGGGCATTCAGGGTGTATAACAGAGGAACTAGGAGGATCATGGAGACGATGAATGTGAAGTTTGACGAACTTTCACATATGGCTTCGGAGAGACTCGCTCTAGAACCCGCACTAAACCGAAGCACTGACACATCGTTCAGGACTCGTACCTCAAAGAGCTCAATCAACTTCGTTTGACAATCCTAAAGAACAAGAATGGGAGAATTTCTTCGAGTTAATGTTCGATGAATACTATGGTGGAACTTCGACAAATGCATCAAACCATCATTCCACTGCACCCGCCAAAATCATCCACCACCACCAACAGAAGATGCATCTACAACGGTCGAAACCAATGCACCAACTCCATCAACATCATCTACATCTACTCCAGCTATTACACCCGTTCTACCCCAGCGCTTGATGAGCAAAACCACAACCATAACGATGCAACGTTAGATGAAGACTTATTTGAAAACCCGTTTGCTACGGAATCAATCATCTTCTAGCTTACGAGAACCATCTAACTCGCATACGTTTAACAAATGGTATCCTTCTACTCGGTGGACTAAAGACCACCAAATTGAACAAGTTATTGGTGAACCTTCAAGGCCAATTCAGACGAGACGCCAACTTGCCACCGATTGTGACTTGTGCATTTACCTTTGCTCAATTAGCAATATAGAGCCAAAGAACATTCCAGAGGCAATGGCGATCCCGCATGGATATAAGCAATGCAGGAGGAACTTCTCCAATACCGTCTTCATGACTCTTGGGAAATGGTTCCAAGACCAATTGACATTCGAGTCATTGATCTCAAATGGTTATGGAAGAACAAAAGGGATGAAGAGAATGATCACATTCGCAACAAAGCACGTCTTGTGGCCAAAGGATACAGACAAGAGGAAGGGATAGACTTTGAAGAGTCATTCGCGCCGGTAGCTAGACTAGAAGGTCCGATTTTCTTAGCCTATGCCGCTCTCAAAAACATCACGGTTTATCAGATGGACATTAAGACCGCGTTCTTGAATGGAACTCTGAAGAAGGAAGTGTAGGTGAGTCAGCCAGAAGGCTTCTGACAGGAAATCCAAGACTACTCTACAAACTCAAAAAGGCAATCATGATGGAAACAAGCTCGAGAGCGTGGTATGACGAACTGTCCTCTTTCCTTATCCAACATAATTTCACCAAAGGCACAGTTGATCCTACCTTGTTTACACAAAAATGCAAAAACGATATTTTGATTGTTCAGATTTACGTGGACGACATCATCTTTGGGTCCACTAATCCGAATCTTTCAAAACATTTTGAAAATCTCATGAAAAGTAAATTTGAAATGTCCATGATGGGGGAACTAAAAATTCTTTCTTGGTTTACAAATACATCAATCCCCTCGTGGAATTTTTATAAATCAAGCTAAATACACAACTGAGATTTTGAAAAATCACGGTATGGATAATTGTGACTCGGTCGGAACACCAATGGTAACTTCACCAAAAATTGGAGCCGATTTGTTTGGGAAACCTATTGATCCGAAGAAATATCGGAGCATGATTGGTTCTCTCATGTATCTTACTGCTAGTCGACCAGATATTCATTTTGCTGTTTGCTTATTAGCACGGTTTCAGGCAAAGCCTACCGACCTGCACCTCAAAGAGGTTAAACGGATCTTTCGGTACCTGAAGACATCCATTCACATGGGACATTGGTATCCGAAGGAATCCGGCTTTGATCTAATTGCCTTTTCAGATGCGGACCACGCAGGTGATCAAATTACAGCAAAAAGTACATCCGGAGGAGCACAATTTTTGGGTGAAAAGTTAGTAAGCTGGTCTTCAAAGAAACAAGATTGCACTGCACTTTCAACCGCTGAAGTTGAGTATGTGTCTCTATCTGCGTGTTGTGCTCAAGTTCTATGGATGAGAACACAACTCACAGATTATGGCTTTACTTTCGATAAAATACCTATGTATTGTGACTCGAAAAGTGCCATAGCCATATCATGCAATCCTGTTCATCACTCAAAGACTAAGCACATCCGTGTCCGCTACCACTTCATCAAAGAGTACGTCGAAAATGGTACTGTTGAATTATTCTTCGTGAGAAGATTACCAACTCGCTGATCTATTAACTAAAGCCCTTCCAAAAGAAAGGTTTGACTATTTAGTTCGACGAATTGGAATGCGAAGCCTAACCCCTGAGGAGTTAGAACGTCTTCTCGAATCTTCTTGAAAACAAAAACAATATAAAATCAAAAATCCAAAAATATTCTTCTCACGACATGTCTCTCGTATAATCGATATTCTGTACGTTTCTAGAAATGTCATTCAACAATGATACGGGTATGTACAGATGCTTGAGCGAGAGTTATTTATTTGTTTTCTAAAACATGTCGTCTCTCAAAATTTCTTCAAATAATGGCTTTCGTATACTTCAGTACGAAACCCGGACCGAAATGATGACTTTTGATTATTTCAGATCAAAACTCGTGTTTTCAAAGAAAAATGTAGTGTACTCAAAAAGATTGTACATTTAAAAATGGTGAGAAATCATCATCATCTTGAGCACCTTTTCAAGATTGTTCAAAAAGATTTTCAAAATCTTTCAAAATATTTTGTGCTCAAGATAACTCCCTCTCAAACCCTTTAATTGATTATGCTTTATTAAAGGGGGAGTATAATCTAAAATGTTCCATATTCATGCTTAAATCAAATCCGTTTGTCTCCCCAAAAAGATTCTAAAATGTTGTTTAATCCGTTGATATCAAAAATATCACGAATATGCTATTTTTGAGGGGGAGGAGACGTGATTAAAATGTGATCAAAAAGTTTAATGATCGTTGTTTGAATCTCAAAATGAGCTTGACTCATACGGAACCAACGAATTGACGGGAATCAATGTTAGTAAATGTACCATCTCGAGAAACTTGTGATAGATATGCACTTTCATGGGTCTAACCTCCTTTTCAAGGAGAGTTTACAACTTCAAGTTAGTTATTAGAGCTAGTTGTCACCTAAAACCTGACAATGGAACTCTTTAACTAGGCAACGTAACCGTGGGGAATTGTCTATCATGAGCCGATCAATTCAAAAAGTGCAAACTCTACCCTCTATGTGCAGATTTCTATTAAAACTCATAAGCACATGTGAAGGGGGAGTGTTTCTGAAAATATAAAACTCGCGGAGTGTCTCAAACATGTTTTCTATCATAAACACTCTGAGAGATTTTCAAGAAAAATGGTTTTATGGCAACAATAGGACAGTCATGGAGTTATAAGGTGACTATGGATAGGAAACTCGTCCTATGATCCGCCAGAGCCGGAGGGATCTACCCAAGGACATCACCAATAGTTTAGTATTAGAAGTCCTTAGGTATTATTTATAAAAGGAGTAATGTGAGAAAGGAGAAAGAAGGGGTTGAAGAATTAAAAAGAAATGTAATGAGAAAGGGTGAAAAGAAATAGCCCTCCATATTCAACCTTAGGGCAGAAACCGGGTTCAATTCATCTGCTACTAGTTGTCACTAGATGACACTGGTATTGAAGACAAAGACGTCATGGACCCAGTGACGCACTGCACTAAACCTTCTAGCCACTCAATTCCTCTTAAAAGGATTTGTTTCATTCTCACTGGGAACCCTACATAATCTATCGACTTTCTCTTAGAGATCGTTGGTATTGAAGAAGGAGACCCTCTCCCTAGTCTCCGCTCAGGAAAACCAAAAATGCACTAATTGAGTCTAGAGCCACGAGATTCATCAAAAGATCTCATAGGAACACATGACATGACATCGCTTGTTGTTCTTCAATTAGGACACAAGTGATATATTATAGAGTCCTACGCAGGTCTTAGCAATCTGCCAGAACATTTATGAGAAGTTTCACATCTGTGATCTTCAGTGATTGAATGGAAACTCCTGCCAGGGTCAACATCAAGCAGCCCTGACAGCAGGTCACTTCGGTAACTCCCCATGGATTACGCTTAGTGTGTCTCAAACGGTCTACAGTCGTGAGGTGATGCCTCGGTGTACCTCAGCGACTCATCTAAACTGTAGATGTACTTCGGTATATCGCGTTATCTCACTTGTGGGACTCCAGTTCAGGAACGGCCTTGTGAGAATTAGAGATGTGTTTTCACACTATGCTGTTAACACCCTCGAACTTCAAACTTGTAAGTGCCGGAATCCGCTTATTACTAACTGTTTTTATGTTTTCTTCTTATGGAAGCTCTGGAGCGGATGGATCGTGCAGACTCGCCACATGCTCATACCAAAAACACATGAAAGTTCTCATCATAATCAAAGGCTACACAAAGTCAAAGATGATTCTTCGTCAATGAATCTAAAGACTCGAGAACTACATCATTGGTAACCAAAAGACAAATAGAAGTGTGAGCATGGTGGAAAAAGACGTGGAGATACCTAACCAACGAAGTTGACAACGGCAGACAACCACATCTAATCACAAAGCATGAAGGAACAAAGAATCAAGACTATTCTTTATCTACACACAAAGTTCAAGCTCGAGAAAAGTAAAGACCTAATCAAGTAGAGCATCATTTGAATGACCACCCCTTAGGGGGAGATTGTTAGCCTCAATAGTTTTTATTAGAAGTGATGGTCATTCACATTTAGGAACTTTGTAACGTGTGTTAGATATCGTGATAGAATAGTCATCGGGCTCGTGGATTGGGCTAAGCTAATTGGTTAAAAGATAAGCTATGCTAGCCATTGATAAGCTTATGTATCCCAAGCCCAATCCAAGTCCAATTCGTGGCCTTGCAAGCCCATTAGGGTATTATTGTAAGGAACTATAAATACCCCTCAAATGGTCATTTGAGGGGTGTGCTTGAAAGTGGGTGTGTGTGTGTGTATTTTCTCTCTCAAGGAATATACAACTTTATTGTGTTTATCTTATCATCTCACATACACGGTTTTATAAACATCAAGTCACCATCTCATCTTTATCTTTTCTTTCTTTTACGCATATTTTTGTGTTTGGGTTTCACGAGTTCTACGCATAACTTTGGTTAACGTGGGTACTTTGTGATAAGGTTGATATATCGTAGTGGTCCTACAAACCCTTAGCTTTGGTTCTTGTCATCACTCCAGAAGTTGAAGGACCAATGATTTGATCAGCAGGATGATTCTTATGAATTCTTAAGTTAGGAGTCTGTAGAACTTCATAATTATCACCCAAATTAGTGAAATCAGCATCTTCATTGGAATCTGAGAAAATACCTTCATCTTCAAACTCATTATCAGTATCTTCTAAACCAGGCATGGTTGGATCATCCAAATCATCCAAAGTGCTGTTAACAGGTGTAGCAGTACTTTGATTGAAAGTACTGTCACCCAAAGTACTGTGAGTGAACTCTGCAATCTTGTTCTTTTTCTTTGCTTCCTCATAAGCTCTTCTTTGTTCATCATCATAAGAATGTGCTGTAACATCTTGCAAAAGCATCTGATTAAGTTCATCTTGAATAGATTGATCCTCAGCAGACAATGAGGATTTTGGCTCATCGGTACTTTTCTCTTTCTCAACAGTTTTAGGTTCTTCATCATGAACAGCATCAGGTCTAATATGGACTCCATGAACAACATACTGTACCTCTTCTCCATTGTGTACAGGTTGATTTTCTTCTCTAACAGGTACATAGTTCATAGAAGGAGTCAAAACTTCAAGATCAAACATCTAATCAGGACCTTTACTCTTCTGATTTTCTTGATCTTCTAAAAATTCAACATGAAGACAATCTTGAACCTTCTTGGTGACTCTGTTGTACACTCTTAAGCCTTTGTTGTTGGTGCAGTACCCTAATAAGTAACCTTCTTCTGACTTGCCATCAAATTTTCCCAAATTATCAATGGTGTTGAGAATAGTGAGAGGGCATCCAAAAGGCTTCATAAAACGAATGTTGGGTTTGTTGCCCATCAGCAACTCATAAGTACATAGCAAGCAGTACTTACAGCTTCAGCCCAGAATTGAATAGGTAATTGTGAGTCTGCAAGCATTGTTCTGGCTGCTTAAATCAAAGTTCTATTCTTTCTTTCTGCAACACCATTCTGCTGTGGTGTTCTTGCAATGCTGAACTCCCTCTTGATCCCTTTGTTGGCACAAAATTCATCCATAAGCTTGTTCTTGAATTCAGTCCCATTGTCACATCTAATACCTCTAACCTTGAGTCTCAGTTGGTTTTCAAGTGCTATTATAAGATCACGAATAGCATCAAAAGTATCATCTTTAAATCCCAAGAAAAATACCCAACTGAATCTACTGCAATCATCTGTTACAACCAAACAGTACTTTTTCTTGTTTAGACTTGCAATAGAAATAGGTCCAAACAAATCCATGTGCAGCAGTTCCAATGGTTCTCTAACAGTCATTTCCTCAAGCTTCTTGCATGAAGCTTTATGTTGTTTGCCCTTCTTGCATGCCAAACAGGAGTGATCATTCTTGTAAGTCTTTGAAGGTAAACCTCTAACTAAATTTCCTTTGACCAATTTGTTGATATTCTTGAAATTTACATGGCCCAATCTTCTATGCCATTGATGTGCTTCTTCAAGTGATGCCTTTGCTACTAAACAGGTAGCTCTTTCAGAAGAGTGAAGACTCTTCTTATCTAAACTACACACATCATTGGTTCTAGGAACTGTAAGTATCATCAAGTTATCATCATCAAGCTTGAATTCAGGTGAAAGTATGAGACATTCTGTGTCAGTGAATAACACAGGGTGCTTTTTGTCACAGATTTGAGAGACTGAAAAGCTTGAACTTGAGCTCCTTCACATATCGAACATTCTCAAAAATGTGCTCCCTGTCTTGATGGTTCCTTTCCCACTAATTCTTAATCCACTAGCATCATTCCCAAATGCAACTCTTCCTCCACAATATGGCCTAAAACCTGAAAGAATCTCCTTGTCTCCTGTCATGCTTCCAGAGCAACCACTATCCACAATAAGATGATCTTTAAGCTCCTCTTCTGGGTTGCCCTACAGAAAGATAAAAAAGTTAGTGTCTTTTAGGAACCCAAGCCATTACTGACTTGTGTTCCCTTGTGGAGTAACATACTCAAATTCCTTGAGTATGTAATCTTCACAGTTTTGTAGACAGAATCAAGCATTATCTTTTGTTTCAAAACTTGTGGTGGATTTTCAGCAAAACTTTCTTTTTCAACAAAAATCTCTTTTTCTTTTTCAACAAAATCATCTTTATCAAAAACCTCTGTTTCACCAATACTTGTTGAAAGTACTGTTTGTTCATCATCAGTACTTTCCTTCTTAACCCATTTATTTTTAACTTCTGGTGTAGAGTCCCTTGATCTAGCTACTTTCTTGGAGTTGTAACGCCTTCTAGATTGATAGTAATTAGATCTCCTGGGGTTCCTATTCCAAGAGGTGTTTGGTGAAAACTGAGCAGTACTTTGAGAAAGTACTGTATTTTGCTTAACAGTACCTTGGAAAGTGTTTGAAGGTACTGGGGGTTTTGAAAAAGGTCTTCTCTGGTGAGGGTATCTATAGTCTGGTGAGAAGTTTCTATGGTTAACCCTGTGTGAATGATTCCAAGTTGGTCTAGGCTCCTTTGGTTTTTGGTTGACAGTTTTGTTCTTTGGGAACTTACTTAGGTACTCTGAGTGTAAGTCACAGTCCTTAATCAAATGATCAGGACTAAAACAAACAAAACATAGTTTTTGATCTGTAATCCCAAAATTTCTTCTTCTATGTGTATGACCAAACCTATCACGTCTTCTAGGTGAATGATTAAAACTGTTTTGACCAAAATTATCCCAGAAAGGTTTAGCAGTATTGTGAAAGGTTTCTTAAAGGTACTGCTAAAGGTGTAGCAGTACTTTGAGGTGAAAGTACTGCTTGGATTTTAACATCATCTACCTTAGGGTTTTCAACAGTTTCTTTTGAGGTTTCAGACCTAGATTGACCAATAAGCTTCTTCCTAAACTCTAGGCTGTCTACTCCAAAATGAGAAACATCATGCCTAAGAGGTTGATGACTACCAGTGGGATGAGGGATAGCATGATAACCTTTTTATTTCTTATATTCAGGAGGTGTTTCACTAATTGATTCCTCATTACTAGATGTGTCTACATAATTAATGAGTTCATCATCACTAGTGGTTATATCCTCAAAATCACATTCATCCTGATCACTAGGTGGGTTTTCTATGCTATTAAAGTCCATACCAAAACCTAGGCCAGTTTTAATGTAAGCTCTTCTCTGTTTTTCAACATAAGTGACATGAGAAAGACCTGATTGTCCCCAAGCAGCAAATTTGTCTATCAATTCATCTCTCTCCTTAGTCAGTTTCTCAATTTCAGAAATCTTACAATTTAACTTCCATTCACTTAGTGTTAACTGATAATCCTGTTGTTCATACTTTTCTGCCCAAGCCATTTCATTATTTTCTTGTGTTATTATTTTGGCTTCCATAGATTCTAAAGTAATTTGGTAACCAGCTACCTCAGACCTAGCCCTTTGATACTTATCTCTTTCAGTCACATAATCATTTAGCACTTTTTGATAAAAGTTATGACACTTTGAACATACCTCAGAGATAGGGGGTGAACTTGGTGAAGTAGCTACCATAGCAAGTAGAACAGGATCATCTTCACACTCCATGCTCCAGTCAAAGCTTCCATAACCATCTTTAGACTCCATAGCAGCATGTCCAGATTGCTCATCAAAAGCTGTGCTCTAGTCAAACTCTTCTACTGAATCCTCCACAGCTACCATACAGTAGGTTACTGGTTCATCATCAAACTCAGCACTCCAGTCAACCTCTGATAGATTCTCTTGAGCAACCAAAGCTTTTGTTTCAGTAATAGGAATTTCTTTTAGCTCTAGCTTTGGTTTCTCAGTCATTCTGTTTGCTTGATATTTAGCAAACCTGCACTCCCTTGCAAAATGTCCATTCTTTTGACAATTGAAGCATTCAATCTTGGATTTGTCAATAGTAATTCCCTGTTTTGGTTTGAATTCAATGCCTCTTCCTGTCTTCTTCATAAACTTCTTGATCCTTGCAGTGATCATAGCAACTTGCCACCAGATATCAATTTCTTCAAGTGCATCCTCTTCAATCTGTGAGAGATCTTCTTCATAAGTAACATGTAGAGTAGCTTGCTGTGCAAAGAAAGAGCATACGACTTCATCCGAGTGGATGGTATTTGTTGGTGTGGGTTGCTGAGCAAAGGTGGGGGTAGTGTAGGCAACAGTACTTTGAGCAACAATACTTTGAGTAGGAGAAGCAGTACTTTTAGTGGAAGTACTGCCTCTCTTTTCAGAAGACACAAAAGCTATACTATGAGACTTTGAACTTGTTTGACCATTCATCTCATGCTCATAAACTTTCAGATGATTGTAGAGATCATCAAACTCCATAGTGTCCAATCCAGGTTGTCCTCTGATCATTGTAGCAATCACATGCCATGTCGATGGCAAACTCCTTAAGAATTTTAGGTTAGCATCATCAACTGAGACCTCTACTTTGTACAGCTCCAGCATGCTGAGAAGATTTTGGAATCTGTCATAGGCAGCATCAAGGCTTTCTCTTTCTCCAACAGTAAAGGTTTCAAACTGCTGCTTCAACAGATTTCTGTGCATCTTCTTGGAAGCATCATTACCTCCAAACCTTGTCTTGAGAGCAGCCCAGAGTTGCTTTGCATCTTTAGCATTATTGAACTTGAGTAGATGACCATCTGGAATAGCAGACAATAGTATATTGAGAGCCTTCTCTTGATTTCTTATTGTGGCAACTGGCAAGATGGGTTTAGGTGCTTTAGGTTGTCCAGGTATGTCTACAGGTTCTTCCACAACTTCATTACCATTGACAATCACATTCCACAGTGCATGGTCTGTAATTGCAATATACTGCCTCATCTTCATGCTCCATAGGTCGTATTCTCCCTTCTTAATAGGACACAAGTGATATATTATAGAGTCCTACGCAGGTCTTAGGAAAACCATACAGTAGGTTACTGGTTCATCATCAAACTCAGCACTCCAGTCAACCTCTGATAGATTCTCTTGAGCAACCAAAGCTTTTGTTTCAGTAATAGGAATTTCTTTTAGCTCTAGCTTTGGTTTCTCAGTCATTCTGTTTGCTTGATATTTAGCAAACCTGCACTCCCTTGCAAAATGTCCATTCTTTTGACAATTGAAGCATTCAATCTTGGATTTGTCAATAGTAATTCCCTGTTTTGGTTTGAAGTCAATGCCTCTTCCTGTCTTCTTCATAAACTTCTTGATCCTTGCAGTGATCATAGCAACTTGCCACCAGATATCAATTTCTTCAAGTGCATCCTCTTCAATCTGTGAGAGATCTTCTTCATAAGTAACATGTAGAGTAGCTTGCTGTGTAAAGAAAGAGCATACGACTTCATCTGAGTGGATGGTATTTGTTGGTGTGGGTTGCTGAGCAAAGGTGGGGGTAGTGTAGGCAACAGTACTTTGAGCAACAATACTTTGAGTAGGAGAAGCAGTACTTTTAGTGGAAGTACTGCCTCTCTTTTCAGAAGACACAAAAGCTATACTATGAGACTTTGAACTTGTTTGACCATTCATCTCATGCTCATAAACCTTCAGATGATTGTAGAGATCATCAAAGTCCATAGTGTCCAATCCAGGTTGTCCTCTGATCATTGTAGCAATCACATGCCATGTCGATGGCAAACTCCTTTAGAATTTTAGGTTAGCATCTTCAACTGAGACCTCTACTTTGTACAGCTCCAGCATGCTGAGAAGATTTTGGAATCTGTCATAGGCAGCATCAAGGCTTTCTTTTTCTCCAACAGTAAAGGTTTCAAACTGCTGCTTCAACAGATTTCTGTGCATCTTCTTGGAAGCATCATTACCTCCAAACCTTGTCTTGAGAGCAGCCCAGAGTTGCTTTGCATCTTTAGCATTATTGAACTTGAGTAGATGACCATCTGGAATAGCAGACAATAGTATATTGAGAGCCTTCTCTTGATTTCTTATTGTGGCAACTGGCAAGATGGGTTTAGGTGCTTTAGGTTGTCCAGGTATGTCTACAGGTTCTTCCACAACTTCATTACCATTGACAATCACATTCCACAGTGCATGGTCTGTAATTGCAATATACTGCCTCATCTTCATGCTCCATAGGTCGTATTCTCCCTTCTTAATGATTGGTATTCTTAGTGAGGTGATGGATGGGGGTGGAACAGCTTCAGTCGACATCTTTAGGTTTTTGTTGTAAACTAGGTTATAACTGTTTCTTCTTAGTCAGAGTTTCCACACAAGCTCTGATACCACTTGTTGGATCGATGTACTCTAACCAAACTAACTTAAATAGCTTGTTAAGGGTTTAATAACCTCGGATAAATCCTAAGTTATTAACAATGAAACACTGAGTAATCTCTATTAAGTACGCGGAATTTACTTAACAAAGCTAAGAAGATTTAACTTTAACAATATTATTAATAACTCTAAATCTGCTTGTTATGCAGATTCTTTTAACAACTCTAAAACTCTAATAATGATCGTACTTTAGGATTCTAAAAACATATATAAAAACTCGTACCTCTAATGCCAATCTAGGGGTCCTTTTATAGGCTTAAGGATAACCCTAGTCGGTTTACAATTTGTATCCTTGTACGACAAGTAATCTAAACAAAGAATATTCTAGAATAAACAAAGCTTTCCATAAACGAATATAGCAGTTCTTTAGCTTTGCAGTACTTTGACTTCGACAACAGTACTTTGACTTTTTACTTAGCAGTACTTTGACTTTAATCAGTACTTTGTCAATCTTCAGCACTTTCATATCCCAACACCTAACATTAATAGCGTCGATCCACATGGATAACGGAATTATTAGGTTGACGAACCTAATAGGCGCCCGCTATGTACGTAGGATAACATTATTAGTGGTTGAATTATTCTTATGACTCGTTAGGATGTGTTTGGTTTTGGGATAATAAGCGACATGAACAAATGGTTGAGTTTATCAGGTTGACGAATTCGATAAGGTTTAACTATTTATTCCGAAACTTATTAAACTATAAAGTTTATTATTTAGACGTCTCATTGTGTCATTATGAGTCGCAATGTGGTTACTTGAGTGCATTCATGGAATCTTGTCGAGTCGATACCATACACACACACGATGATACCTAACGCTAATAACTAAATGGAACAACGAGATATTTTGAGATGAGGAAATGAATACATTTTGGGCATATAACATTGAAGTGGGAATATATGTTAAGAATTGGTTATAAAATGGTTGTGCCTTGCTTAATAAAAATTAATCAAACGATTGAATATAGACTGATCACCTATATTCAGCCAGAGACAGCAGCACATGGACTGATCACCTATGTCCGTCTCAGAGGTGAATTTTACAAATATTGGGAATTGTTATAACAAAATTGTGTTCGGATTTGAGATTGGTTTTAAGAACGATAAACTTAAGGTGGACTCGCACACTCACACTCGCTAAACATCACGAAAGCCCGCACTCACACACGACACACTGGCATCGTAACACCTCTTGAATCGTAACACTTCTGGCATCACTATACATCTCCGTTTTTGCGAAATTCTTGGTAGTAACACTTGAGCGTAGTTCGCCATAAGTCGGGTGAGGCCCGATTGGCACTGTTTGTATCCGAGTTGCTTATCGACATAAGCCTCGTTGATCTATTCGAGCCTTTGAAATTGTTTTGAACTGTTTTGGATTTGGTCTGGACTATTTTGGATTCAGAATTGGATTTTGGTTTTTGGATTTTTGAATTTGAGATTTTGATCTCGTTCCGAGTTTTAACTCGTCATTTGACTTTGAGTCATCATTTGGCCTCGAATTATTATTCGGCCTCGTTTCATTGATAACTTTGTTAAAATCATCTTTCGACCTTTAGTCGGTATTCGATTTCGAAACGTCATCCGGTCGCATTACGATAGTATCCGTATTGGAATTATTATTCCACCGTATTTCGATAGTAATCTTGTTGGAATTATCATTCCACATCGTTTCGGTAGTAACACCGTGGATTTGTCATCGAACCTCGTTTCGTTGGTAACCCTGTTACCGACACTTATACCTCAAGCTTAGTCTTGAACCAATTGTTTAGAAAACTTCTGAAACCTTTCCATTCACTCGATGTTGATTTTAACGACGTCATCAGGTCGACGTTGCTTCGCCAACAGCTTTCGGTAAAGTAGTACGTTACGTGTTGTTGATGTCGTACCTTATCCTCTATTTAGGTACCCCTATCGATAACGATCTAACGACTTGTTTTAGTGAAGTTGTTCACCGAGGATTATCCTTGGATGTTGTTCCGTCGATGATAAAATCTAGTAACATTGAACCTTCAACATTGTTTGTCAACAATAGTCTGCTACGTCACACCACCGGTAATGGTAATACCTACCCTATTTTATCAATATGGTACCTTACACACCATAGATGAGAAATTCTCTAGCGTACCTACTTAGAGCCGTTGATGTTCACTCGTATGCAGGAAATGATTTGGATATCAATTGGTAGTTGAACTTCTTTTGGAGATTTTGATTTTGGAGTTGAACGTTGAAACCTTTTGCGTTAAGTGTTAAGTGCCTCAATGAGTCAATCGACTGACTGTGGTTAGTAACCAATACTCTCTTTTAGGAGTCGTACTTTCGTCTCTAACCTAGAGGTCATGCTAAGTCAACCGACCGATTACTGGTAGTAATCAACACTTTCTAATAGAGACATACTCTGAACTTTCTAGAATTCCCATCTAGTGGAGATTCCATGCTCAGCAGAAATCTTGAAATCCTAAGGAGAAACCTGAACCACATTCTCTAGGACAATCACATAATCCTTCTCTCATCCTTCGAGAAGCACCTGCTAACCTTTCGGAACTCTCACCAAACGATAAGCTACACCATAGACGAAACCTTGGAAGTAGATTCCCGCCTTTACCTAAGTGGTTGTTAGTAGTCTTACCAACCTATTCACCTCCCGCGAATTAGTAAAAAGGAAAAAGTATGGATGACAATGCTCGTCTCTCTTCTTATAGTTATAGCAACACTAGAAAACCCAGCTATCTTCTTTTAAGGAGGTGAGGTAGCACCTAATCCTCTCCCTCCGGTAAAGTGACTTGCTCCAATAAGCTAGACCTCACTTTCGAACCTTAGCTACCTACCTTCTTTCAATTATGGAACTTCGATTAAAAAGGGAATTCCTCTTGATCCACCTTAACTATCTGGGATTTAATTGGTTAGTACACACCTGATCCTCCTTCCTCAACTTTCAACTCATTTCGATATTCTTTAAGGAAGGAGTGCGATCGAAAAACCTAAGTTATACAAATGGACTTCTCCACACGTAAAAAAAACCGTGTGCTTTAGGAAATGCTTATTTCTATCCTTTATGGATTGTGGCAATCGCCACACACCCATTTTCATTAATCACTTACTAGAGCTGAGAGAACCGATCTGGATATGCTTGCAGTATATCATCTCCAGACAAATGGCAGAAGTAGAGAAACCATTCGAACCCTAGTAGAACACGTAGCGTGTCTGTTAAGTTTGGAAATGGTCAGGATAGACACCTTCCCTTGGCCAACTTCTCCTATAACCATACCTATCATTTTAGTACCTCAAAGGCACCGTAAGAGATCCTTAATGGATGTAAGAGTAAATTCAGATTGTTGGGTAGAAATGGAAATAACCAACCTACCACCTCTGAACCTATTAAAGAAGATAACAAAGGAAACCGTTCTAATTTGGGATGGATATGTAAGTCACTCACAAATCATTTGGAGACATAGATAACGTAAGTCTCTTGAACCCTCCAAGATAACCTAGAATTTAGCTTTCGGAGCCACCATGAAATTTTGTGAAGCGAGTAGTAAATGTGAAAACTTAATCCCCGCTATGTCAGTCTTTTGGAAAATCCTTGCTAGATTGAGATCAGTAGCTCAGAGTCTTGAGTTACCATCAGGACTCAGTAGAATTCCCAACATCTTGTGCGTAAATGGAAGATAAGACTCGCCGATGAGGCAATTGTAATTCCATGGGAAATCCTAATCTTTGGACGTTTGAACTCCGTTGACCTATAGAAACCATAGATGATGAAATCTGGCAACTTTAGTAAAGTTGCCTCTCTATCTTCGAAGTTCATAGAAACTCGCAGTAATTCCTAGATTCACGAAGGGAATGTGAAGACAAACCCTCGTGCTGTTGCACTCACCCCTTCTATACTGTAACGGATAATTTGAATTGAATCGCGAGGACGCGATTCCTTTTAAGGAGGTGAGCCTGTGACAACTCGTAAATTCCTCGATGCTTCGTAATTGGAAAAACATCGATTAGAGCGATCGGTTTAACTAATTCGAGTTACGAGTCGTATTTTAAATCGTTTTTATTGGAAATTATATTTTAAAAATATTGGCGTAACTCCCGGGTCACGAATCATTCGTTTACTAGGCTAAACGAGTCCCGAATCTAATATTATGTAAGATTGAGAAAGTTACATCTAGGGTCATTTGAATACTTTTCATTTTCACCCTTGTGGTTTGGAGTATACAAAACTAGTCCCTCCGGGGGTATATATACCCCAACCAACACACACACTCCTCATTCTACACCTTTCTTTCTCTCTCTACAATCACACAAACCTTTCTCTCTCTCTCACTAACAAATCCGGCCACCCCTTAGGGTTCCGGCGCTGCTAAATTTTCTGGCCACTTTTCCGGCCACCTCCAATAATTACACCACCTACCCCAAATGATAGATCGGGCAATTGTGGTTACGTTTTCATAAGCTACATGCCACGAATCCATGCCACGCGCCATAAATCTTGTTTTTTTTAAGATTCGTATACCTAGGGTTTCGAATAAAAACGAGTCTAAAAGAGTCGAGCATGAATGGTTACGGGTTGTACCCGTAAACGACGCCATCACCGCCACTTCTTGTTCATCTCTTCTCTCGGTAAACCCTAACGTCTCTTCAATCATTTATAAGTTCTATTTTAAAAACGTTTATATGTATTATTTAGTGTGTTTCGTGGATAAGTGAATTGAAATCGATATTTATAAAATGTTTTCTTTAATTCGTATGGCAAGCAATGAAAACATGTTAAAAACGATTTGTGATGATTCGTGTGGTGTAAAACAGGTTTTTTGTAAGACTCGTGTGGTAACAAGCGTTAAGGAGGTGTCGCAAACCTTGATTCTTGGGTAAGATGGATAAGTTTTATGAATTGTGAGTTGTTCGGTTTGGAAACTGACGTGGGTATGGTTTCGGGTCAGATTCGTTTGGGTCTCGTATGGGTCAGGTCTGACGACCTAGTGTCGCGACCATGGGCTCCAAACTTGGTCTTCGTAATGAGCTTTGGATAGTTAGTATCGGGTAGATAGTCTTGGGTGACACTTGTGTATGTTTGAATTGGTATACGTTTCGGGTCAGATTCATAATAGTTGCCACGGTCTTGAATTCGTCTTAAACTATAATGATGAAAAAGTAGTAAAAAGGGTGTGGTATAATAAAAAGTAAGGGTGTTTACGGGCTGTGTTGGATGCGTAACCAGTTCAAACTTCTTAACGGGTCGGATGACTTGGTCATATGGGATCGTGTAAATAAACTGAACGAAATAAATGGGATAGACAAGTAGAGTTTCTTGACTTAGGAGACCACTTGACCAACGATAAGCACATTGAAAGTATTTTTATTTACTTCGTATATCTATCATTATAAATCAAGTATATGTTTGGTATAACGTGTCCTTGAATTTATTCACGTCACGAGGTTGTTAAAATGAATAAATAATTATTAGTACATGTCGACGGGAATAATTGGTTGCTAATAATGAGATAGTGAGATTTAGGAAACGGTTACGGGTATAAACCACTAGTAAGCTTGTAATGCGACCAAAGGAGACCCATACGTATATATATATATATATATATATATATATATATATATATATATATATATATATATATATATATATATTTAACAACTTGGTAATAGAACCGTTGGGATAAACGACATGGGACTTGGGTTAACAAACGAATAAATATTTATAAAACGGTGTGGTAAATGTTTGTGAACAAGATACGTAGTTGATAATTGATATCGATTATTACGTATACGCTATAACTTATAACATGTAATACGATTTATACGTTTTGAGTAACAATTGTCTTCCAAGTTATTTGGTTAATAAGGTGTACCCTATTAATTATTTTGAAATTAACCGAGTACGATATTATGAACCCGGGAATAATTTTAATAGGTTTGTTTCACAATGTGCCTAAATATTCTATTTTACATTTAACAATATATTAACTTATATATTGTTGGCAAATACGGTTTTATTTACTTACAAACCCTTATTAACTATGAAAATAACTTGTGTTTTATAAATACAAAATATCCTTCATAAACTTTCGATACCTTATATGAAGTAATTTCGGGAAAACTTGTACGATTATGAATAACGATTGAGAAACCTTTATTAATTGAGCGATAAATGGAAACTTGTCTTTTATTTGTAAACCTGTACATTTGGGGAATTATTGGGTAAATTACCGAAACTTATCAATTAGCCTATTTATGTTACATAAATAGATGTCGTCATTTCCTAGTCTTTGACTAGCTTGAGTAATGTCTGTAATTCTTGATTTGGTCGATGTCTTTTCCCCCTTTTGGGCGTGAGTTATGGTCTGTATGTCTCGACTTTGTCGACGTTTGTTCCTCTTGCGCGTGAGTTGTACGTCGCGTCTATGGTTCTTACCACCACACGAAACGTTAAAACTAAACTTTTGAGATATTGGCTATAAACTTTTGGGAACGATAATGGACTTTTGAAAGTAACGACATGAATGATCCACGAAAACAACAACACATTACTTTTATTGATTTCTTTATCGTATGAGCTGTATTCTAAGAATATCGTATACGCATTAGGTTGCGTCACAACTATCCTATTGCACTCGTCGTACAATCTTTTGGATGCCATGGAGATTAACTTTAGATGCCAGTCGTGTCAATAGTGAATAGTGCATTGCTGTGACGTGATTACCTGTTATCTTCTGCTAGTATTTATTCGTGCATTGCTGTGGCTAAGGTGAGTTTCATAGCCCACTTTTATCTACGTTTTGACTACGTTTTGAACTATTTTGGGGTGAGAATCATGCTACTGTTTTTGGACCGTGAAAACTATTTGGATTTGCTTATGTGCTTGACAGTATAGATAGATGTGCGGTAGTTGTTGCCTTAGTCTAGGTTTAACCGTGCCTAACTAAGAATAGACTTCTACCTCGACCTAGTCCGGGGTTGGCAATTGTTCTAGATTTTGCCACGACAGTGTTGGACTAGAGTCGCAGGGGCCCGAGTAATCCCTGGATGCGGGATTTGATTAGAGATCCGGGTAGGATCATGTGTGAAACGGTATTTATCTATCTTAGGTCTTGCATAGCAAATCAACTCTTACAGGTCCACTATGATTTCGTTGAACTTAAACCTATGAACTCACCAGCGTAAGCTGACCTTTTAGCATGATTTCTCAGGAATTTGAGAGGTGTTTGGAATACGTGATCGGTGGAAGCTTGGCAAGAAGGCGAGGTGCAAGGATCATTTCTGACTCTGATAAACTTTGGGGACCTATTTTATTAAATCATGTTTTGGGCCTAATGTTTATACTTTTGGATTAAAGGTTTTGAATACTTAAATTCGGGTTGGGTTTTGAATGTTAAATGACTATCTTTTGCTATACTTGTGTGCGATACCAATCCAATAGTAACGCCCCGAAAACTTGATTAAGTCTTCCGCTGTACCGAGATTTGGGGGTGTTAAACTATCTGTGGCTAAGTTGATTGTGATGGCTTGATATTGCTTCATTTTAACTGTGATTAGTTACTAGAATCCTGCTAATAGGAGTAGCTTTGTTATTCACTGATTTGCTTTGATAAACCTTCACAACAGTCACTTATAGTAGTGTTTGGGACAGTCATGGTTCATGTGATCTAGGTTGCATCAGGGTTTAAAAGTAGTCTAATTAGTATTCATACAGTTTATAAAGGGAGGGTAGGTCTTAATTTAGCTTAGTTACTTCATTATAAGTCAAAGTTCAATTTAAAAGTCATAACAGTTAGAATTTGGATATGACTAGTTTGCATTATCTTAGTTTTAGGTTATAAAGTTGATAATCTAGCTTAATTAGGTTGCATTGTAGCTGATAATTGCATTTCCTTTCATCAAATTAGGATCAAATCTCAAAAATGTCAAAGTAAAAGGTTTTTGTTAAAAGTCAATTTTGGTCCTAAATATGTTTTTCTCAGTTTTCACCAGCCTTTTAAATCCATTTTTAGTGGTCATAAAAAATATTAAAAATTAAAAATCACAATTTCACCTTTTCCTTTTACTTTTGCTAAAAGGAAAAAAATCATAAAAATATGTAGCTTAATCTGTTGAGGGGTGAAAGTGGGTCAGTTTGAGTTTGTGTGCCCTGTACCACAGTTGTTTCTATCTACTTGTCAACTTTCAAAAGCTTGCAACAAGTTATTAAAAGCTCCATAAGCTATTGGCCAGGTTGTTTTGAGTTTCCAATTTGAGTTTTCCCATAAGTGCTTATTTACTGGCTTTTAGATCAGCTGCAAGTGGGTACATTAGGACCTATTTGCAGTTTGCACTTAGGATTGAAAACTGTTCTTAATTGCTTGTTGCTTGTGCTTATTTGGTTGATGTCAGTTGCTATAGGTTGCTTTCAGTTAATTTAGGCTTATTTTAGTCATTGGTAGCTTCTTGTTGCTTATTGTGCAATTTGCTTGTTTCTAAGTAGCTTATTCATAGCATTTTCCTACCCAAGTGTTAATTTGTGATCTCTAGTTGCATTTGATAATTTTCATAGCTTCTCAGTAGCATTTAGGACTTTCCTGTAAATTTTCATAATTTTCCAAAGCCATTTACTATTTTTCTGCAATTAAAATCAGTTTTTAGCATTTTTAAATTAGCTTTTTATTCAAATAAATCAGAAAAGGCTCACAAAAATACAAAATTAATTTTATTAGATTTATAAAAATCAAAAAGTCATAAAAAATATTTTTTTCTGATTTTTCTTAGTTAAATTAGTATTTTCTACACATTTAGATAGATTAAATTACTTTTAAATTCATACTCCCTCCGTCCCAAAATTATTGTCCCATATTGACTTTTTTAGTCTTTCTTCTTCAACTTTGACCATAATTATTTTTGTTTGTGTTATATAATACTTGATGAACAATATATGAATGTATTGGGTTTTAAATGTATTTTCATTTGGTATAATTTTCATCAAATATTATATAACACAAATAAATATATTAATGGTCAAAGTTGAACAAGAAAGACTAGTCAAAGTCAAACTGGACAATAAAAATGGGACGGAGGTAGTAATAAATAGAGAAAAAGTCAAAAAAATACAAATTCAGTTTTGATAATCATTTTTAGTCAATTTAGATTTTTTTAAAATAGTTTGGTAATTTTCTTGTAATTTTTCATAATTTTTAGCTTTTTAAATCTATTTTAAAAGTTCAAAAATAGTTTTTAATTCAAATAAAATCAAGAAAAACAAAAAAAAATTAGTTTTAAATATCAGATAATTTTTAAATCACATTTTTAGTTATAGAAAAATATTAGTTCACTTTTAGGGGTTAAAATAGTATAATTTGCATTTTAGTGTACGTTTTAGAATATCGTTATTTGCATTTTTAGATAAATTTGCGTACTTAATTGTAATTACTTGTTTGCACCTTAGGATTAGTAGATTTTTATGCCTTTTATTATTATTGCTTGCCCCGTAGTTTAGAAATCAGTCAAAATCACTTTTAACGCGACGTGCGTTTTAAACTCCATTCATCCTTCGCTAGGGAACGATCCGGGAATTCAAATCTAATACGTTTGAGTTACCCAAATACTACAAATACTATAGTTGGTTTCTTTCCTTAGAATCAACACTACTATAACTAAAACACTTAGTATCTTCTTGATACAATGTGTTCTTCTCTTGCACTAGGAGAGGAATGAAGATGATCACTTGGTTGAAAGAAATGATCACTTTTAAACAAAAGAAAACTATCTAAATGATCAAAGGAATGTGAGTGTGTTAAGAGGATTAAACTCAGAAAGTTTTGTGTGAAAAAGGATACCCAAAAACTGTGAAGTGGGCTGGTATTTATAGGGAGAAAAATTTTGACCATTACAGTAGGACGGTACCGTTAAATACTCGACGGTACCACTAAATTTAGTGGTACTGTGGTACCGTCCCAGACAAGAACGCTCCAAATTTTTTGTTTAGTGGTGAAAGTTTATTTGGGGAAGTTTGGAGCTGTTTTGGGGGGAAAATAGTTGTTGGGATTTTTAAACTTATTTTTCCAACTAGAACATTTCTTTATTATTCAAAATAATTTGTAAAATGTGTTTTTGAAAAAATGTTTTGTCACATTGAAAATGTGAGGTTTGAAACATAAATTCATTTCTTTAATCATTTGTCAAGTTGTAAATTTGTTTGTTCATGCCTAGAGTGATATATGTAGAAACATGATATTTCGACTAAAAACTTGTTTACGTTAATTTTGACGTAATGTGTTTTTACATTTTGTTATCCTCAAAACGTATAGATATCGAAAGATAGAAATAACGTTTTTAGACATTATTTGCATCAACACTATCATTTGAATCTCTTATTTAATTTACTTGCAATTCAGTTTAAATTTAGTTTTAATTAGTTTAATTAGTAATTTTAAGAAGTTGATAATCAAACCCCCAATCCAATACCGAGATTTTACATTACTTTCATAAAATATAATAATACAAAAAAATCATCCCTCACCTCAGACCTATTCGTCATACATCTCGACCTTCCCAACACTATTCCCCTAGAGAACGATCAATCCCCTGAGTCCTACCTATACTATACTACAAAGGTTAGGTACACTGCTTAGGAGGTTGTAAAACTTCTTCGAAAGGTTACAACCACCGCATCAAGAGACCCCCTTAGTTATGTGCAATTCACCTACAAGATCATAAATGACACGTTTTCCTTGATACTACCTCCGTCCCAAAATATAAGTCCAGTTTGACTTTATGGATCCAACTTTGACCTTAAATATTTTTGTTTGTATTATATAATACTTGATGAAAATTATATCAATAAAAAATACATTTAAAACCCAATCTATTTACATAATTTGCATCAATTATTGTATAATAAAAATAAAATATTTAAGGTGAAAGTTTGATTCATAAAGTCCAACAGGAATTAAATTTTAGGACGAAGAGAGTAATAATTAGACTAATCTAAAAACTACTAATTATGTGATTATTAAATAGTGAAAACCTATAGACCAAAATCATGACATGTTACTCCAATAATACATTTAGCAGGACTGCTAAGGGCAATCCTATTTTTTCTACTGCCACACCCAGTGGGTCTCAAGAACGGATCTAATAAACAGTAACTAACGTGCGTTAGTTAACGCCCATTATCTTAATTTTTATTTTTATTTTATTTTTAATATTTAAAAAAATACACCGATTTTACATATATGATCCTTCATGTAACAGGTCCGTTGCAAAGTCAGTACTTCATGACTAACTTTGGAACGAAACGCTAATATAAGGGTAATTTCCGTAACAAAAATACAAAAATAGTCCTTAGGGATATTGATCCGTTACAGAATTGGGCCCTCGCGCTCCGCGGCTGCTCGCAACGAAAATCAATAATTTTGTATACAAAAGTCCCGCTGCGAAGCGCGGGCCTTCACACCTCGTTGGATACAACTTTAGGTAAAAAAAAACATATCGACATAATCAAAACTGTTAACGATTATTATATACGGAACAATATAATCAAGAGGTTGGGAGTTCAAGTCTCATTCACTATATGTGAGATACAATTTGTGAGACAAGATAAAAGTTAAAGACAAGAAAATAACATGTGATTTAAGTTCATTTACACACTAATAAGTTACTCATATGTTAAGAGATCAACCATACTCATTCATTTTTTTTATCAAATAAAAAACCCACTTTCATCTCATTTAAAAAAAAAAAGATAGCCTCTTTTAAACCGTGAATTGTTAAGCAAAAAAAATTATATCATCGCGACGAGCATTTAATTGTCTATCCATAGACGATCACTTTGATATACTTTCGACAAATTTTTTTTCGTTTTATTTCTTTTACTCTTTTCGTTATTGAAACTTGCTTAAATAAATTCAACATTACTTTTTATGTTTGATCATTAAAACATGTAAATCATAACTCTTTTTATTTAAAGTTACATTAACAACTTCAACACTTCACGATAAACTTGTTTAATTACCAATTTTTTTTACTAAGCATATTACCTTGGTTAGTATTTGTACAGTCTGAAGTTTGAACAACTCAGTCACTTGACTTCAACTACATTTATATATAAGGATCATTTCATGTTCATTTGAACATGAGAGGTAATGTTGTGCTCCTTATAATTGTACATTTGAATTAAAATAAAATAAATGCATTATAATAAGGACAATATACAATCACAAAGAGCACAACATTACCTCTCATGTTCAAATGAACATGAGAGGATCCTAATCCATATTAATAAGTTCAACTTCCACACAAATAAACTAACGAATCACTTTGTGTTTTAGTTGATTATATCGAGAATATAGCTTTTAGGGGGTGATTTGTGTATTCTCAACTTTCACACAAATGAACTAATGAATCACCTTGTGTTTTAGATGATTATGCGGAGAGAATAGCTTTTAGGGGGGGGGGGGGGGGGGTTTGTTTAAGCTTATATGTGGCTTATGAGTTTATTTGTGTTTCGGTTTATATTTTATAAGCCTCAATTTTTTTTGCTTATTTTGAGACTTGTGACTTATATAAGTTTATTGTGATGTGATAAATTTATATAAGCTCATAAGTCTCAAAATAAGTCAAAAATTTAAGGTTTAAAAAATATAAGCCAAAATCAAATAAGCTCATAAGCCCGTATATAAGCTTAAACAATCACCCCTTTAGTTATGTGCAATTCACCTACAAAGATCATAAATGACACGTTTTCCTAACCTGGTAATAATTAGACTAATCTAAAAACTACGAATTATGTGATTATTAAATAGTGAAAACCTATAGACCAAAATCATAGTTATGACTTAGAGTGGGAGGTGTGGGCTCGCCATCAAAGTTCACCGTCCGACGTGGCTTTTCGCCGCTCGCCGCCACACCGGCGAACCTCGCCCTAGCTCGCCGTTCTTTGCCTCTTCGTCTGCACGACGAACATTTTGCTTGAACTTTTTTTTTGAATATGAGTATATTTTGAGGGAAAAAAATATAAATTGTTTTTGAAGGTGAAGTTTTGTGTATAATAGAAGACGAATGAGATTAAAACTACAACGATACGCTTAAAACACTACATTAATTGAAGATTAATTGAAAACATCAAATACATAACACTTAAACATTAAAACTACAAAGAGATTGATGAAAATAAACTACTAAAACTTAAGAATACAAATCATCTGAGTTCCAACCCTCGTCACTCGAAGAGGAATAAAACTCGCAATTAAAGTACTTTCTTTCCATGATGTCAAAGTAGTTCTCCCTAAGATAGGTAGCGTCCCTGGCTTCCTGTTCACGACGAGCAGCTTCCTCGCGTGCCTCCTGTTCCATAATCTCTCTGTAATTTTCTTTGTCCTGTTCAAGTTGACGAAGGGAAGCCTCACTAAACCCAAATAGATTGTTTTCAAGATCCAACTGTGGACTGTTAGCAACTTGATTGTTAACAGGTGGAGTGTTAACAATTGGATTGTTAAGAGGTGGAGTGTTGAAAAATACATTTTCCGGTTGAAAAACCAGAAAGACATCTTCTGGTGGTGTTGAATAAACTTCAACTTCTTCTGGTGGAGTTGGAAAGGTAGTTTCCGGCAGTTGTGTTGGAGTTGGAAAGGTAGTTTCCGGCAGTTGTTGTGGACTTGGGAATTGTTGAGAGAAATCTTTGCGAGACATTTTTGCGTGTGAGAGTTATGTGTGTAACTTGTGTGTGTGAGTTGTGTCTGGTAGAGTTGTATATATAGGCACATATGATCCCGCTTAAAACTATACCGTTTGAATTTGAATTTTGAATTTAAATAATCCTGCTCCTATTTTGAATTAGAATTTTAATACGAATTTAAATAATCCCGCTCAAAAGTATACCGTTTATTTTGAATTTGCATTTTGAATTTGAATTTGAATTTTGAATTTAAATTTTGCATCTGATTTTTATTTTACTTGATTTTTATTAAAAAAAAATAATAAAAAAAAAATAACATATACCACCCATATACATAACAAACTATAACCACCATTTTTTCTCATCTTCGTCAATTCCAAATTTCTATATTTGTAGCTCAAAAAAAAAAGAAAAAAACAATGTCTCAAAATCCGAAGTGGAACAAGTTTGAAGAAATATTGCTTGCGCAAATTTGGATAGAAAATTTTATTTTACAATGTCTCAAGATCGAGATATGGGAAATAACCGTTCTGAAAAGTTATTTTGGAACGACGTTATGGAGATGTTTAATGATCAGACTACCGATGACCATCGTACCAAAAATTCAATCACGGGTAAATGGTTGAGGATTAACGTTGATTGCCAAAAATTCAACGCTATTTACAAACATTTGCAGCGTCAAAGTGGTGAAAATGACCACAATCATCTCGAGAATGCGAAACTGAACTTTGAGCAACGCTTTGGTGGGAAGGAGTTCAAATATGTTCACGTTTGGGAGATTTTGAAAAATTACCCGAAGTGGGATGCCGAAGATCCGATCCATTAGTATGTGTTGTATTTTTTTCCTCGTGTCGGTGTTTTTTTTACGTATCGTATTTATTTTTTCTTATTATTGTGTTGTTAATGTATTTTAATTATTAATGAAATAAATTTAGTTTATTTGGAAATTTGAATAAAAAAAATAAAGTTGTAGTGGTGGGCCTCAAATAAAAAGGTTGATGTTTGTTGTGAGTGAGGAGAAGTTAGTTGTGGAGGTTTGTTATAATGATTTGGAAATGACGTGGCGGTGATGAAGAAGTGATGCCTCTTCACCACACCTAATGCTCTTATGACATATTGGATGCATACAAACTTTCGGTGAAAAAAACTCATAGACATAATCAAAATTGTTAATGATTATTATTTATGCAACAATATAATCAAAAGGTAAGGAGTTCAAGTCTCAATTTACTATATATGAGATATTATTTGTGACACAAGATAAAAGTTAGAAACGAGAAAATAACATGTGATTTAAGTTCATTTAAATACTAATAAGTTACTCATATATTAAGAGATCAATTATGGTCATAATTTTTTTATCAAATAAGAAACCCACTTTCACCTTCTTTCTTTAAAATTTAATCTCTTTTAAATCTTGAATTGTTAAGCAAAAAACAAATTATATCATCGACGATCATTTAATTATCTATTCATAAATAAGCATTTTGATATATTTTTGACAAATTTATTTTTATTTCACTTATTTCGTTTTTTTATTACTTTTTTCGTTGTTGAAACTTGCTTAAATAAATCACATATAATTCAACGCTACTTTATGTTCGATCATTAAAACCTTTAGAACATAACTCTTTTTACAAAATTCTAAAAGTTTCACCCTGTTTTTTACCAGAAACTAGACATTCATTTTAACCATATATAACACATTATTTTGCGAATTCTAGATTATAGCATTTAATTCGTCAAAGTTGGACAAAACACATAAAATCACATGTGATTTAAATACATGTGATCTATATCACATGTGATTCTTACCACATGTGATCTTTATCACATGTGATTATAGAGGTTTTATTAATAAATTACTCTAATCTAAAAGTTGGTATACAATATGTGTTCTATACTTGGAAAGACATGAATGTGTGGTTTACAACGCAAAAAGCGGAGAAACTTTTTAATTTATACGCAAATAATTATGTCAATCTTAATACAATTGTTTAGTGTTTGAAATTTCAAATTAATGTTAAATCACATGTGATATACTATATGAATTTTTCAATACTAAAAAAACATGAAAATGAAACGTGAAAACGAAAAAATTTATTCGTCAAAAGTATATGAAAGTGCCCGTATATGGAAAGATAATAAAATGTTCTTCGCAACGGTATAAGTTGTTTTGGTTAACGATTAATGGTTCATGAGATATTTAGGGGTCGTTTGGTTTGTTGTTAGGAATCACAATGGGTATCGGGTTTGGTATGGGGTAGATTGATAATATTTACGAAAAAATGTATCATTACGATTGTTTATGTTTGAATAACAAAATATGGTATGAAAAAGTGAGGGGGCCACGGAAAAGATACGGGCTCACGGAATTGATTTCATAGACATCAAATTGATGGGTAATAACTCTATAGTTATGATATACCAACTTCATTTCTAAATCCACTAAACAAACACTTTTAATCGGTATGAAACCGTAACCTCATTCTCATATACTCATGCCAAACGCATCTTTAAACTATAAAAACATGGGTGTAAGCGCATTTTCAGTTAAATATAATTAATCTTTCTCTTTTTCTCTCGATTGAAAAAATAAGTGAATAAATTTGTCCTTTTTATGTGCATGAAACTTTTTAGTATGTAAATTAGGGGTGTAAACGAGCCGAGTCGAGAAGAGTACTGCCAAGCTCAAGCTCGAAACTCGAATCGAGCTCGGAAGAGCTTTATATTTCGAGCTCGAGCTCGAATCGTCATATAAAACTCGAGCTCGAAACTCGACTCGAGCGCGTTTATTTCTACATTCCATGATCGAACTCGATTAATACTCGGTATATCAAGCTCGGCTCGACTCGATTTGTATGAAAATTAAGTAAATTTATGTATATAAAAGGGTAAAAGTGAAATTTAATCGATGCTCGTTAAGGCTCGCGAGCTTCACGAGCCAACTATTTTGGAGCTCGAGCTCGACTCGACAATATACTCGAGTAGCTCGAACTCGAGCTCGACTCATTTAAATCGAGTCGATCTCGAGTAGTTTACGAGTCGATCTCGAATAACTCACGAGCTGTCTCGTCTCGTTTACACCCCTAATGTAAATCATCGTCATAACATGTAGTTAAAATTACGTAAAAGAATGGCATCACCACCAGGCCCGTTGATATAAACTATCAAACCAAATCCCCATATTAGGCCCATTAAACGAAACCATATCCCCAGTTTAGGTCCAGTCTAATAACTATGAGACCCCCCAAGAATCAGTACAAAACAAACATAGTATCACCATTAAAATTAGGGCAAATCACCAAGAAATGTAGTTAACTTATCACTTTTTTCCATTGTATGTAGCATTCTTTTTTTTTTCTCATTCTGTCAATAAACTTCAATCGTTAGTCCTTGTATGTACCCGTTCCACAAAAAACCTGCATCGTTAGTTCTTTATGCTAACGACCGTTAACAAATAACTTAAAATTTGGTTATCTTACGCTAAACTTGCGTCGTTAGTCCTTTATAGTAACAATCGTTAAAAAATAACTTAAAATTTGGTTTTCTTACGTTTCCGTCCGTTTTTTTCACGTTTTCGTCCATTTTTACACGTTTTCGTTCGTTTTAACACGTTTTGTCCGTTTTTTCACGTTTTCATACGTTTTTACACGCTTTCATCCGCTTTTTCAGTTTTAGTTCGTTTTTCACGTTTTCATATGTTTTACAGTTTTCATCGTTTTTACACGTTTCGCCCCACGTTTTCTTCCGTTTTTCACATTTTCATGCGTTTTTACACGTTTTCATCCGTTTTAACACACTTTCGTCTGTTTATGCACGCTTTCATCCTTCTTACCGTTTTCGTCCGTTTTTTCACGTTTTCATCCGTTTTTACATGTTTTCATCCGTTTTTACACATTTTCGTCCGTTTTTTCATCTTTTCGTCCGTCTTTACACGTTTTGGTCCGTTTTAACACGCTTTCATCAGTTTTTTCCCGTTTTCATCCGTTTCATCCGTTTTTGCACGTTTTCATCTGTTTTTACACATTTTTGTCTGTTCTAACACGTTTTCGTCCGTTTTTTCACGTTTCCATCCGTTTTTACACGTTTTCGTTCGTTTTTCACGTTTTTGTCCGTCTTTACATGTTTTGGTCCGTTATAACACGCTTTCGTCAGTTTTTTCACGTTTTCATCCGTTTTCACGTTCATCCATTTTACACGTTTTCGACTATTTTGACGAATTCGTATGTTTACACAATTTTTTCTGTTTTACACGTTTCGTCGTTTTTCTCGTTTTCCTCTGTTTTAACACGTTTTCATCCGTCTCTACACGTTTTTGTCCGTTTTTTCACGATTTCATCCGTTTTTACACAAAATGTGCAAGCGCGAACGATAACATGAAACGACGGATGAAAACGTGTAAAAACGGATGAAAACGTGAAACAACGGATGAAAACGTGAAACAACGGACGAAAACTTGAAACAACGAACGAAAACTTGCAAAAACGGATGAAAACATGTAGAAACGGATGAAAACGTGAAAAATGGAGGAAAACGTGAATAACGGACGAAAACGTGTAAAAATGGACAAAAACGTGTAAAAACATACGAAAATGTGTAAAAACATACGAAAACCTGCAAACAGACGAAAACACGCAAAAACGGATGAAAACATGTAAAAATAGATGAAAACATGAAAAAAAAACAGACGAAACCATGTTAAAACGGATGAAAACATGTAAAACAGATGAAAACGTGAAAAAAACAGACAAACCCGTGTTAAAACGGACGAAACCGTGTTAAAACGGATGAAAACATGTGAAAATGAATGAAAACATGCAAAAATAGACGAAAACGTGTAAAAATGGATGAAAACGTGTAAAAACGGATGAAAACGTGAAAAACGGACGAAAGCGTGTTAAAACGGACCAAAACGTGTAAAGACGGACGAAAACATGAAAAACGGACGAAAACGGATGAAAACGTGTAAAAACGGATGGAAACGTGAAAAAACGTGTTAGAACGGACAAAAATGTGTAAAAAAACGTGCAAAACGTGAAAAAACGGATGTAAACGTGTAAAACGGATGAAAACGTGAAAAAACTGATGAAAGCGTGTTAAAACGGACCAAAACGTGTAAAGACGGACGAAAACGTGAAAAACGGACGAAAACGTGTAAAAACGGATGAAAACATGTAAAAACGGATGAAAACGTGAAAAAACGGACGAAAACGTGTTAGAACGGACGAAAACGTGTAAGAAGGGATGAAAGCGTGCATAAACGGACGAGAATGTGTTAAAACGGATGAAAACGTGTAAAAACGGAAGAAAACGTGTAAAAACAGACGAATACGTGTAAAAACGAATGAAAATGTGCAAATACGGGCGAAAATGTGTAAAAACGGATGAAAAGGTGTAAAGACGGACGAAAGCGTGTTAAAACGGACCAAAACGTGTAAAGACAGACGAAAACATGAAAAACGGACGAAAACGTGTAAAAACGGATGAAAACGTGTAAAAACGGATGGAAACGTGAAAAAACGTGTTAGAACGGACAAAAATGTGTAAAAACAGCTGAAAACGTGCAAAACGTGCAAAAACGGATGTAAACGTGTAAAACGGATGAAAACGTGAAAAAACTGATGAAAGCGTGTTAAAACGGACCAAAACGTGTAAAGACGGACGAAAACGTGAAAAACGGACGAAAACGTGTAAAAACGGATGAAAACATGTAAAAACGGATGAAAACGTGAAAAAACGGACGAAAACGTGTTAGAACGGACGAAAACGTGTAAGAAGGGATGAAAGCGTGCATAAACGGACGAAAATGTGTTAAAACGGATGAAAACGTGTAAAACGCATTGAAAATGTGAAAAAAACGGAAGAAAAGAAAACGTGTAAAAACGGACGATTCGTGTTAAAAACGAATGAAAATGTGCAAATACGGGCGAAAATGTAAAAAAACGGATAAAAGGTGAAATTAAAAACATACGAAAACGTGAAAAAACGAACGAAAACTTGAAAAAGCGGATGAAAGCGTGTAAAAACGTATGAAAACGTGAAAAAACGGACGAAAGCGTGTTAAAACGTGTAAAAACGGACGAAAACGTGAAAAAATCGGACGGAAACGTAAGAAAACCAAATTTTAAGTTATTTTTTAACGATTGTTAATATAAAGGACCAACGACGCAAGTTTAGCGTAAGATAACCAAATTTTAAGTTATTTATTAACGGTCGTTAGCATAAAGGACTAACGATGCAGGTTTTTTTGGTAACGGGTACAAACAAAGGACTAACGATAGAAGTTTATTGACAGAATGAGAAAAAAAAAAGAATGCTACATACAATGGAAAAAAGTGACAAGTTAATTACATTTATAGGTGATTTGCCTTTAAAATTAACTACAGAAGTTTTTATTTTTACAATGTAATTTGATATACATGACTTTAACAGTAATAGCTACAAAGTTTTACTAATAAAACAAAGTTATGGAAATATGTTAAAAGGTTCGCGTAATTATGGATAGATGCTAATGATATCAATTGGTGTATCGACTTCTAAACACCCTCTAGCTATTAATCTTTTGAAAACGTTCGTGTAAAAATGATTATTCACTTAAACAAATACTAGCAGATAAGCAATAAAGCAATAAGGCTACTCTCAGTCGGTCGGTCATGACCATCGGTCATGATCGGTCGAGCCGAGTGTGGTTGTTTGGTCATGGTCGATCGAGCAAACCCAAATTCTTCAAATCGGTTAAAATTTAGACCGATATTTGTTACACCCTTTTCTATTTTTTATATAAAATTAAAAAAAAAAAAAAAAAATAACTCGGTCACCGACTGAGGCAATTTGATCATATCTGGTTATCGAAGAGAGAAAGCTGATGTGACAAGATCATGCTCGGTCACAACTGTGTCCAGCCTAAACACCCTCCTGCTTTTACTCTCTTGACCCATTGTCTTTAGGTACCGCGCCACCGCGGTCCCGGATATGCGTTTTTCCCAATATGTGACACTCATGAATTATCCGTTACTACTTTCAAAAAAGAAATTGGACATGATAATTTGATTATAGTTACGAACTTTATTATACTTGTAAAAATGTCCACCGAAATGATGATGGAGCTGTTTCTTTTTTAGTAATCACGCTCGATCGAAACATATGGAATT
>OU343223.1:243851710-243936554 GCA_910596185.1 Chrysanthemum makinoi | reverse complement strand
TTATATCGAAATTTATATCAAAATTTTTATATCAAAATTATATCGAAAAATTTATATTTTTTTGTTTTTTTTTTTTTATATTGAAATTTGCATTGAAAACTATATTGAAATATATATTGAAACGAATAAATTTTATATTGAAATTTATCTCGAAATTTATATATATATATATATATATATATATATATATATATATACTAGTAAATCGTACTAGATTATATGAATGATAAATGGTTTTGTACTAAGCATTCGAAACAAGGCCGCCTTGTTATCCAACATTTTAAGAGGGGAACCAACGTTTGAAATAGAAATGTTTTGTAATAAAAGAGTCATTAAATGTTTCGAGGTACGTTTATCGAAGGTGTCATTATGAATATTTAATGTCATTTATGTGTTGTGCATGGGTTACGGATGACCTAATGTTGGATCGATGTACTCTAACTAAACTAACTTAAATAGCTTGTTAAGGGTTTAATAACCTCGGATAAATCCTAAGTTATTAACAATGAAACACTGAGTAATCTCTATTAAGTACGCGGAATTTACTTAACAAAGCTAAGAAGATTTAACTTTAACAATATTATTAACAACTCTAAAAGCGCTTGTTATGCAGTTCTTTTAACAACTCTAAAACTCTAATAATGATCGTACTTTAGGATTCTAAAAACATATATAAAAACTCGTACCTCTAATGCCAATCTAGGGGTCCTTTTATAGGCTTAAGGATAACCGTAGTCGGTTTACAATTTGTATCCTTGTACGACAAGTAATCTAAACAAAGAACATTCTAGAATAAACAAGATTTCCATAAAATATAGCAGTTCTTTAGCTTTGCAGTACTTTGACTTCGACAGCAGTACTTTGACTTTTTACTCAGCAGTACTTTGACTTTAATCATATTTGTCAATCTTCAGCACTTTCATATCCCAACAATCCTCCCCTAACTTTAATTCTACTTGCTTGACTTCAAGTTCCTTTGTAAACTTATCTTTAACATCTCCATCTTCAAGGAAAGATTGTGTCTTTGTCTTTGGATTGTATCTTTGTATTCTCTGTGCTTATATCATCATTATCAAAGTATTCTTTAGAAATTATTCTTTACAGCATCCTTAATCAGTAATCTCTTTTCAGAAACAGTCAGCAAGCTCCATCTTTTCAGCAACATTAGACAATTTGTACATTAAGTCAGTTTAAGTTTCAGTCTATTCTCATCACTTCCTGGTGTGTAAACTCCTGTGAGAGGTGAATCATTGAAAATTTAATGGATTTGATGTCTCTTTACCAAAGCCATTAACTCTGGAGTAGCCAAATGTTTTGATGTGTAAGATCATGGTACATTGATAACCATATAATTTTTAGCAAATCAGCAGCTATCAACAGATTTGATTTGTCTTTACCAAAAGTTGTACCCTTTTGGACTAGTTAGTTCTTGCAACCATGGTGAACTAATTACCATATAATGGTTTTTCCACAGCCTTTACCACAAGCCATTTTCTTGTGGGCTAGCCAACTCTTCACATTACTGATATGGTGAGTTGATTACCATACAAGTTATTAGCAAGTTGTCAACTATAAAACGGATTTGAGATATCTTTACCAGAGCCGTTTGCTCATGGATTAGCCAATGCTTTTGTAACCATGGTGGATTGATAACCTATTGCTGTTACCATCTCAAAAACCATTTATTTCTTTTAACCTTTGTTTCAAAATATTTATCACTTAACAAAAGTTTTCTTTTCAAAATCATTAACTGGTTTAAAACTGCAAGCAATACTTTGATGAAAGTACTGTTTGATCAACAATACTTTAAATAAAGTACTAATACTTCAAAAATAATTTATTCAATAAAGATTCATACCAGTTATTCATGCATCATCATCAGCCATAGTCGTCCATCTGATAAACAATTTGATGACCAAAAGTGCAGTTTCATTATCTTCTTCAACTTCCATCCCATGTTCTAGCATTCTCCTCATGAGATCTGATGTAAGAGGATATCTTCTATCTGCTAACATGTGAATCATAGTCCCATCTTCTAACTCTAGAACATGTACTCCAGATTCTTCAAAGAATCTCCAGCTGATAATCTCCCAATCTTCCTGATTTTTCCAAATCTCAGCAGTGCTTGTTTCTTCAGTTTCCCAAACAGTTGTGAGATCTCCAAGCAAGATTAAACCAACTCCTTCTGATGGAATGTGTTCAAAGTATTCTTGCACCAAATGATATAGATGAAATAAATCCTCTCTATCTATTATGTGCAAAAGATCCCATACCATATTAAACACTCTGAAGCTTTCATCTTCTCTATGAAACATCAGATAATTCCCATCTTTAGAATCTACAACTTCAAAAGTAGTTATTGGAGACTTTTTCTTCTTTTTATCTGTCTTCTTTTCTGCATCAGCTTTAGAATACTCAAATTCTACAATTCTTAAGTAATTCCTTAGTTCATCATTAGTATCAGACCTTAACTCAACTTTCTTTGATGGCTGTTGATCTTCAACTTCAGTTGTTCTCTTTCTTTTTAAGCTTCCTTTTGTTTCATCTTCTTTCTGAGTATCATCATCTTTATAGTCTTTGATACTATCAACTTGTTTCTGATAAGCTTCTCTAACAGCTTCATACAAACCTTTTATCTCAACATAATTCAACTTATTCAATCCAATATATCCTTGCTTCTTTAAATAAGCCATCATTGCATTCCTTTCCTTAGCACGATTTGGTCTTCTTGGTAGAGCAGAAACAGGAATAGGTGACTGTAATGTTTCAGCAGCTTCAGCATTCAATTCTTCTTGCAATTTCTTAGCTGCTTATCTATCCTTAGCTTCTTCAATATCCTTAGCTTCTCTATCCTTAGCCTCTTCAATATCAATTTCAGCATTCAATTCAGCTTGAAACTTTCTAACTGCTTCCTCATTCATAGCAACTTGAGCAGCCCTTATTTTTGCTAAAGTGAGCTTCTTTTTCTTTGTTTCTACCATCTTACCTTTTCCTTTATCCTTAGGATCTATAGTAGGTTGAGAAGCTTGTGGTTGTTCTTCAGCAACTCCTGGAATAGTCACACCTCTTGGTCTTGATAGATTTTGCAATACCTCAGCTGCAATTTCATCACTTGCAGTATGTTCAGCCATAGGTGTATCAGCTTCTTCTTCTTGTGGAATTGTTGAAGGACCAGCTTCTTCATCAAAATTTAACACCCTTGGTGTAATTAATTCTTGTCGAGATGTTTCTTGAAGACCGGTACTTTGATCAGCAGTACATTGAACTCTAATGCTTTCTTCCTCAGTACTTTTAACTTGAACTTGCACTTCAGTACTTTGAGGTTGATCATCAGTACCTTGAGGTTCAGCTTCTTTATCTGTATATGTTAGAGCATCTTCATTCAAATTCTTATCTTCCAATTTCCTCCCTAATTGGAATGAAGATTTTGCTTTGGAACCTTTTTGCTTTTGGTCTTCTTAAACGCCTTTGTTCTTCTTTTTTAGCTTTGACCCATAACCTATGATGTTTCACTAAGGGCCAAATAGACTTCTTGAATCTCCTAAACTTGATCTTCAATTGTGCTATCTGTGCAACTTGAGCCTCAGTGTTTTCTCTTCAATCTGACTACTCCCTTCCTCAGAACATAATATCCAACACCAAACCTTCAGGGGGTATAGTAGCTCGATCTTCTTCAAAAGATGATGAGAAAATAGGAACATCTTGTTCTGGTGATGCCATAGGAGGAGTAGTATGGTGAGATGAGGTGGGAGAAACTTCAGTACCTTCATTAACATCAGTACCTTGTGAGCGTACCCTTGATGCGCGGTCTTTGAGATGCAGTACCTTGAAGAAACATTACCTCTTCAGACGCATACCTTCTCTTTCATCACTAGCTTCAGCCTCATCTCGAATAGCTTGAACAATCTCTATCATTGAAGTAGTCAATGGAGTGTTCCTTCCAGTGAATAAATCACTCTTCCTAGCCATGAAAGTGAAAATCTTGGCTGGTTGTGTGTGACAATCCGTACTTTCAGGTCATTTCTCGACACCGTTCATGTCTCATTATTTCAACATTTTAGTAAACTTGGTTTACTTGTTTCAAATTCGCGTAACCTTGGAAGTTTAGCGGCGAATTCATGATCATGACATCACGTACATTTCATATGGACTATGATTAGTCTACATTTCATTGACATCATGTGCATCTCATTAGTACATTCACGACATTTCATTTCACCCTTCAACGCGTAATTTTTATATTTAATAATTTTTATCGCGTGAGTTTTTATTTTGATTATTTAACCCGTTACTTTCAAAAATGATCCCGAGGTATTTTTAAACTTACATTTAGTTCATAAAACTATATTTTTAGTTTTCCTAGTGTTTCAAATTTATTTGGTATTTTAATCGTTAAAGTTTAATTATTACGTCGTTTTTTCTTAAAATTGTACGATAATTATTTTAGCACTCAATTTTCACAAGGAAAGTATTTTTACAATTTTTATTATCTCAATACCTTCTATTTTGAGCTATTAAAAACTTACTTGTACCAAAAAGTTACAACTATCTACACTTTCTTTACATTTTCTTACAAAGTACAATTAATACATAAAGTAATACAAGTAATAGTTTAAAAAAAAAAAAAAAAAAAATATATATGATTGGGATACAAGATCCATGAAATCCGGCCATAGGGAGGGGGGGGAGGTGATTTCATTTATTAAGTTGGAAAATCTTGTCTTTGATAATACATATTTATACTCAAACTCATTCATTTCACATAATACACAAAGTGCTAGCAAGAAAAACTTTTCTCTCTTCTTCCTTACCTCTCCTAACCGGCCATATATCAAGGTGCCAAAGGGATCAAGATTTTTCAAGTTCAAGTGTTTATCAATCTAGTTTATACTCTTTTTATGGTTTTGAAATAAAAACCAAGAGTATTTAGGATAATCCTTGTTACCTACACCTCTTCATTATCACTAGTAAGCATGTTTTCATCATTTTTATGTTTCCTCTTTCATTTCATATGTTTCTTATCATTATTGGAGCTATTATGCAAGTTATGTGATTTATACCATTTATTTCATGATTTTTGAGTTATATATACATATTGGTCATCCTATAAATATTCCCTTGGTATTCTTTGGTCTTGATGGTGATTAGGAACCCATGACACCCTAAGAAGGTGTATGGTAGGATTAGGTTAGCTTTGGAGTTGATTTGAAGGGATTAGAATAGGTTTTGTCCGAGAAAAACTATTTTCAATACGTATATAAAGAGGTTCTGTCCTTGTTTCATTTTTCTGGAAAAACCGACAGTAGGTACGAATTTTGGCCTTGATATTTAGAAAATATACTTAAAAACGAATCCGTGGCCGCTTGAACGGAATAAAACGGAGTTATAACGAGATAGTTATGGATTTTACAAGTTTGACGACGAAAATTATAGTTTTCTGAAATTTCAGCATGCTGTTTTTTTACATTGTTCGGTCAAAAACGAGCCTTAAGCTTCACAAATTATTTCGACTTGTCAAAAATATAATAGTATACTTTGATACGAAGCTAAGGACGTATAAAACGTAGAAAACGGATTTGAAACGACAAAGATATGCACTTTTTCATAAACTTGCCGTAACTAATTTTCTGCACACAATTAGCCAAAACCACTATCTTTAACCCTTATTATCTTTATGTTCGAGACCTTTTGGACGAAAACTCCTGAACTGAAACTTTTAGATATCGATACAAACTTTCCAAAACAGTCGAGTTCGTTCTCTAACGATCGACGTACACTGTTTTACGACTAGTTTTCCAAAGCCATTTTTGTTAATTTCATAAAATTTCCGACGACATTGTTTTGCGACGAAAAGTGAAAATTTCACCATAAATCATTATAAAACCATTGTAGGATGACATTTTGACGTAAAAACATGTAAAGTCATTTTTGAAGGTTCGAGACGTCAAAAGAGCATTTTTCGACGACGAGTAATATTTTCAAAACCAGTAAATGGTATAAATAACATACGAAGTGCATGCATAACATTACATTGCAACTCATGACATATCATATCATTGATAATAGGTCCCGGTTGACGCATTACATTATAAACCTCAGTGTACTCACTTTTGCCATTGTTCCAGTTTATCCAAGTGAGTTTCGTAGCCCCTACTTTTATTTGTTTTCATAACTGTTTTGGGGGAGATACATGCTCAAACTGTTTTCATTTGCGTTCATAAGTACTTTAAATTTATCATGAGTACCATTGTTTCTAATCAAAGTTATACTATATAAATTGTTCTTGTTTGCGTGCTACGGAACTACGTCGTATAACGTTCTAAATCAGTTGACTACTGATAAATTGGGTTAAGTGCTATTGATTATGTGCTATTGTTCTAAGTCGAGTAAGTGCTATGATTATGTGCTATTGTTCTACGTCGAGTTAGGTACTAGTGTGAATTCATTTGACATCATATGTTTGGAACATAAACTATATACATTCCGGCAGTGGGTTGTGAACACACAGGTTGCAAGTTTTGTATGGGCGGAGACTTGGAACGAGTGGATTTACAATGCCTTTGCTACATAAACGATTTCGATACATTGAGTCATGCACTATTTTTGTGAATTCATTTGACATCATATGTTTGGAACATAAACTACACACATTCTGGCAGTGGGTTGTGAACACAGGTTGCAAGTTTTGTATGGGCGGGACTTGGAACTGAGTGGATTTACAATGCCTTTGCTACATAAACGATTTTGAAAGTCTTTACATTTCAACGATTTACAATGCCTTTGCTACATAAACGATTTTGGAAGGCTCACATTTCAAAACAAACTCTATGAACTCACTCAACCTTTGTGTTGACACTTTTAGCATGTTTTTATCTCAGGTACCTAAGGCATTCACTTCATGGCATGCATTTGGACACCTCATGGAGTCGTGGTGACGACGCGTCTTTCTTGGGATTTATATTCTTTAAAAACATCGTTTGACTGTACTAAACTTATTTTCCGCACAAGTTGATTTTCATTTGGGACCTACTTTGTAAACTCTGATTGTTTTATTAAATCAAACGATGTATTTTTCCAAACGACACTTTAGGTCGTTCAATATAACTGTGATTGTGATGCTATGACAGTCAATCCCCAGGAATTCCATTCCGCTGCAAAACAGGTAATTTGGGGGTGTGACAGATTGGCATCAGAGCTTCAGTTATATAGAACTAGGTTGCATCATTGACCCTAGACTATAACTACATTATCATAGCATCTCATCATTTCATCATAAGTACATGTTCACTCACATGCGGTTTTACGTACATTTTTTCGAGTTATTCACTTTCATTTCACGTCGATTGTCACATGGATGCCTTTACATGCCCATCCCATTATCTTTTCCCCATACTCTAACGTGGAGAATTCCTTGTCATTCCCTATCACAATTTTTATATCAATTGACTCATCACCGATAACGTCGAATACCGAGATAAACCTTTAAATAGGGCGAAGTCGCTCTCACTCCTTTGTTTCACCACTAACATGTCGAGTTACACTTTATTCACACATTAAGTCTCTAAACCATCATACATTGAAGCACTTACAACACCTCATAACCCATCTTTTCGGAAACTGTCGATCATTTTGAAATATAACATCAAACTTATCATCACTTATCACATTTCTTTGGAGAGTTTATTATTAACATCGGATTTTGCTACGTCTCACCCTTCCTCTTGTTTTGAAGAAGATATGGCACCGAAGAAAGCAACAGTTGAAATGAACCAAGCAGCAATTCAAAAGTTGGTGAATGATAGCATAGCGGATGCTTTAAGAACTGTAAGGGAAACGGTGGCTGCTGCTGCTGCCGAGGCCGCGACTGCTGCTGTAGCCGCAAGGCTTGCTACTACTACTGGAAATACCGGAGGATCCGGAGTTAAGAAATGTTCGTACAAAGATTTCAAAAGTGGTGAACCCACTAAGTTTCGAGGTACCGAGGGAGCTACAGCTATGGTTAGATGGTTTGAAAAGTTGGAATCGGTATTTTTGCTTTGTAACTGTCCGGATGATAGTAAAGTTAAGTTTGCTACGAGCACCTTACTCGATGGAGCGTTGTCATGGTGGAATTCATACGCTCAACCGATTGGTATGGAAAATGCTTCTAAGCTTACGTGGGAGGAATTTAAGAGCTTGGTGACTAAGAAGTTTTGTCCTCGAACAGAAATCAAAAAGTTGGAGACGGAGTTCTATGAATTGGTCACGATTGGGTACGACATTGACACATACATTCGAAGATTCCAGGAATTAGCCGCGTTATGCCCGTCGATGGTATCGGATAATGAAAAGTTGCTAGAGGCTTTTATTGGAGGACTTCCCGAGGTTATTCAAGGAGATGTGACATCTTTTGATCCACAAACAATCGAGGAAGCTATTCGAGTTACTCAGAAGTTGATGGCACAAGTGGTGAAGCGAGGTAGGTACACCAACACCAACGAAACAACAACACCCCAACAACCGCACCAACTACAACAATGACCAAAACAACAACAACAACGACGATAACCAAATCAACAACAACAAAAGAAAATGGGAAAATGACCAGGAAGGTTATGATAACGACAACCGAAACCATAACACTAACCATCACCAACAACATAATAGAAGACAAGAAGTCGCCAGGGTCTATGTTGCTGCACCAACCAGGGGAAGAGCTTATGCAGGAAACTTACCGCGATGCCACCAATGCACGCTACATCATAATGGTCCATGTGGTATATGCTTTAGCTGTCACAAAGTAGGACACCTTGCTAAGGACTGTAAGGGCAAAGCCGTAGTCACATGCTTCGGATGTGGGGAGCGAGGACACTATCGGAATCAATGTCCTCAAAAACAAGGTCAACAAGTCGAAGGTGCTCATGGGAATGTATATATGTTAGAAGGAACTCGTCAAGGTATCAACGACGCGGAAGACTGAAGGAGTTCGGAAACTAACAGTCTTATTTCTTCTTATGTGCTATGTTGTACTAAGTATATGTTTTCCATCGTACCCGAATCTTTATAACCTAAGATGTACTACTTTTGCTAAACCACTCGTTGTAAAATATTCTCATCTATCGTACTTCATTTTTATTCCGATTTGTTATTATTTACGAGGATTTTAATTCTTTTTACTTTAACTATCATTTTAACGACACTTCTCCACGTCTTCTCTCCTCGATGTTCATCACAATTTTAACCTCAGTTGACTCAACACCAAACAACATATGAGTCGATTAGTCCAAGCATTGCATAGTTACTCCTAAATTATACATAGCCTGATCACCTATGTCTAATTCAGGAAGAATCATGCAATGAAGGGAGTAGTAGGCTTATATGAGTAAGCAATTCCGTAATCGAACCAAATTTTCAAAAGATTTTCTTCAAACCACTTGTTTCCAGTTTGATCCGCGTGACAGTTCTTGTTTGATGAGTTGCAAAGATCGAGCTAGAAACAAGTTGTTACCTAAACCGATTTAGCCTAATCTCATGACAGTTCTTGTTTGATGAGTTGTGAGATTAAGTGAAAATCGGTTACCAAAAAGTCTTTTGAGGGTTTTGCTCGGGAATGGGAAAGTTTGCTACATCAACCCTAAACCCTTAGACCTAACAACGATTGAATTCAGGGACTGAATTCCTTTTTGGATGGGCGAATGTGACAATCCGTACTTTCAGGTCATTTCTCGACACCGTTCATGTCTCATTATTTCAACATTTTAGTAAACTTGGTTTACTTGTTTCAAATTCGCGTAACCTTGGAAGTTTAGCGGCGATTCATGATCATGACATCACGTACATTTCATATGGACTATGATTAGTCTACATTTCATTGACATCATGTGCATCTCATTAGTACATTCACGACATTTCATTTCACCCTTCAACGCGTAATTTATATTTAATATTTTTATCGCGTGAGTTTTTATTTTGATTATTTAACCCGTTACTTTCAAAAATGATCCCGAGGTATTTTTAAACTTATATTTAGTTCATAAAAACTATATTTTTAGTTTTCCTAGTGTTTCAAATTTATTTGGTATTTTAATCGTTAAAGTTTAATTATTACGTCGTTTTTCTTAAAATTGTACGATAATTATTTTAGCACTCAATTTTCACAAGGAAAGTATTTTTACAATTTTTATTATCTCAATACCTTCTATTTTGAGCTATTAAAAACTTACTTGTACCAAAAAGTTACAACTATCTACACTTTCTTTACATTTTCTTACAAAGTACAATTAATACATAAAGTAATACAAGTAATAGTTTAAAAAAAAAAAAAAAAAAAATATATGATTGGGATACAAGATCCATGAAATCCGGCCTAGGAGGGGGGGGAGTGATTTCATTTATTAAGTTGGAAAATCTTGTCTTTGATAATACATATTTATACTCAAACTCATTCATTTCACATAATACACAAAGTGCTAGCAAGAAAAACTTTTCTCTCTTCTTCCTTACCTCTCCTAACCGGCCATATATCAAGGTGCCAAAGGGATCAAGATTTTTCAAGTTCAAGTGTTTATCAATCTAGTTTATACTCTTTTTATGGTTTTGAAATAAAAACCAAGAGTATTTAGGATAATCCTTGTTACCTACACCTCTTCATTATCACTAGTAAGCATGTTTTCATCATTTTTATGTTTCCTCTTTCATTTCATATGTTTCTTATCATTATTGGAGCTATTATGCAAGTTATGTGATTTATACCATTTATTTCATGATTTTTGAGTTATATATACATATTGGTCATCCTATAAATATTCCCTTGGTATTCTTTGGTTTTGATGGTGATTAGGAACCCATGACACCCTAAGAAGGTGTATGGTAGGATTAGGTTAGCTTTGGAGTTGATTTGAAGGGATTAGAATAGGTTTTGTCCGAGAAAAAAACTATTTTCAATACGATATAAAAGGTTCTGCCCTTGTTTCATTTTCTGGAAAAACCGACAGTAGGCACGAAATTTTGGCCTTGATATTTAGAAAATATACTTTAAAGCGAATCCGTGGCCGCTTGAACGGAATAAGCGGAGTTATAACGAGTAAGTTATGGATTTTACAAGTTTGAACGCAACGAAAATTATAGTTTTCTAGAAATTTCAGCATGTTGTTTTACATTGTTCGGGTCAAAAACGAGCCTTAAGCTTCACAAATTATTTCGACTTGTCAAAAATATATTAGTATACTTTGATACGAAGCTAAGGACGTATAAAACGTAGGAAACGGATTTGAAACGACAAAGATATGCACTTTTTCATAAACTTGCCGTAACTAATTTTATGCACACAATTAGCCAAACCACTATCTTTAACCCTTATTATCTTTATGTTGGAGACCTTTTGGGCGAAAACTCTGACTGAAACTTTAGATATCGATACAAACTTTCCAAAACAGTCGAGTTCGTTCTCTAACGATCGGCGTATCGCTGTTTTACGACTAGTTTTCCAAAGCCATTTTGTTAATTTCATAAAATTCGGCGACATTGTTTTTGCGACGAAAAGTGAAAATTTCACCATAAATCATTATAAAACCATTGTAGGATGAAATTTTACGTAAAAAGTAAAACATGTAAAGTCATTTTTGAAGGTTCAAGACGTCAAAAGAGCATTTTTCGACGACGAGTAATATTTTCAAAAACCCGTAAATGGTATAAATAACATACGCAGTGCATGCATAACATTACATTGCAACTCATGACATATCATATCATTGATAATAGGTCCCGGTTGACGCATTACATTATAAACCTCAGTGTACTCACTTTTGCCATTGTTCCAGTTTATCCAAGTGAGTTTCGTAGCCCCTACTTTTATTTGTTTTCATAACTGTTTTGGGGGAGATACATGCTCAAACTGTTTTCATTTCGTTCATAAGTACTTTAAATTTATCATGAGTACCATTGTTTCTAAATCAAAGGTTATACTATATAAATTGTTCTTGTTTGCGTGCTACGGAACTACGTCAGATAACGTTCTAAATCGGTTGACTCTTGATAAATTGAGTTAAGTGCTATTGATTATGTGCTATTGTTCTAAGTCGAGTTAAGTGCTATTGATTATGTGCTATTGTTCTACGTCGAGTTAGGTACTAGTGTGAATTCATTTGACATCATATGTTTGGAACATAAACTATATACATTCCGGCAGTGGGTTGTGAACACACAGGTTGCAAGTGTTGTATGGGCGGGACTTGAACCGAACTGAGGTGGATTTACAATGCCTTTGCTACATAAACGATTTCGATACATTGAGTCATGCACTATTTTTGTGAATTCATTTGACATCATATGTTTGGAACATAAACTACACACATTCTAGGGTGGGTTGTGAACACACGAGGTTGCAAGTTTTGTATGGGCGGGACTTGGGGTGAGTGGATTTACAATGCCTTTGCTACATAAACGATTTTGAAAGTCTTTACATTTCAACGATTTACAATGCCTTTGCTACATAAACGATTTTGGAAGGCTCACATTTCAAAACAAACTCTATGAACTCACTCAACCTTTGTGTTGACACTTTTAGCATGTTTTTATCTCAGGTACCTAAGGCATTCACTTCATGGCATGCATTTGGACACCTCATGGAGTCGTGGTGACGACGCGTCTTTCTTGGGATTTATATTCTTTAAAAACATCGTTTGACTGTACTAAACTTATTTTCCGCACAAGTTGATTTACATTTGGGACCTACTTTGTAAACTCTGATTGTTTTATTAAATCAAACGATGTATTTTTCCAAACGACACTTTAGGTCGTTCAATATAACTGTGATTGTGATGCTATGACAGTCAATCCCCAGGAATTCCATTCCGCTGCAAAACAGGTAATTTGGGGGTGTGACATTGTGCCACAACAGGTAAAAGACTTATAGGCTTTGGTACATCTGAAAGTTGTTTATTCAAGAAGACTTGAATAAATCTCGGATACATTAACCATCTTGATCCATGAGAGATGTGTGAGAGCATTCCATATAAGATTAGCCTTGAAAAGTTGAACATACGGTTTGTAGCCAATCCTACCAGTGCAGATGCAATGTTTGAACCAAATTGCTCCCAAGAAGTACTTTTAGAGCTGATACAATGAAGAAAAACATGTACCAAATACTTCCAATGTGGACTGAACAAGGGTTTCTTGAATGTTGTTGTGTCAACCAAAGACCCTTCATATCCAATATCTCTTAGTGTATCCCAAAGAAGCTGTTTATCAAACCTAATAGCTCCTTCTGCATCATCAAACAATAAATCTTCACAAATTGATGCTTCAGTAATCTTGACAAGCCTTCCAGCAACTTTAGCTTGAATATAAGATTCATCATTTTCCACATGCGTCCTTGCAGTTTCCCAAAACTGCTGTATCCAGGGCTTAATAATATCAGGTTCCACCAAAAGCGCATAACTGATTGGGGAACCAGTTAAGAAATCAATTATGTCATGGAAGATGACATTGGCCTCTGTTTTATCTAAATTCGCCACCATGTTGTGTTTCGAAACTGTGTGTAGATTTGCCATGGATGATTGAAAAAGATATGGAGTCTTGAATACGTAAGTGTGTGAGAGAGAGAAAATATGGAAAAGATTATAAAGTATAAAGTTGAGAGGGAAATTCGGAGAGTAGTTATTTATAGGTAGGATTTGAAAAATCACAACCCATAATAACAAAGTTACCGTTATTTGAATTCACCCCTCAATATTACCGTGGAAGCATGCGTTGATAAGACAAACAGTTCTTTCCACGTGCGCAGTACTTTCCAGAGCAGTACTTTCAAAGCAGTACTTTCATAAAACCAAAAAGCAGTACTTTTTCATCTTCTTCTCTATAATAACAAACACTCCATTTGAGGATTGGATTTCCTCCCCTTAAGCAAAGCACATGACTGTCTAACTAACTAACCAATCCTCCCCTTAAATATAGCTTAATAATTAATCGTGCCAATACTCACCACCAAGTGATTAAATCTTGAAACATCAAATCCTTTGGTGAGTAAATCAGCTACATTATCATCTGTATGCACCTTGAAAACATTAATGAGCCTATGCTCATAACAATCTCTGATGAAGTGGTGCCTAATCTGAATGTGCTTGGTCTTGGAATGATAAACTGGATTCTTCACAATGCAAATGGTACTCTCATTATCAATATTGATAGGAGTATTCTTGAAATTGAACCCATAATCCAATAGTTGATTCTGCATCCACAAAACTTGTCCACAACAACTTGCAGCAGCCACATATTCTGCTTCAGTAGAGGATGTTGCTGCAATTGTTTGCTTCTTACACTGCCATGAAACTAATCTTCTTCCAAGATATTGGCATCCTCCAGTGGTTGATCTTCTGTCATAGTTGTCACCTGCATAATCACTATCTGAAAAAGCTTCCAAGTGAAAAGGTGAATCCTTTGGATACCACAACCCTAACTTAGGTTGTTGTTTCAAATAACAGAAAATTCTCTTCACTGCATTCATATGAGAGACCTTAGGTGAGACTTGATATCTTGCACATAAACAAACAGCAAACATGAAATCAGGCCTAGATGCGTATAAAGGTACATAAGACAGCCAATCATTGATCTGTATAACTTGACTTCAACAGGTTGTCCATCTTCATCCTTGCCCAATGAGTTGATAGATTTAATAGGTGTAGTAACATGCTTCATTGCATCAAAATTGAACTTCTTAAGTATGTCAGATACATACTTGTCTTGACTTATGAAAATTCCCTCCTTTGACTGCTTAACTTGAAGTCCCAAAAAGAAAGTTAACTCACCCATTGAACTGATTAGAAATTCATTCTGCATCAGCTTCTCAAACTCCTTGACCATAGATTGTTTTGTAGCTCTAAAGATGATATCATCTACATATACTTGAACCAACATGATATCCGTCTTGTCTCTCTTGATAAACAAAGTCTTGTCTATAGCTCCTCTCCTGTAACCATGTTGCAATAAGAAGGTAGAGAGCCTTTCATACCAAGCTCTAGGTGCTTGATGTAAGCCATACAGAGCCTTAACCACTTTATAGACTTTTTTTGGATGGGTAGGATCTTCAAAACCAGGAGGTTGTTTAACATAGACCTCCTCAGTAATCTTGCCATATAAAAAGGCACTCTTGACATCCATTTGATAAACCTGAAATCCCATATATGATGCAAAATCAAGGAAGATTCGAATTGCTTCAATCCTTACTACAGGAGCAAATACTTCATCATAATCTACTCCTTCTTCTTATCATGGCCTTGTGCAACTAACCTTGCCTTGTTCTTGATAACATTCCCTCTTTCATCTCTCTTGACTCACGAACACCCATCTTGTACCAATGACTTTCTTTCCATCAGGTAGATCACATAATACCCAAACTTCTTGAAGCTTGAATTGAAGAAGTTCTTCTTGCATAGCTTCAACCCAACTCTCTTTAGTTAATGCCTGAGCTATATTCTTGGGTTCTTCTTGAGAGATAAAGCAAGTGAACAGGCATGTTTGATGGTCCTTATGATTTAACCTGTTTTGTTTATAAACAAAGCTATGCAAAGCATTATGTGGTGTAGAATAACCCTGTTAGCCTTAATAGTTTTTATTAGAAGTGATGGTCATTCACATTTAGGAACTTTGTAACGTGTGTTAGATATCGTGATAGAATAGTCATCGGGCTCGTGGATTGGGCTAAGCTAATTGATTAAAAGATAAGCTAGCCATTGATAAGCTTATGTATCCCAAGCCCAATCCAAGTCCAATTCGTGGCCCTTGCCAAGCCCATTAAGGTATTGTTGTAAGGAACTATAAATACCCCTCAAATGGTCATTTGAGGGGTGTGCTTGAAAGTGTGTGTGTGTGTGTATTTTCTCTCTCAAGGAATATACAACTTTATTGTGTTTATCTTATCATCTCACATACACGGTTTTATAAACATCAAGTCACCATCTCATCTTTATCTTTTCTTTCTTTTACTCATATGTTTGTGTTTGGGTTTCACGAGTTCTACGCATAACTTTGGTTAACGTGGGTACTTTGTGATAAGGTTGATATATCGTAGTGGTCCTACAATTGGTATCAGAGCTTTCCTAGCAATGGTTTAGGAGTGTTTTGGTTGAAGTTTTTTTTGTGGTGTTACGCGTAGTTTCGTTCTCAAAAGTGTCACGCATAAAGCTTTAATTTTTGCACTTAAAAATTCAAGATTCTTGTGGTTTAAGGTTTATTTGGTGCTAAAGTTTCAGTTTTTTGCAAAAAGTTCGAAGCTTTACGGGTTTTTCTTCAAGTTTGAACTCGTGTTTTTGAAGGTGGTCATTTCTACTCGTAACTTTTATAAGCACTTTGGGTGAAAAAGGTCAAAAGATTTGTGTTATTGGAGTGGTTTTAAGGCTATCTGTGCAAGAGAAATCGTTTGAATCATTGAAATTTTTACGAGTAGGTCAAAACCCTAGTTCTACTCGTAAGAAAGTCAACTTCGCATAAGGTTCTACTCGTAACTTTTTGGTGCAGATTCTTCGAGCTTAAATGGTGACTCAGTGCTTCCCTCACTTGGATAAGTTTGTGGAACACTTCGACTTTGGATATCTCTTACACTGTGATAGTGTAAAGGATTTTTGGGCAAAACCCTAATCTTACGCATAAGTTTCGACTTACGCGTAGAATACTTACGATAAGCATTTTTCTTACGCCTAAGTTTTCCTTACGCATAAGCTAAATCTTACGCATAACTTTTTCTACTCGTAACTTTAAACTTACGCATAAGATCCTACGCCTAAGGAATCCTACGCCTAAGATCCTATGCCTAAGGAATCCTACGCATAAGCTTCCTACGCATAAGATCCTACTCGTAACCATTTCCTACTCGTAACTTCAGTTCTCTACGCCTAAGCTTTTTCAACTCATAAGGTTTAAAAAAAAAAAAAAGAGTTTTTTGGCGGGAAAACTTGAGTAAAATTTAAATTTTTGAGGAGACTAAACGTTCAATTTTTACGCGAAATTCAAATTTTGGTTTAACTGTGAAAATTTTGGTCAAAAATTCAAATTTTTGGGCCTAAATTCAAATTTTTCGGGTCAAATTTGGCGTCAAAAGTGTCATAACTCAAATTTTTCATACGACCTTAGAATTGATTTTTATAGTGAATTTCAAATTTTGGGAGAATTTTTTTTTTTGCCTAAGAACCAAGGTTACGAGTACGACTTTCAGAATCACCTCAACCGAGTTTAATCTTCATCAACCACAACTCCTTTATCGTTGAATCGATCCTACATCAACTTTATCAGATCATACCTTCATCAATGGCTACTCAACAAGACATTCATGCAGCCGGTGCTGAAAACCGACCTCCTATGTTGGCAAAAGGTGGTTATCTTCAATGGACAAGTCGTATGCTTCGTTACATCAAGACCAAACCTAATGGAAAACTCATGATTAAATCCATTCAAGATGGACCCTTCAAGCCTCGACAAGTTCATGTACCTGGAAATGCAGATGCAACACCTCCCGTCCAACCACCTTCTCGTCTTCAATACGAATCGAATACCTGCAGAGGATTAGAAACAAGTCGAAGCAGATGACATGGCAATTCATATTATCCAACTGGGTTTACCTATAGACATCTTTGTTCCGGTAGACAGTTGTGAAACTGCTTTCGATATGTGGGAACGTGTTAGACGACTTTGTCATGGAACATAAATTGGTCATCAAGACATGGAGAACAAGTTGCTAACTGAATGGGAAAAGTTCACATCTACACCAGTAGAATCCATTGAATCCTACTATGGAAGGTTTTGCACTTTGATGAATGAGCTAATCAGAAACAAGCTGACACCCAGAACTATCGTTCAAAACATCAAGTTCCTGAACAATCTTCCAGAAGAATGGGGACGATATGTCACTATTGTCAACCAAACAAAAGACTTACATTAGGTGAACTTTGATCAACTAAACGATTTTCTGAAACAAAACCAAGCTGAAGTGAATGAAGTCAGGAAAGAAAGATTGGCAAAGAATCATGATCCACTAGCACTCATTGCAAAGACTCAACCTTCAGTGAATACACTACAACAAGCTTCATCATCTTCCAACAACAACAACTTGCAGCAATATATTCCACAACCACAACAACAATTCTATCCACAAGAACAACAAGTCTTTCAACAACAGTATCCACAATACTAGGAATAAGGAATCACAGATCTCGAATCTGATCAAGAAGACCCTATGTCCCAAATACTTTCTCTCTTGGGAAAAGTAATCAAAGGTCGCTATTCCACACCTACTAACAACAACCAAAGGATATCATCAAACACTCGCAACAGGCAAATTGCTCCACCGAGAGTGAATATGGGTCATCCAGGACAAATGGTTGGAGTTATTGGGAATCAGCAGGGATATGCTACTGGATTTCGTATGGGTAATCAGGCAGTTCCGTATCAGGGTAATCAGTTGGGTCAGAATGTTGGAAATCATATTGGACAAAATGTTAGGAATAGAGCAGTGGGTAATCATAATGGGTATGTTGCAGCTTCAGTCGTTGGGAATTATGGAAATGTGCATCAGGTAATCAGTTAAGTGTTACAACTGTCAAGGAGTGGGTCACATGGCAAGAAACTGTCCCACTAAGCCGCACAAAAAGAATGGTGATTATCTTCGGAAAGCTGCTCTGTTAGCAGATAAGCAAGAAGCGGGGTTACAGTTGAGTGCTGAGGAAATTGACTTTTTCGCTATTGTGGATGAATTGGAAGACCTCGAGGAACTCAATGCGAATTGCATCTTCATGGCAAATCTTCAAGAAGCTAAGTATGACAGGTCGAAAGACTCACCTCCTGTCTATGACGCCAATACGATTCTGAGGTACCAATCATTGATCCATGTTATAACAATGTCATATTTGATGTGTTTACTCATGACGAACAGAATTCTGTGACGCCAGCACCCACTTATGATACATACCTGGACAATCCGAGTTGTAGCAATATGAACTCGAAACTCCATATGTGGATCCAAGTGGAGGCTGTGTGGCACAAAATACTGAGACTGATGAGGAAACACATGCTTATGTTGAATCATTAATCAATCAATGTGGCATTGAAGTTGAGAAAGTTAGAACCGTCAATCGCGAAGTTAAGGCCGCGAATGCTAAATTGACCGCTGAGCTTGAGAGTTACAAGGAGCACGCCAGAGCCTATGAATTTCATACCAACAAAATTTCAGAGTTAGAAATTGGTTATCGAGATTCTGTTTTATAAGAAAAAGATTTGCAACTCAAGTATGACACACTTGATGTGAATCTGAATTTGAAAATCAAATCTTTAAACAAGGAAATTTCTGATCTAAATGACCAACTTTCTAAACAAAAAGCACATTTTCGATCTTGAAAACGAGAAGAAACAGTTGATTGCTGATTTTGCAAAACGAGAAGATTCTCTTCTTGATGAAATTCTCGATAAAACGGAAAAATCAAGAAATTGGATAATTTGCTTCTTACAACGGGTCATTCCGCTAAGACAATCAAGATGCTTTCTAATCAAGTAAATCCGATTTTTCATACTACAAATAAAATGGCTCTTGGTAACTCACCTCCTGGTTTTCTCAAGAAAGCTCCGAAATCTCAGAATGTGTTGCACAATGGAAAACCTTTGCATGAACCCATATTTGTGCATGATTCTCTTGAAACGTTGGAACTATCTGAGGAGAGTAGATCAAAAATGAAACAAAAACATACCGAAATCAAACCAATTGATTATAACACATGGAACAAAATTAATGGTATTTCGTTTGTTTCTCAATCAACGTTTTCCACCAAACCAAGTGTTTCAAACAAAGTGTCAACACCTGTTTCAAAATCAGTTTCAAAACCACTTGTTGTCTCCAAATCTCTTTCGAACATTGAACAAATGTCTTCAAACAATCCTTTTAACACAAGTGATGCCAGAAGTATTTTGGAAAATGTGAAAATGAGAATTGCAGATCTTCAAGAGACCGTTAAAACTAAAACCAATATTACAACAAACATCTGGTTTAATAGTTTTGATATTGAACAGAAAAAGTTTTTTGAAACTCAAATTGCCCCTCAGCTGACTAACATCAACTCAAGGGTAATTCATTTTGAACAAGCCTTTTTGAAAGAAACAGATGTCTTTGTCAAGGACCATAAATCCCTGGTAAAGCAAGCTAATGGAAGTGTTGAACACATCAAAGTTTTGGAAAATCTAAATGATTCACTCTTCGAAGATGTTTTGACTACTGATATTATGTCCATCATTTTGCAAACATATTCTGTTGAAGATCATGAAAGACTCCTGGATGAGACCTCCGAAATTGTTTCAAAATATGAAAAAGCTCTTGAAAAACTTGAAAAGAAAATGTGTCATATTTTAAACAACTTGATCGAAAACGAGGAATGCAAATATGACAAATTGTCGTATGAGCGTGCCTACAATGACATGAAAGCGAAAAATGATCTTTTGAGGGCTCAGCTGGAAAGTCAAAAAGGAAAGGCAGTGGATACTGTGATTAAAAAACCATTGACTGCGGAGAAAGCAAATGTTCCCAAACCGGTTTCCAAACCAAAAATGTCTGTTTCTATGCCTCCTCCAAAAGTCAATGAGAAAAATGTTTCATCAAAACCAGTCACTCCACCTGCCCTACCTAAACAAAATGTTGATAAGGGAAAAGCGGTTATCGAGAAACCAAAAGTTTTAGCACCTGGCCTTTTTAAGATGAGTACCACTAACGCGTCTGCCTCCACATCTAAAACATATGGAACAAACGACATAAGTTTAGAAAAGCACTCTAAAGAGACTAGGAAAGCTGAAACCACCTCCCTTCATAAAAATGTGAATCCTAATGCGTGTGCCTCACCTTCTACAGGACTAGAAAGCACCTCTAGGAGCAGCAGACTAAAGCCTAAGAGCAATACAAGGAACAATAGAGTCTCGCATGCCTCTAGGAGTAGTAGCTTGAATAAAGAGAAGAAAGTAGAAGAACACCCTAGGAATTTACAGCTTTTGAATAAGAAAGACATTTCATCTGAATGTACTGAACCTATGAAACTTGCTAAGTCTAATGAATGTGTTGAATCTCTTTGTCTAACTTGCAAGAAATCTTTAAATGTTCAAGATGATTGTGTTTCTAAGAATGTGAATGATAAGCCTGTTAAGAAGAACGTCCCAAAAAGTAATTACGCTAAAAGAGTAGGAAGACTAGTTGCAAAACTTAGGCTTTACACTACTGACAGGAACCAACGTGTATACTTTAGGGATGATATTTGGAAACCCACAGGTAGAACTTTCACACTCCATAATGGAACAATGAGTGATAAACCAGACTTCCCTGTAGAAAACCTCTCTGAGTGTGATCAAGATTTTACCTCTAACCCAAAGGAACCAAAATCAAAACGGTTTCCACAATATTCTTTTCATTCTTGGCGGTTATCGAAATTTGTCTTTGGATCGTCGACTCGGGTTGCTCCAAGCACATGACCGGGAATCTGAAGTTGCTGATCAATTTCGTCTGGAAATTCATGGGAACCGAAATGCGTTTGGAAATGATCATGTAGCAGCTATCATGGGTTATGGAGATCTACCTTTTGGAAATTATTTGATCACTCGAGTTTACTATGTTGAAGGGTTGGGACACAATTTGTTTTCAGTCGGGCAGTTCTGTGATGCAGATTTAGAGGTTGCTTTTAGGAGAAATGCTTGCTTCGTTAGAAACTTGGATGGCACTGATCTCTTAACTGGGAATCGTGATACAAACTTGTATGCTATCGACATCAATCAAATGGCCTCTTCATCACCAATATGTCTTATGACACGTGCATCTGGAACACAGTCTTGGTTGTGGCATAGAAGGTTATCACATCTCAATTTTGACACCATCAACAATCTTACCAAAGACAACATCGTCAACGGACTTCCAAAGTTCAAATACACCAAGGATCACTTATGTCCATCATGCGAACAAGGAAAAAGCAAAAGAGCATCATATAAACCCAAATCCGTACCTAGTTTGGAAGCAAAGTTGCATATGTTGCACATGGACTTATGTGGCCCAATGAGAGTTGAAAGCATTAATGGGAAAAAGTATATTCTTGTCATCGTCGATGATTATTCAAGATATACATGGGTTAAGTTTCTGAGATCAAAAGACGAAGCACCAAGCATCATCATCACCTTTCTGAAACGAATTCAAGTACTTCTTCAAACTCCCGTAAGGGTTGTAAGAACAGACAACAGCACTGAATTCACTAATCAGGAGTTAAGATCTTATTTTGAAGATGTTGGAATCACACATCAGACATCAGTTGTTAGAACTCCACAACAGAATGGGGTAGTTTAAAGAAGAAATCGAACTCTTGTGGAAGCTGCTCGCACAATGCTAATCTATTCTAGTGCACCGTTATTTTCTATGGGTTGATCTTTTGTTGCCCTGCTTGTTTCACTCAGAACCTATCCCTTATCCATCCAAGATTCAATAAAACCCCATATGAGCTTGTGAACACAGAAAACGGATATCTCTTACTTTCATGTATTTGGGCTTTGTGCTATCCTACGAACGACACAGAAGATCTAGGTAAACTGAAAGCAAAAGGTGATATTGGAATCTTCATTGGATATTCCGATAACTCGAGGGCATTCAGGGTGTATAACAGGAGAACTAGGAGGATCATGGAGACGATGAATGTGAAGTTTGACGAACTTTCACATATGGCTTCTGAGAGACTCGCTCTAGAACCCGCACGAAACCGACAGACTTCGGACACATCGTTCGGGACTCGTACACAAAGAGCTCAATCAACTTCGTTTGACAATCCTAAAGAACAAGAATGGGAGAATTTCTTTGAGTTAATGTTCGATGAATACTATGGTGGAACTTCGACAAATGCATCAAACCATCATTCCGCTGCACCCGCTCAACATCATCCTCCACCACCAACAGAAGATGCATCTACAACGGTCGAAACCAATGCACCAACTCCATCAACATCATCTACATCTACTCCAGCTATTACACCCGTTCTACCAGCAGTTGATGAGCAAAACCAAAACCATAACGATGCAACGTTAGATGAAGACTTATTTGAAAACCCGTTTGCTACGGAATCAGCTGAATCATCTTCTAGCTTACGAGAACCATCTAACTCGCATACGTTTAACAAATGGTATCCTTCTACTCTGAAGTGGACTAAAGACCATCCAATTGAACAAGTTATTGGTGAACCTTCAAGGCCAATTCAGACGAGACGTCAACTTGCCACCAATTGTGACTTGTGCATTTACCTTTGCTCAATTAGCAATATAGAGCCAAAGAACATTCGTGAGGCAATGGCAGATCCCGCATGGATAGAAGCAATGCAGGAGGAACTTCTCCAATACCGTCTTCATGACTCTTGGGAAATGGTTCCAAGACCAATTGACATTCGAGTCATTGATCTCAAATGGTTATGGAAGAACTAAAGGGATGAAGAGATGACTGTCATTCGCAACAAAGCTCGTCTTGTGGCCAAAGGATACAGACAAGAGGAAGGGATAGACTTTGAAGAGTCATTCGCGCCGGTAGCTAGACTAGAAGCAGTCAGGATTTTCTTAGCCTATGCCGCTTTCAAAAACATCACGGTTTATCAGATGGACATTAAGACCGCGTTCTTGAATGGAACTCTGAAAGAAGAAGTGTATGTGAGTCAGCCAGAAGGCTTCATTGACATGGAACATCCAGACTACATCTACAAACTCAAAAAGGCAATCTATGGATTGAAACAAGCTCCGAGAGCGTGGTATGACGAACTGTCCTCTTTCCTTATCCAACATAATTTCACCAAAGGCACAGTTGATCCTACCTTGTTTACACAAAAATGCAAAAACGATATTTTGATTGTTCAGATTTACGTGGACGACATCATCTTTGGGTCCACTAATCCGAATCTTTCAAAACATTTTGAAAATCTCATGAAAAGTAAATTTGAAATGTCCATGATGGGGGAACTAAAATTCTTTCTTGGTTTACAAATACATCAATCCCCTCGTGGAATTTTTATCAATCAAGCTAAATACACAACTGAGATTTTGAAAAATCACGGCATGGATAATTGTGACTCGGTCGGAACACCAATGGTAACTTCACCAAAAATTGGAGCCGATTTGTTTGGGAAACCTATTGATCCGAAGAAATATCGGAGCATGATTGGTTCTCTCATGTATCTTAATGCTAGTCGACCAGATATTCATTTTTCTGTTTGCTTATTAGCACGGTTTCAGGCAAAGCCTACCGAACTGCACCTCAAAGAGGTTAAACGGATCTTTCGGTAACTGAAGACATCCATTCACATGGGACTTTGGTATCCGAAGGAATCCGGATTTGATCTAATTGCCTTTTCAGATGCGGACCACGCAGGTGATCAAATTACAGCAAAAAGTACATCCGGAGGAGCACAATTTTGGGTGAAAAGTTAGTAAGCTGGTCTTCAAAGAAACAAGATTGCACTGCACTTTCAACCGCTGAAGTTGAGTATGTGTCTCTATCTGCGTGTTGTGCTCAAGTTCTATGGATGAGAACACAACTCACAGATTATGGCTTTACTTTCGATAAAATACCTATGTATTGTGACTCGAAAAGTGCCATAGCCATATCATGCAATCTGTTCATCACTCAAAGACTAAGCACATCCGTGTCCGCTACCACTTCATCAAAGAGTACGTCGAAAATGGTACTGTTGAATTATTCTTCGTGAAGACAGATTACCAACTCGCCGATCTATTAACTAAAGCCCTTCCAAAAGAAAGGTTTGACTATTTAGTTCGACGAATTGGAATGCGAAGCCTAACCCCTGAGGAGTTAGAACGTCTTCTCGATTCTTCTTGAAAATGATTTTCCAACAAGCATTTGTAAATATTTTTGAAAAACAAAATACAAAATTTGAAAAACCAACAAAAAAAAAATATAAAAATATAAAACTTTCAAAAATACAAAAACAATATAAAATCAAAAATCCAAAAATATTCTTCTCACGACATGTCTCTCGTATAATCGATATTCTGTACGTTTCTAGAAATGTCATTCAACAATGATACGGGTATGTACAGATGCTTGAGCGAGAGTTATTTATTTGTCTTCTAAAACATGTCGTCTCTCAAAATTTCTTCAAATAATGGCTTTCGTATACTTCAGTACGAAACCAGGACTAAAATGATGACTTTTGATTATTTCAGATCAAAACTCGTGTTTTCAAAGAAAAATGTAGTGTACTCAAAAAGATTCTACATTTAAAAATGGTGAGAAATCATCATCATCTTGAGCACCTTTTCAAGATTGTTCAAAAAGATTTTCAAAATCTTTCAAAATATTTTGTGCTCAAGATAACTCCCTCTCAAACCCTTTAATTGATTATGCTTTATTAAAGGGGGAGTATAAAACTAAAATGTTCCATATTCATGCTTAAATCAAATCCGTTTGTCTCCCCAAAAGATTCTAAAATGTTGTTTAATCCGTTGATATCAAAAATATCACGAATATGCTATTTTTGAGGGGGAGGAGACGTGATTAAAATGTGATCAAAAAGTTTAATGATCGTTGTTTGAATCTCAAAATGAGCTTGACTCATACGGAACCAACGAATTGACGGGAATCAATGTTAGTAAATGTACCATCTCGAGAAACTTGTGATAGATATGCACTTTCATGGGTCTAACCTCCTTTTCAAGGAGAGTTTACAACTTCAAGTTAGTTATTAGAGCTAGTTGTCACCTAAAACCTGACAATGGAACTCTTTAACTAGGCAACGTAACCGTGTCTCGTGGGGAATTGTCTATCATGAGCCGATCAATTCAAAAAGTGCAAACTCTACCCTCTATGTGCAGATTTCTATTAAAACTAATAAGCACATGTGAAGGGGAGTGTTTCGAAAATATAAAACTCGGAGTGTCTCAAACATGTTTTCTATCATAAACACTCTGAGAGATTTTGAAGAAAAATGGTTTTATGGCAACAATAGGACAGTCATGGAGTTATAAGGTGACTATGGATAGGAAATTTGTCCTATGATCCGCCGAGCGGAGGGATCTACCCAAGGACATCACCAATAGTTTAGTATTAGAAGTCCTTAGGTATTATTTATAAAAGGAGTAATGTGAGAAAGGAGAAAGAAGGGGTTGAAGAATTAAAAAGAAATGTAATGAAAGGGTGAAAAGAAATAGCCCTCCATATTCAACCTTAGGGCAGAAACCGGGTTCAATTCATCTGCTACTAGTTGTCACTAGATGACACTGGTATTGAAGACAAAGACGTCATGGACCCAGTGACGCACTGCACTAAACCTTCTAGCCACTCAATTCCTCTTAAAAGGATTTGTTTCATTCTCACTGGGAACCCTACATAATCTATCGACTTTCTCTTAGAGATCGTTGGTATTGAAGAAGGAGACCCTCTCCCTAGTCTCAGCTCAGGAAAACCAAAATGCACTAATTGAGTCTAGAGCCACGAGATTCATCAAAAGATCTCATAGGAACACATGACATGACATCGCTTGTTGTTCTTCAATTAGGACACAAGTGATATATTATAGAGTCCTACGCAGATCTTAGCAATCTGCCAGAACATTTATGAGAAGTTTCACATCTGTGATCTTCAGTGTTTGAATGGAAACTCCTGCCAGGGTCAACATCAAGCAGCCCGACAGCAGGTCACGGTAACTCCCGTGGATTACGCTTAGTGTGTCTCAAACGGTCTACAGTCGTGAGGTGATGCCTCGGTGTACCTCAGCGACTCATCTAAACTGTAGATGTACTTCGGTATATCGCGTTATCTCACTTGTGGGACTCCAGTTCAGGAACGGCCTTTGTGAGAATTAGAGATGTGTTTTCACACTATGCTGTTAACACCCTCGAAATTTAAACTTGTAAGTGCCGGAATCCGCTTATTACTAACTGTTTTTATGTTTTCTTCTTATGGAAGCTCTGGAGCGGATGGATCGTGCAGACTTGCCACATGCTCATACCAAAAACACATGAAAGTTCTCATCATAATCAAAGGCTACACAAAGTCAAAGATGATTCTTCGTCAATGAATCTAAAGACTCGAGAACTACATCATTGGTAACCAAAAGACAAATAGAAGTGTGAGCATGGTGGAAAAAGACGTGGAGATACCTAACCAACGAAGTTGACAACGGCAGACAACCACATTATCTAATCACAAAGCATGAAGGAACAAAGAATCAAGACTATTCTTTATCTACACACAAAGTTCAAGCTCGAGAAAAGTAAAGACCTAATCAAGTGGAGCATCATTTGAATGACCACCCCTTAGGGGGAGATTGTTAGCCTTAATAGTTTTTATTAGAAGTGATGGTCATTCACATTTAGGAACTTTGTAACGTGTGTTAGATATCGTGATAGAATAGTCATCGGGCTCGTGGATTGGGCTAAGCTAATTGGTTAAAAGATAAGCTATGCTAGCCATTGATAAGCTTATGTATCCCAAGCCCAATCCAAGTCCAATTCGTGGCCCTTGCCAAGCCCATTAGGGTATTGTTGTAAGGAACTATAAATACCCCTCAAATGGTCATTTGAGGGGTGTGCTTGAAAGTGTGTGTGTGTGTGTATTTTCTCTCTCAAGGAATATACAACTTTATTGTGTTTATCTTATCATCTCACATACACGGTTTTATAAACATCAAGTCACCATCTCATCTTTATCTTTTCTTTCTTTTACGCATATGTTTGTGTTTGGGTTTCACGAGTTCTACGCATAACTTTGGTTAACGTGGGTACTTTGTGATAAGGTTGATATATCGTAGTGGTCCTACAAACCCTTAGCTTTGGTTCTTGTCATCACTCCAGAAGTTGAAGGACCAATGATTTGATCAGCAGGATGATTCTTATGAATTCTTAAGTTAGGAGTCTGTAGAACTTCATAATTATCACCCAATTTAGTGATCAGCATCTTCATTGGAATCTGAGAAAATACCTTCATCTTCAAACTCATTATCAGTATCTTCTAAACCAGGCATGGTTGGATCATCCAAATCATCCAAAGTGCTGTTAACAGGTGCAGCAGTACTTTGATTGAAAGTACTTGTCACCCAAAGTACCTGTGAGTGAACTCTGCAATCTTGTTCTTTTTCTTTGCTTCCTCATAAGCTCTTCTTTGTTCATCATCATAAGAATGTGCTGTAACATCTTGAAAAAGCATCTGATTAAGTTCATCTTGAATAGATTGATCCTCAGCAGACAATGAGGATTTTGGCTCATCGGTACTTTTCTCTTTCTCAACAGTTTTAGGTTCTTCATCATGAACAGCATCAGGTCTAATATGGACTCCATGAACAACATACTGTACCTCTTCTCCATTGTGTACAGGTTGATTTTCTTCTCTAACAGGTACATAGTTCATAGAAGGAGTCAAAACTTCAAGATCAAACATCTAATCAGGACCTTTACTCTTCTGATTTTCTTGATCTTCTAAAAATTCAACATGAAGACAATCTTGAACCTTCTTGGTGACTCATTTGTACACTCTTAAGCCTTTGTTGTTGGTGCAGTACCCTAATAAGTAACCTTCTTCTGACTTGCCATCAAATTTTCCCAAATTATCAATGGTGTTGAGAATAGTGAGAGGGCATCCAAAAGGCTTCATAAAACGAATGTTGGGTTTGTTGCCCATCAGCAACTCATAAGTACATAGCAAGCAGTACTTACAGCTTCAGCCCAGAATTGAATAGGTAATTGTGAGTCTGCAAGCATTGTTCTGGCTGCTTAAATCAAAGTTCTATTCTTTCTTTCTGCAACACCATTCTGCTGTGGTGTTCTTGCAATGCTGAACTCCCTCTTGATCCCTTTGTTGGCACAAAATTCATCCATAAGCTTGTTCTTGAATTCAGTCCCATTGTCACATCTAATACCTCTAACCTTGAGTCTCAGTTGGTTTTCAAGTGCTATTATAAGATCACGAATAGCATCAAAAGTATCATCTTTAAATCCCAAGAAAAATACCCAACTGAATCTACTGCAATCATCTGTTACAACCAAACAGTACTTTTTCTTGTTTAGACTTGCAATAGAAATAGGTCCAAACAAATCCATGTGCAGTAGCAGTTCAATGGTTCTCTAACAGTCATTTCCTCAAGCTTCTTGCATGAAGCTTTATGTTGTTTACCCTTCTTGCATGCCAAACAAGAGTGATCATTCTTGTAAGTCTTTGAAGGTAAACCTCTAACTAAATTTCCTTTGACCAATTTGTTGATATTCTTGAAATTTACATGGCCCAATCTTCTATGCCATTGATGTGCTTCTTCAAGTGATGCCTTTGCTACTAAACAGGTAGCTCTTTCAGAAGAGTGAAGACTCTTCTTATCTAAACTACACACATCATTGGTTCTAGGAACTGTAAGTATCATCAAGTTATCATCATCAAGCTTGAATTCAGGTGAAAGTATGAGACATTCTGTGTTAGTGAATAACACAGGGTGCTTTTTGTCACAGATTTGAGAGACTGACAAAAGCTTGAACTTGAGCTCCTTCACATATCGAACATTCTCAAAATCTGTGCTCCCTGTCTTGATGGTTCCTTTCCCACTAATTCTTAATCCACTAGCATCATTCCCAAATGCAACTCTTCCTCCACAATATGGCCTAAAATCTGACAGAATCTCCTTGTCTCCTGTCATGCTTCCAGAGCAACCACTATCCACAATAAGATGATCTTTAAGCTCCTCTTCTGGGTTGCCCTACAGAAAGATAAAAAAGTTAGTGTCTTTTAGGAACCCAAGCCATTACTGACTTGTGTTCCCCTTGTGGAGTAACATACTCAAATTCCTTGAGTATGTAATCTTCACAGTTTTTGTAGACAGAATCAAGTATTATCTTTTGTTTCAAAACTTGTGGTGGATTTTCAGCAAAACTTTCTTTTTCAACAAAAATCTCTTTTTCTTTTTCAACAAAATCATCTTTATCAAAAACCTCTGTTTCACCAATACTTGTTGAAAGTACTGTTTGTTCATCATCAGTACTTTCCTTCTTAACCCATTTATTTTTAACTTCTGGTGTAGAGTCCCTTGATCTAGCTACTTTCTTGGAGTTGTAACGCCTTCTAGATTGATAGTAATTAGATCTCCTGGGGTTCCTATTCCAAGAGGTGTTTGGTGAAAACTGAGCAGTACTTTGAGGAAGTACTGTATTTTGCTTAACAGTACCTTGGAAAGTGTTTGAAGGTACTGGGGGTTTTGAAAACGGTCTTCTCTGGTGAGGTATCTATAGTCGGTGAGAAGTTTCTATGGTTAACCCATGTGAATGATTCCAAGTTGGTCTAGGCTCCTTTGGTTTTTGGTTGACAGTTTTGTTCTTTGGGAACTTACTTAGGTACTCTGAGTGTAAGTCACAGTCCTTAATCAAATGATCAGGACTAAAACAAACAAAACATAGTTTTTGATCTGTAATCCCAAAATTTCTTCTTCTATGTGTATGACCAAACCTATCACGTCTTCTAGGTGAATGATTAAAACTGTTTTGACCAAAATTATCCCAGAAAGGTTTAGCAGTATTGTGAAAAGGTTTTCTTAAAGGTACTGCTAAAGGTGTAGCAGTACTTTGAGGTGAAAGTACTGCTTGGATTTTAACATCATCTACCTTAGGGTTTTCAACAGTTTCTTTTGAGGTTTCAGACCTAGATTGACCAATAAGCTTCTTCCTAAACTCTAGGCTGTCTACTCCAAAATGAGAAACATCATGCCTAAGAGGTTGATGACTACCAGTGGGATGAGGGATAGCATGATAACCTTTTTATTTCTTATATTCAGGAGGTGTTTCACTAATTGATTCCTCATTACTAGATGTGTCTACATAATTAATGAGTTCATCATCACTAGTGGTTATATCCTCAAAATCACATTCATCCTGATCACTAGGTGGGTTTTCTATGCTATTAAAGTCCATACCAAAACCTAGGCCAGTTTTAATGTAAGCTCTTCTCTGTTTTTCAACATAAGTGACATGAGAAAGACCTGATTGTCCCCAAGCAGCAAATTTGTCTATCAATTCATCTCTCTCCTTAGTCAGTTTCTCAATTTCAGAAATCTTACAATTTAGCTTCCATTCACTTAATTTTAACTGATAATCCTGTTGTTCATACTTTTTACGCCCAAGCCATTTCATTATTTTCTTGTGTTATTATTTTGGCTTCCATAGATTCTAAAGTAATTTGGTAACCAGCTACCTCAGACCTAGCCCTTTGATAATTATCTCTTTCGGTCACATAATCATTTAGCACTTTTTGATAAAAGTTATGACACTTAGAACATACCTCGGAGATAGGGGTGAACTTGGTGAAGTGGCTACCATAGCAAGTAGAACCGGATCATCTTCACACTCCATGCTCCAGTCAAAGCTTCCATAACCATCTTTAGACTCCATAGCAGCATGTCCAGATTGCTCATCAAAAGCTGTGCTCTAGTCAAACTCTTCTACTGAATCCTCCACAGCTACCATACAGTAGGTTACTGGTTCATCATCAAACTCGGCCTCCAGTCAACCTCTGATAGATTCTCTTGAGCAACCAAAGCTTTTGTTTCAGTAATAGGAATTTCTTTTAGCTCTAGCTTTGGTTTCTCAGTCATTCTGTTTGCTTGATATTTAGCAAACCTGCACTCCCTTGCAAAATGTCCATTCTTTTGACAATTGAAGCATTCAATCTTGGATTTGTCAATAGTAATTCCCTGTTTTGGTTTGAAGTCAATGCCTCTTCCTGTCTTCTTCATAAACTTCTTGATCCTTGCAGTGATCATAGCAACTTGCCACCAGATATCAATTTCTTCAAGTGCATCCTCTTCAATCTGTGAGAGATCTTCTTCATAAGTAACATGTAGAGTAGCTTGCTGTGCAAAGAAAGAGCATACGACTTCATCCGAGTGGATGGTATTTGTTGGTGTGGGTTGCTGAGCAAAGGTGGGGGTAGTGTAGGCAACAGTACTTTGAGCAACAATACTTTGAGTAGGAGAAGCAGTACTTTTAGTGGAAGTACTGCCTCTCTTTTCAGAAGACACAAAAGCTATACTATGAGACTTTGAACTTGTTTGACCATTCATCTCATGCTCATAAACTTTCAGATGATTGTAGAGATCATCAAACTCCATAGTGTCCAATCCAGGTTGTCCTCTGATCATTGTAGCAATCACATGCCATGTCGATGGCAAACTCCTTAAGAATTTTAGGTTAGCATCATCAACTGAGACCTCTACTTTGTACAGCTCGGCATGCTTTGAGAAGATTTTGGAATCTGTCATAGGCAGCATCAAGGCTTTCTCTTTCTCCAACAGTAAAGGTTTCAAACTGCTGCTTCAACAGATTTCTGTGCATCTTCTTGGAAGCATCATTACCTCCAAACCTTGTCTTGAGAGCAGCCCAGAGTTGCTTTGCATCTTTAGCATTATTGAACTTGAGTAGATGACCATCTGGAATAGCAGACAATAGTATATTGAGAGCCTTCTCTTGATTTCTTATTGTGGCAACTGGCAAGATGGGTTTAGGTGCTTTAGGTTGTCCAGGTATGTCTCAGGTTCTTCCACAACTTCATTACCATTGACAATCACATTCCACAGTGCATGGTCTGTAATTGCAATATACTGCCTCATCTTCATGCTCCATAGGTCGTATTCTCCCTTCTTAATAGGACACAAGTGATATATTATAGAGTCCTACGCAGGTCTTAGGAAAACCATACAGTAGGTTACTGGTTCATCATCAAACTCAGCACTCCAGTCAACCTCTGATAGATTCTCTTGAGCAACCAAAGCTTTTGTTTCAGTAATAGGAATTTCTTTTAGCTCTAGCTTTGGTTTCTCAGTCATTCTGTTTGCTTGATATTTAGCAAACCTGCACTCCCTTGCAAAATGTCCATTCTTTTGACAATTGAAGCATTCAATCTTGGATTTGTCAATAGTAATTCCCTGTTTTGGTTTGAAGTCAATGCCTCTTCCTGTCTTCTTCATAAACTTCTTGATCCTTGCAGTGATCATAGCAACTTGCCACCAGATATCAATTTCTTCAAGTGCATCCTCTTCAATCTGTGAGAGATCTTCTTCATAAGTAACATGTAGAGTAGCTTGCTGTGCAAAGAAAGAGCATACGACTTCATCCGAGTGGATGGTATTTGTTGGTGTGGGTTGTTGAGCAAAGGTGGGGGTAGTGTAGGCAACAATACTTTGAGCAACAGTACTTTGAGTAGGAGAGGCAATACTTTTAGTGGAATTACTGCCTCTCTTTTTAGAAGACACAAAAGCTATACTATGAGACTTTGAACTTGTTTGAACATTCATCTAATTCTCATAAACCTTCAGATGATTGTAGAGATCATCAAAGTCCATAGTGTCCAATCCAGGTTGTCCTCTGATCATTGTAGCAATCACATGCCATGTCGATGGCAAACTCCTTAAGAATTTTAGGTTAGCATCTTCAACTGAGACCTCTACTTTATACAGCTCCAGCATCTTTGAGAAGATTTTGGAATCTGTCATAGGCAGCATCAAGGCTTTCTCTTTCTCCAACAGTAAAGGTTTCAAACTGCTGCTTCAACAGATTTCTTTGCATCTTCTTGGAAGCATCATTACCTCCAAACCTTGTCTTGAGAGCAGCCCAGAGTTGCTTTGCATCTTTAGCATTATTGAACTTGAGTAGATGACCATCGGAATAGCGGACAATAGTATATTGAGAGCCTTCTCTTGATTTCTTATTGTGGCAACTGGCAAGATGGGTTTAGGTGCTTTAGGTTGTCCAGGTATGTCTACAGGTTCTTCCACAACTTCATTACCATTGACAATCACATTCCACAGTGCATGGTCTGTAATTGCAATATACTGCCTCATCTTCATGCTCCATAGGTCTTATTCTCCTTCTTAATGATTGGTATTCTTAGTGAGGTGATGGATGGGGGTGGAACAGCTTCAGTCGACATCTTTAGGTTTTTGTTGTAAACTAGGTTTTAACGGTTTCTTCTTAGTCAGAGTTTCCACACAAGCTCTGATACCACTTGTTGGATCGATGTACTCTAACCAAACTAACTTAAATAGCTTGTTAAGGGTTTAATAACCTCGGATAAATCCTAAGTTATTAACAATGAAACACTGAGTAATCTCTATTAAGTACGCGGAATTTACTTAACAAAGCTAAGAAGATTTAACTTTAACAATATTATTAATAACTCTAAAACTGCTTGTTATGCAGATTCTTTTAACAACTCTAAAACTCTAATAATGATCGTACATTAGGATTCTAAAAACATATATAAAAACTCGTACCTCTAATGCCAATCTAGGGGTCCTTTTATAGGCTTAAGGATAACCCTAGTCGGTTTACAATTTGTATCCTTGTACGACAAGTAATCTAAACAAAGAATATTCTAGAATAAACAAAGCTTTCCATAAACGAATATAGCAGTTCTTTAGCTTTGCAGTACTTTGACTTCGACAACAGTACTTTGACTTTTACTTAGCAGTACTTTGACTTTAATCAGTACTTTGTCAATCTTCAGCACTTTCATATCCCAACACCTAACATTAATAGCGTCGATCCACATGGATAACGGAATTATTAGGTTGACGAACCTAATAGGCGCCCGCTATGTACGTAGGATAACATTATTAGTGGTTGAATTATTCTTATGACTCGTTAGGATGTGTTTGGTTTTGGGATAATAAGCGACATGAACAAATGGTTGAGTTTATCAGGTTGACGAATTCGATAAGGTTTAACTATTTATTCCGAAACTTATTAAACTATAAAGTTTATTATTTAGACGTCTCATTGTGTCATTATGAGTCGCAATGTGGTTACTTGAGTGCATTCATGGAATCTTGTCGAGTCGATACCATACACACACACGATGATACCTAACGCTAATAACTAAATGGAACAACGAGATATTTTGAGATGAGGAAATGAATACATTTTGGGCATATAACATTGAAGTGGGAATATATGTTAAGAATTGGTTATAAAATGGTTGTGCCTTGCTTAATAAAAATTAATCAAACGATTGAATATAGACTGATCACCTATATTCAGCCAGAGACAGCAGCACATGGACTGATCACCTATGTCCGTCTCAGAGGTGAATTTTACAAATATTGGGAATTGTTATAACAAAATTGTGTTCGGATTTGAGATTGGTTTTAAGAACGATAAACTTAAGGTGGACTCGCACACTCACACTCACTAAACATCACGAAAGCCCGCACTCACACACGACACACTGGCATCGTAACACCTCTTGAATCGTAACACTTCTGACATCACTATACATCTCCGTTTTTGCGAAATTCTTGGTAGTAACACTTGAGCGTAGTTCGCCATAAGTCGGGTGAGGCCCGATTGGCACTGTTTGTATCCGAGTTGCTTATCGACATAAGCCTCGTTGATCTATTCGAGCATTTCAAATTATTTTGAACTGTTTTGGATTTGGTCTGGACTATTTTGGATTCGGAATTGGATTTTGGTTTTTGGATTTTTGAATTTGAGATTTTGATCTCGTTCCGAGTTTTAATTCGTCATTTGACTTTGAGTCATCATTTGGCCTCGAATTATTATTCGGCCTCGTTTCATTGATAACTTTGTTAAAATCATCTTTCGACCTTTAGTCGGTATTCGATTTCGAAACGTCATCCGGTCGCATTACGATAGTATCCGTATTGGAATTATTATTCCACCGTATTTCGATAGTAATCTTGTTGGAATTATCATTCCACATCGTTTCGGTAGTAACACCGTGGATTTGTCATCGAACCTCGTTTTGTTGGTAACCCTGTTACCGACACTTATACCTCAAGCTTAGTCTTGAACCAATTGTTTAGAAAACTTCTGAAACCTTTCCATTCACTCGATGTTGATTTTAACGACGTCATCAGGTCGACGTTGCTTCGCCAACAGCTTTCGGTAAAGTAGTACGTTACGTGTTGTTGATGTCGTACCTTATCCTCTATTTAGGTACCCCTATCGATAACGATCTAACGACTTGTTTTAGTGAAGTTTTTCACCGAGGATTATCCTTGGATATTGTTCCGTCGATGATAAAATCTAGTAACATTGAACCTTCAACATTGTTTGTCAACAATAGTCTGCTACGTCACACCACCGGTAATGGTAATACCTACCCTATTTTATCAATATGGTACCTTACACACCATAGATGAGAAATTCTATAGCGTACCTACTTAGAGCCGTTGATGTTCACTCGTATGCAGGAAATGATTTGGATATCAATTGGTAGTTGAACTTCTTTTGGAGATTTTGATTTTGGAGTTGAACGTTGAAACCTTTTGCGTTAAGTGTTAAGTGCCTCAATGAGTCAATCGACTGACTGTGGTTAGTAACCAATACTCTCTTTTAGGAGTCATACTTTCGTCTCTAACCTAGAGGTCATGCTAAGTCAACCGACCGATTACTGGTAGTAATCAACACTTTCTAATAGAGACATACTCTGAACTTTCTAGAATTCCCATCTAGTGGAGATTCCATGCTCAGCAGAAATCTTGAAATCCTAAGGAGAAACCTGAACCACATTCTCTAGGACAATCACATAATCCTTCTCACATCCTTCGAGAAGCACCTGCTAACCTTTCGGAACTCTCACCAAACGATAAGCTACACCATAGACGAAACCTTGGAAGTAGATTCCCGCCTTTACCTAAGTGGTTGTTAGTAGTCTTACCAACCTATTCACCTCCCGCGAATTAGTAAAAAGGAAAAAGTATGGATGACAATGCTCGTCTCTCTTCTTATAGTTATAGCAACACTAGAAAACCCAGCTATCTTCTTTTAAGGAGGTGAGGTAGCACCTAATCCTCTCCCTCCGGTAAAGTGACTTGCTCCAATAAGCTAGACCTCACTTTCGAACCTTAGCTACCTACCTTCTTTCAATTATGGAACTTCGATTAAAAAGGGAATTCCCCTTGATCCACATTATCTATCTGGGATTTAATTGGTTAGTACACACCTGATCCTCCTTCCTCAACTTTCAACTCATTTCGATATTCTTTAAGGAAGGAGTGCGATCGAAAAACCTAAGTTATACAAATGGACTTCTCCACACGTAAAACAAACCGTGTGCTTTAGGAAATGCTTATTTCTATCCTTTACGGATTGTGGCAATCGCCACACACCCATTTTCATTAATCACTTACTAGAGCCGAGAGAACCGATCTGGATATCCTTGCAGTATATCATCTCTAGACAAATGGCAGAAGTAGAGAAACCATTCAAACCCTAGTAGAACACGTAGCGTGCCTGTTAAGTTTGGCAATGGTCGGGATAGACACTTTCCCTTGGCCAACTTCTCCTATAACCATACCTATCATTTTAGTACCTCAAAGGCACCGTAAGAGATCCTTTATGGATGTAAGAGTAAATTCAGATTGTTGGGTAGAAATGGAAATACCCAACCTACCACCTCTGAACCTATTAAAGAAGATAACAAAGGAAACCGTTCTAAGTTCGGATGGATATGTAAGTCACTCACAAATCATTTGGAGACATAGACAACGTAAGTCTCTTGAACCCTCCAAGATAACCTAGAATCTAGCTTTCGAAGCCACAATGAAATTCTGTAAAGCGAGTAGTAAATGTGAAAACTTAATCCCCGATATGTCAGTCTTTTGTAAAATCCTTGCTAGATTGAGATCAGTAGCTCAGAGTCTTGAGTTACCATCAGGACTCAGTAGAATTCCCAACATCTTGTGCGTAAATGGAAGATAAGACTCGCCGATGAGGCAATTGTAATTCCTTGGGAAATCCTAATCTTTGGACGTTTGAACTTCGTTGACCTATCGAAACCATAGATGATGAAATCTAGCAACTTTAATAAAGTTGCCTCTCTATCTTCGAAGTTCATAGAAACTCGCAGTAAGTTCCTTGATTCGCGAAGGGAACGTGAAGATAAACCCTCGTGCTGATGCACTCACCCCTTCTAGACTGTAACAGATAATTTGAATTGAATCGCGAGGACGCGATTCCTTTTAAGGAGGTGAGGCTGTGACAACTCATAAATTCCTCGATCGTCGTAATGGTGAAACATCGATTAGAGCGATCGGTTTAACTAATTCGATTACGGTCGTATTTTATATCGTTTTTATTGGAAATTATATTTTAAAAATATTGGCGTAACTCCCGGGTTACGAATCATTCGTTTACTAGGCTAAACGAGTCTCGAATCTAATATTATGTAAGATTGAGAAAGTTACATGTAAGGTCCTTTGAATACTTTTCATTTTCACCCTTGTGGTTTGGAGTATACAAAACTAGTCCCTCTAGAGGTATATATACCCCAACCAACACACACACACTCCTCATTCTACACCTTTCTTTCGCTCTCTACAATCACACAAACCTTTCTCTCTCTCTCACTAACAAATCCGGCCACCCCTTAGGGTTCCGGCGCCGCTAAATTTTCCGGCCACTTTTCCGGCCACCTCCAATAATTACACCACCTACCCCAAATGATAGATCGGGCAATTGTGGTTACGTTTTCATAAGCTACATGCCACGAATCCATGCCACGCGCCATAAATCTTGTTTTTTAAGATTCTATACCTAGGGTTTCGAATAAAAACGAGTCTAAAAGAGTCGAGCATGAATGGTTACGGGTTGTACCCGTAAACGACGCCATCACCGCCACTTCTTGTTCATCTCTTCTCTCGGTAAACCCTAACGTCTCTTCAATCATTTATAAGTTCTATTTTAAAAACGTTTATATGTATTATTTAGTGTGTTTCGTGGATAAGTGAATTGAAATCGAGATTTATAAAATGTTTTCTTTAATTCGTATGGCAAGCAATGAAAACATGTTAAAAACGATTTGTGATGATTCGTGTGGTGTAAAACAGGTTTTTTGTAAGACTCGTGTGGTAACAAGCGTTAAGGAGGTGTCGTAAACCTTGATTCTTGGGTAAGATGGATAAGTTTTATGAATTGTGAGTTGTTCGGTTTGGAAACTGACGTGGGTATGGTTTCGGGTCAGATTCGTTTGGGTCTCGTATGGGTCAGGTCTGACGACCTAGTGTCGCGACCATGGGCTCCAAACTTGGTCTTCGTAATGAGCTTTGGATAGTTAGTATCGGGTAGATAGTCTTGGGTGACACTTGTGTATGTTTGAATTGGTATACGTTTCGGGTCAGATTCATAATAGTTGCCACGGTCTTGAATTCGTCTTATACTATAATGATGAAAAAGTAGTAAAAAGGGTGTGGTATAATAAGAAGTAAGGGTGTTTACGGGCTGTGTTGGATGCATAACCAGTTCAAACTTCTTAACGGGTCGGATGACTTGGTCATATGGGATCGTGTAAATAAACTGAACGAAATAAATGGGATAGACAAGTAGAGTTGCTTGACTTAGGAGACCACTTGACCAACGATAAGCACATTGAAAGTATTTTTATTTACTTCGTATATCTATCATTATAAATCAAGTATATGTTTGGTATAACGTGTCCTTGAATTTATTCACGTCACGAGGTTGTTAAAATGAATAAATAATTATTAGTACATGTCGACGGGAATAATTGGTTGCTAATAATGAGATAGTGAGATTTAGGAAACGGTTACGGGTATAAACCACTAGTAAGCTTGTAATACGACCAAAGGAAACCCATACGTATATATATATATATATATATATATATATATATATATATATATATATATATATATTTAACAACTTGGTAATAGAACCGTTGGGATAAACGACATGGGACTTGGGTTAACAAACGAATAAATATTTATAAAACGGTGTGGTAAATGTTTGTGAACAAGATACGTAGTTGATAATTGATATCGATTATTACGTATACGCTATAACTTATAACATGTAATACGATTTATACGTTTTGAGTAACAATTGTCTTCCAAGTTATTTGGTTAATAAGGTGTACCCTATTAATTATTTTGAAATTAACCGAGTACGATATTATGAACCCGGGAATAATTTTAATAGGTTTGTTTCACAATGTGCCTAAATATTCTATTTTACATTTAACAATATATTAACTTATATATTGTTGGCAAATACGGTTTTATTTACTTACAAACCCTTATTAACTATGAAAATAACTTGTGTTTTATAAATACAAAATATCCTTCATAAACTTTCGATACCTTATATGAAGTAATTTCGGGAAAACTTGTACGATTATGAATAACGATTGAGAAACCTTTATTAATTGAGCGATAAATGGAAACTTGTCTTTTATTTGTAAACCTGTACATTTGGGGAATTATTGGGTAAATTACCGAAACTTATCAATTAGCCTATTTATGTTACATAAATAGATGTCGTCATTTCCTAGTCTTTGACTAGCTTGAGTAATGTCTGTAATTCTTGACTTGGTCGATGTCTTTTCCCCTTTTGGGCGTGAGTTATGGTATGTATGTCTCGACTTTGTCGACGTTTGTTCCTCTTGCGCGTGAGTTGTACGTCGCGTCTATGGTTCTTACCACCACACGAAACGTTAAAACTAAACTTTTGAGATATTGGCTATAAACTTTTGGGAACGATAATGGACTTTTGAAAGTAACGACATGAATGATCCACGAAAACAACAACACATTACTTTTATTGATTTCTTTATCGTATGAGCTGTATTCTAAGAATATCGTATACGCAGTAGGTTGCGTCACAACTATCCTATTTTATTCGTCGTACAATATTTTGGATGCCATGGAGATTAACTTTAGATGCCAGTCGTGTCAATAGTGAATAGTGCATTGTTGTGACGTGATTACCGTTATCTTCGCTAGTATTTATTCGTGCATTGCTGTGGCTAAGGTGAGTTTCATAGCCCCACTTTTATCTACGTTTTAACTACGTTTGAACTATTTTGGGGTGAGAATCATGCTATTGTTTTTGGACCGTGAAAACTATTTGGATTTGCTTATGTGCTTGACCGTATAGATAGATGTGCGGTAGTTGTTGCCTTAGTCTAGGTTTAACCGTGCCTAACTAAGAATAGACTTCTACCTCGACCTAGTCCGGGTTTGGCAATTGTTCTAGATTTTGCCACGGCAGTGTTGGACTAGAGTCGCGGGGGCCCGAGTAATCCCTGGATGCGGGATTTGATTAGAGATCCGGGTAGGATCATGTGTGAAACGGTATTTATCTATCTTAGGTCTTGCATAGCAAATCAACTCTTACAGGTCCACTATGATTTCGTTGAACTTAAACCTATGAACTCACCAGCGTAAGTTGACCTTTTAGCATGATTTCTCAGGAATTTGAGAGGTGTTTGGAATACGTGATCGGTGGAAGCTTGGCAAGAAGGCAAGGTGCAAGGATCATTTCTGACTCTGATAAACTTTGGGGACCTATTTTATTAAATCATGTTTTGGGCCTAATGTTTATACTTTTGGATTAAAGGTTTTGAATACTTAAATTCGGGTTGGGTTTTGAATGTTAAATGACTATCTTTTGCTATACTTGTGTGCGATACCAATCCAATAGTAACGCCCCGAAAACTTGATTAAGTCTTCCGCTGTACCGAGATTTGGGGGTGTTAAACTATCTGTGGCTAAGTTGATTGTGATGGCTTGATATTGCTTCATTTTAACTGTGATTAGTTACTAGAAGCCTGCTAATAGGAGTAGCTTTGTTATTCACTGATTTGCTTTGATAAACCTTCACAACAGTCACTTATAGTAGTGTTTGGGACAGTCATGGTTCATGTGATCTAGGTTGCGTCAGGGTTTAAAAGTAGTCTAATTAGTATTCATACAGTTTATAAAGGGAGGGTAGGTCTTAATTTAGCTTAGTTACTTCATTATAAGTCAAAGTTCAATTTAAAAGTCATAACAGTTAGAATTTGGATATGACTAGTTTGCATTATCTTAGTTTTAGGTTATAAAGTTGATAATCTAGCTTAATTAGGTTGCATTGTAGCTGATAATTGCATTTCCTTTCATCAAATTAGGATCAAATCTCAAAAATGTCAAAGTAAAAGGTTTTTGTTAAAAGTCAATTTTGGTCCTAAATATGTTTTTCTCAGTTTTCACCAGCCTTTTAAATCCATTTTTAGTGGTCATAAAAATATTAAAATTAAAATCACAATTTCACCTTTTCCTTTTACTTTTGCTAAAAGGAAAAAAATCATAAAAATATGTAGCTTAATCTGTTGAGGGGTGAAAGTGGGTCAGTTTGAGTTTGTGTGCCCTGTACCACAGTTGTTTCTATCTACTTGTCAACTTTCAAAAGCTTGCAACAAGTTATTAAAAGCTCCATTTAAGCTCATTTTTGTTCCATAAGCTATTGGCCAGGTTGTTTTGAGTTTCCAATTTGAGTTTTCCCATAAGTGCTTATTTATCTGGCTTTTAGATCACCAAGAAGTGGGTACATTAGGACCTATTTGCTGTTTGCACTTAGGATTGAAAACTGTTCTTAATTGCTTGTTGCTTGTGCTTATTTGGTTGATGTCAGTTGCTATAGGTTGCTTTCAGTTAATTTAGGCTTATTTTAGTCATTGGTAGCTTCTTGTTGCTTTTCCAAGTAGCTTATTCATAGCATTTTCATACCCGAGTGTTAATTTGTGATCTCTAGTTGCATTTGATAATTTTCATAGCTTCTCAGTAGCATTTAGGACTTTCCTGTAAATTTTCATAATTTTCCAAAGCCATTTACTATTTTTCTGCAATTAAAATCAGTTTTTAGTACTTTTTAATAGTTTTCAATTGAAATAAATCAGAAAAGGCTCACAAAAATACAAAATTAATTTTCTTAGGTTTAGAAAAATTAAAAAGTCATAAAAAATATTTTTTTCTGATTTTTCTTAGTTAAATTAGTATTTTCTAGACATTTAGATAGATTAAATTACTTTTAAATTCATACTCCCTCCGTCCCAAAATTATTGTCCCATATTGACTTTTTTAGTCTTTCTTCTTCAACTTTGACCATAATTATTTTTGTTTGTGTTATATAATACTTGATGAACAATATATGAATGTATTGGGTTTTAAATGTATTTTCATTTGGTATAATTTTCATCAAATATTATATAACACAAATAAATATATTAATGGTCAAAGTTGAACAAGAAAGACTAGTCAAAGTCAAACTGGACAATAAAAATGGGACGGAGGTAGTAATAAATAGAGAAAAAGTCAAAAAATACAAATTCAGTTTTGATAATCATTTTTAGTCAATTTAGATTTTTTTAAAATAGTTTGGTAATTTTCTTGTAATGTTTCATAATTTTTAGCTTTTTAAATCTATTTTAAAAGTTCAAAAATAGTTTTTAATTCAAATTAAATCAAGAAAAACCAAAAAATTAGTTTCAAATTTCAAATAATTTTTAAACCACATTTTTAGCTATATAAAAATATTAGTTCACTTTTAGGGGTTAAAATAGTATAATTTGCATTTTAGTGTACGTTTTAGAATATCGTTATTTGCGTTTTTAGATAAATTTGTGTACTTAATTGTAATTACTTGTTTGCACCTTAGGATTAGTAGATTTTTATGCCTTTTATTATTATTGTTTGCCCCGTAGTTTAGAAATCACTCAAAATCACTTTTAACGCGACGTGCGTTTTAAACTCCATTCATCCTTCGCTAGGGAACGATCCGGGAATTCAAATCTAATACGTTTGAGTTACCCAAATACTACAAATACTATAGTTGGTTTCTTTCCTTAGAATCAACACTACTATAACTAAAACACTTAGTATCTTCTTGATACAATGTGTTCTTCTCTTGCACTAGGAGAGGAATGAAGATGATCACTTGGTTGAAAGAAATGATCACTTTTAAACAAAAGAAAACTATCTAAATGATCAAAGGAATGTGAGTGTGTTAAGAGGATTAAACTCAGAAAGTTTTGTGTGAAAAAGGATACCCAAAAACTGTGAAGTGGGCTGGTATTTATAGGGAGAAAAATTTTGACCATTACAGTAGGACGGTACCGTTAAATACTCGACGGTACCACTAAATTTAGTGGTACCGTGGTACCGTCCCAGACAAGAACGCTCCAATTTTTGTTTTTAGTGGTGAAAGTTTATTTGGGGAAGTTTGGAGCTGTTTTGGGGGGAAAATAGTTGTTGGGATTTTTAAACTTATTTTTCCAACTAGAACATTTCTTTATTATTCAAAAATAATTTGTAAAATGTGTTTTTGAAAAAATGTTTTGTCACATTGAAAATGTGAGGTTTGAAACATAAATTCATTTCTTTAATCATTTGTCAAGTTGTAAATTTGTTTGTTCATGCCTAGAGTGATATATGTAGAAACATGATATTTCGACTAAAAACTTGTTTACGTTAATTTTGACGTAATGTGTTTTTACATTTTGTTATCCTCAAAACGTATAGATATCGAAAGATAGAAATAACGTTTTTAGACATTATTTGCATCAACACTATCATTTGAATCTCTTATTTAATTTACTTGCAATTCAGTTTAAATTTAGTTTTAATTAGTTTAATTAGTAATTTTAAGAAGTTGATAATCAAACCCCCAATCCAATACCGAGATTTTACATTACTTTCATAAAATATAATAATACAAAAAAATCATCCCTCACCTCAGACCTATTCGTCATACATCTCGACCTTCCCAACACTATTCCCCTAGAGAACGATCAATCCCCTGAGTCCTACCTATACTATACTACAAAGGTTAGGTACACTGCTTAGGAGGTTGTAAAACTTCTTCGAAAGGTTACAACCACCGCATCAAGAGACCCCCTTAGTTATGTGCAATTCACCTACAAGATCATAAATGACACGTTTTCCTTGATACTACCTCCGTCCCAAAATATAAGTCCAGTTTGACTTTATGGATCCAACTTTGACCTTAAATATTTTTGTTTGTATTATATAATACTTGATGAAAATTATATCAATAAAAAATACATTTAAAACCCAATCTATGTACATAATTTGCATAAATTATTGTATAATAAAAATAAAATATTTAAGGTGAAAGTTTGATTCATAAAGTCCAACAGGAATTAAATTTTAGGACGAAGAGAGTAATAATTAGACTAATCTAAAAACTACTAATTATGTGATTATTAAATAGTGAAAACCTATAGACCAAAATCATGACATGTTACTCCAATAATACATTTAGCAGGATTGCTAAGGGCAATCCTATTTTTGCTACTGCCACACCTAGTGGGTCTCAAGAACGGATCTAATAAACAGTAACTAACGTGCGTTAGTTAACGCCCATTATCTTAATTTTTATTTTTATTTTATTTTTAATATTTAAAAAAATACACCGATTTTACATATATGATCCTTCATGTAACAGGTCCGTTGCAAAGTCAGTACTTCATGACTAACTTTGGAACGAAACGCTAATATAAGGGTAATTTCCGTAACAAAAATACAAAAATAGTCCTTAGGGATATTGATCCGTTACAGAGTTGGGCCCTCGCGCTCCGCGGCTGCTCGCAACGAAAATCAATAATTTTGTATACAAAAGTCCCGCTGCGAAGCGCGGGCCTTCACACCTCGTTTGATACAACTTTAGGTAAAAAAAAACATATCGACATAATCAAAACTGTTAACGATTATTATATACGGAACAATATAATCAAGAGGTTGGGAGTTCAAGTCTCATTCACTATATGTGAGATACAATTTGTGAGACAAGATAAAAGTTAAAGACAAGAAAATAACATGTGATTTAAGTTCATTTACACACTAATAAGTTACTCATATGTTAAGAGATCAATCATACTCATTCATTTTTTTTATCAAATAAAAAACCCACTTTCATCTCATTTTAAAAAAAAAAGATAGTCTCTTTTAAACCGTGAATTGTTAAGCAAAAAAAATTATATCATCGCGACGAGCATTTAATTGTCTATCCATAGACGATCACTTTGATATACTTTCGACAAATTTTTTTTCGTTTTATTTCTTTTACTCTTTTCATTATTGAAACTTGCTTAAATAAATTCAACATTACTTTTTATGTTTGATCATTAAAACATGTAAATCATAACTCTTTTTATTTAAAGTTACATTAACAACTTCAACACTTCACGATAAACTTGTTTAATTACCAATTTTTTTTACTAAGCATATTACCTTGGTTAGTATTTGTACAGTCTGAAGTTTGAACAACTCAGTCACTTGACTTCAACTACATTTATATATAAGGATCATTTCATGTTCATTTGAACATGAGAGGTAATGTTGTGCTCCTTATAATTGTACATTTGAATTAAAATAAAATAAATGCATTATAATAAGGACAATATACAATCACAAAGAGCACAACATTACCTCTCATGTTCAAATGAACATGAGAGGATCCTAATCCATATTAATAAGTTCAACTTCCACACAAATAAACTAACGAATCACTTTGTGTTTTAGTTGATTATATCGAGAATATAGCTTTTAGGGGGTGATTTGTGTATTCTCAACTTTCACACAAATGAACTAATGAATCACCTTGTGTTTTAGATGATTATGCGGAGAGAATAGCTTTTAGGGGGTGTTTGTTTAAGCTTATATGTGGCTTATGAGTTTATTTGTGTTTCGGTTTATATTTTATAAGCCTCAATTTTTTTTGCTTATTTTGAGACTTGTGACTTATATAAGTTTATTGTGATGTGATAAATTTATATAAGCTCATAAGTCTCAAAATAAGTCAAAAATTTAAGGTTTAAAAAATATAAGCCAAAATCAAATAAGCTCATAAGCCCGTATATAAGCTTAAACAATCACCCCTTTAGTTATGTGCAATTCACCTACAAAGATCATAAATGACACGTTTTCCTAACCTGGTAATAATTAGACTAATCTAAAAACTACGAATTATGTGATTATTAAATAGTGAAAACCTATAGACCAAAATCATAGTTATGACTTAGAGTGGGAGGTGTGGGCTCGCCATCAAAGTTCACCGTCCGACGTGGCTTTTCGCCGCTCGCCGCCACACCGGCGAACCTCGCCCTAGCTCGCCGTTCTTTGCCTCTTCGTCTGCACGACGAACATTTTGCTTGAACTTTTTTTTTGAATATGAGTATATTTTGAGGGAAAAAAATATAAATTGTTTTTGAAGGTGAAGTTTTGTGTATAATAGAAGACGAATGAGATTAAAACTACAACGATACGCTTAAAACACTACATTAATTGAAGATTAATTGAAAACATCAAATACATAACACTTAAACATTAAAACTACAAAGAGATTGATGAAAATAAACTACTAAAACTTAAGAATACAAATCATCTGAGTTCCAACCCTCGTCACTCAAGAGGAATAAACTCGCAATTAAAGTACTTTCTTTCCATGATGTCAAAGTAGTTCTCCCTAAGATAGGTAGCGCCCCTCGGCTTCCTGTTCACGACGAACTTCCTCGTGCCTCTGTTCCATAATCTCTGTAATTTTCTTTGTCCTGTTCAAGTTGACGAAGGAAGCCTCCCACTAAACCCAAATAGATTGTTTTCAAGATCCAACTGTGGACTGTTAGCAACTTGATTGTTAATGTGGAGTGTTAACAATTGGATTGTTAAGAGGTGGAGTGTTGAAAAATACATTTCCGGTTGAAAACCAGAAAGACATCTTCTCGTGGTGTTGAATAAACTTCAACTTCTTCTGGTGGAGTTGGAAAGGTAGTTTCCGGCAGTTGTGTTGGAGTTGGAAAGGTAGTTTCAGCAGCTTGTTGTGGACTGGAATTGTTGAGAGAAATCTTTGACATTTTGCGTGTGAGAGTTATGTGTGTAACTTGTGTGTGTGAGGTTCTGGGTAGAGTTGATATATATATACACATATGATCCCGCTCAAAACTATACCGTTTGAATTTGAATTTTGAATTTAAATAATCCTGCTCCTATTTTGAATTTGAATTTTAATACTGAATTTAAATAATCCCTTCAAAAGTATACCGTTTATTTTGAATTTGCATTTTGAATTTGAATTTGAATTTTGAATTTAAATTTTGCATCCGATTTTATTTTACTTGATTTTATTAAAAAAAAAATAAAAAAAAAAACATATACCACCCATATACATAACAAACTATAACCACCATTTTTCTCATCTCATCGCCAATTCCAAATTTCTATATTTGTAGCTCAAAAAAAAAAGAAAAAAACAATGTCTCAAAATCCGAAGTGGAACAAGTTTGAAGAAATATTGCTTGCGCAAATTTGGATAGAAATTTTTATTTTACAATGTCTCAAGATCGAGATATGGGAAATAACCGCTCAAAAGTTATTTTGGAACGACGTTATGGAGATGTTTAATGATCAGACTACCGATGACCATCGTACCAAATATTCAATCACGGGTAAATGGTTGAGGATTAAAGTTTATTGCCAAAAATTCAACGCTATTTACAAACATTTGCAGCGTCAAAGTGGTGAAAATGACCACAATCATCTCGAGAATGCTAAATCAACTTTGAGCAACGCTTTGGTGGAAGGAGTTCAAATATGTTCACGTTGGGAGATTTTTTGAAAAATTACCCGGTGGGATGCCAAGATCCGATCCATTAGTATGTGTTGTATTTTTTCCTCGTGTCTGTTTTTTTACGTATCGATTTATTTTTCTTATTATTGTGTTGTTAATGTATTTTAATTATTAATGAAATAAATTTAGTTTATTTGGAAATTTGAAAAATAAAAATAAAGTTGTAGTGGCCCAAATAAAAAAGGTTGATGTTTGTGATGAGTGAGAGTTAGTAATGTGAGGTTTGTCATTATAATGATGTTAAATGACGTGACGGATGATGAAGAAGTGATGCCTCTTCACCACACCTAATGCTCTTATGACATATTGGATGCATACAAACTTTCGGTGAAAAAAACTCATAGACATAATCAAAATTGTTAATGATTATTATTTACGCAACAATATAATCAAAAGGTAAGGAGTTCAAGTCTCAATTTACTATATATGAGATATTATTTGTGACACAAGATAAAAGTTAGAAACGAGAAAATAACATGTGATTTAAGTTCATTTAAATACTAATAAGTTACTCATAAATTAAGAGATCAATTATGGTCATAATTTTTTTATCAAATAAGAAACCCACTTTCACCTTCTTTCTTTAAAATTTAATCTCTTTTAAATCTTGAATTGTTAAGCAAAAAACAAATTATATCATCGACGATCATTTAATTATCTATTCATAAATAAGCATTTTGATATATTTTTGACAAATTTATTTTTATTTCACTTATTTCGCTTTTTTATTACTTTTTCGTTGTTGAAACTTGCTTAAATAAATCACATATAATTCAACGCTACTTTATGTTCGATCATTAAAACCTTTAGAACATAACTCTTTTTACAAAATTCTAAAAGTTTCACCCTGTTTTTTACCAGAAACTAGACATTCATTTTAACCATATATAACACATTATTTTATAATTCTAGATTATAGCATTTAATTCCTCAAAGTTGGACAAAACACATAAAATCACATGTGATTTAAATACATGTGATCTATATCACATGTGATTCTTACCACATGTGATCTTTATCACATGTGATTATAGAGGTTTTATAAATAAACTACTCTAATCTAAAAGTTGGTATACAATATGTGTTCTATACTTGGAAAGACATGAATGTGTGGTTTACAACGCAAAAAGCGGAGAAACTTTTTAATTTATACGCAAATAATTATGTCAATCTTAATACAATTGTTTAGTGTTTGAAATTTCAAATTAATGTTAAATCACATGTGATATACTATATGAATTTTTCAATACTAAAAAAACATGAAAATAAAACGTGAAAACGAAAAAATTTATTCGTCAAAAGTATATGAAAAGCCACCAGATATGGAAAGATAATAAAATGTTCTTTCGTGAACGGTATAAGTTGTTTTGGTTAACGATTAAATGGTTCATGATATTAAGGGTCGTTTGGTTTGTTGTTGGAATCACAATGGGTATCGGTTTGGTATGGTAGATTGATAATATTTACTGAAAAATGTATCATTACTTGACGCTTGAATAACAATAACAAAATAGCAAATGTTTGAGGCCACGGAAAAGATACGCTCACTGAATTGATTTCATAGACATCAAATTGATGTAGTAATAACTCTATAGTTATGATATACCAACTTCATTTCTAAATCCACTAAACAAACACTTTTAATCGGTATGAAACCGTAACCTCATTCTCATATACTCATGCCAAACGCATCTTTAAACTATAAAAACATGGGTGTAAGCGCATTTTCAGTTAAATATAATTAATCTTCTCTTTTCTCGATTGAAAAAATAAGTGAATAAATTTGTCCTTTTATGTGCATGAAACTTTTAGTATGTAAATTAGGGGTGTAAACGCCGAGTCGAGAAAGATCAAGAAGCTCAAGCTCGAACCTCGAATCGCTCGGAAGAGCTTTATATTTCGAGCTCGAGCTCGAGCTAGACTCGTCATATAAAACTCGAGCTCGTTTATTTCTACATTCCATGCTCGAAACTCGACTCGATTTGTATGAAAATTTAGTAAATGTACGTATATAAAAGGGTAAAAGTGTAATTTAATCGAAGTTTAAGGCTCAGCGGCTTCACGAGCCAACTATTTTGGAGCTCGAGCTCGACTCGACAATATACTCGAGTAGCTCGAACTCGAGCTCGACTCATTTAAATCGGTCGATCTCGAAAATTTACGATCGATCTCGAATAACTCACGACCGTCTCTACCTCCTTAACCCCCTAATGTAAATCATCGTCATAACATGTAGTTAAAATTACGTAAAAGAATGGCATCACCACCAGGCCCGTTGATATAAACTATCAAACCAAATCCCCATATTAGGCCCATTAAACGAAACCATATCCCCAGTTTAGGTCCAGTCTAATAACTATGAGACCCCCCAAGAATCAGTACAAAACAAACATAGTATCACCATTAAAATTAACTACAGAAGTTTTTATTTTTACAATGTAATTTGATATACATGACTTTAACAGTAATAGCTACAAAGTTTTACTAATAAAACAAAGTTATGGAAATATGTTAAAAGGTTCGCGTAATTATGGATAGATGCTAATCTATACTACTTTATAATGTATTTAGTTTTCTTAAATTGAATGCTTAAAATTAGCCTTCTAATTTTGAAGGCTAAAATTAAGATAAATAGCTCAATCATGCATTTAGACATGCCACTTAACAAACTCCAGTTCTAACTTCTAACAAACTCCAAGCTTAACTCCTAACACACCAAAAATTAAGATAAGGAGCCCAATTATAAAATGAAATACCTCTCAACTAAATATTCATCTTTATTTTCAAATTAAAATATCTTTTTATCTACTTATTTATATTATAATCTAATTACACCATATTTTCTAAATTTTACGATCTTTAATTCAACATCAATTTTAATATATTTTATGAGTTTTAGTTTTTATATTTTTAGTAGGTTTATTTTATTTTAATTCAAATTTTTACAACTTTAACCTTTATTTCATTTATCCCAATCATTATTTCATCGCGGGCATCTGGCCACGTGCGAGATCAAGGTCAGCTGCATTTCTAGTGATATCAATTGTGTATCGACTTCAAACACCCTCTAGCTATTAATCTTTGAAAACGTGCTCGTAAAAATGATTATTCACTTAAACAAATACTACATAGCGGCGCAATAAAGCATTAAGGTCGCTTCCGTTTTGCCGGTCATGACCATCGGTCATGATCGGTCGAGCCGAAAGGTGGTTGTTTTGGTCATGGTCAACTCGAGCAAACCCAAATTCTTCAACCTAAAATTTAGACCGATATTTGTTACACCCTTTCTATTTTTTATATAAAATTAAAAAAAAAAAAAATAACTCGGTCACCGATCGGAGAATTGATCATATCCTGTTATCGAGAGAAGTTCTCGATGCATGTTATCACGCTTCTACACAACCGGCCCACCTAAACACCCTCCTGTTTACTCTCTTGAACCCATTGTTTTATAGGTATCGCGCCACCATGTCCCGGATATGCGTTTTTCCCAATATGTGACACTCATGAATTATCCGTTACTACTTTCAAAAAAGAAATTGGACATGATAATTTGATTATAGTTACGAACTTTATTATACTTGTAAAAATGTCCACCGAAATGATGATGGAGCTGTTTCTTTTTTTAGTAATCACGCTCGATCGAAACATATGGAATTATGCATCCTCCCACGGATCATTTGACATTTGACACTTGACACTTGACACCATCATGAAAGTGTTTTCAATTGACTTCACTTTTTGGTCACACAAATGTCACTAGCCATCAATACATTTGATACTTACTCTAATGCAAATTGTACAACTAATTGTAAACTGAGACGGTATATCCGAGTGTTGATTGACACACTCCTTTATTTATTTAGACATTCTAGTGTAAAAACTAGTGAAACAATATATATAGTAAATGTACAATTCTTTATAGCATAATATAGAGTGTGCAAATAAAATAGAGAAGTATGCAAATTATTAGCCATATCCTAAGGCTATAAATAACGTGAGGCGTGACGTGGCGTTGCCAAGCCTCACATCTTAAAAGTCATAGCGAAATCATAGCGTTTTTTAAGGCTTGACTTAAAGCGACAAAAAATATGAAAATATTTATATATTTATATATTATATCGTATTTCATATATATTGAGTTTACAAAAAGTGTTATACATAAAGAATAAAGTCAAGAAACTATCATTGCATTGCATGTAATCTTATTCATTTCTTTAAAAAAAATCTTTTTCAACAGAATTGAATTTAAAAGATGTGTCATGCCTCATGCCTTATCACGCATTTTCACGCCTCATCTTACGCCACATCTAGAGTCGACGTCTTAATTTATTTTGTAATGTGAAAAGTCACACATTACGCCTTAATGCCGTTATGATGCGGCTTTTAAAACCCTAGTATTTCCAAATGATTGTTTCTCTTTCATTGCATCTTGTACATTATCATATTCACGTAAAAATATCTTGTTAGAAACTCATATAAAATGATTTATAGACAATATATTAATATTCTTACAAGTTTACAGTCATACCATACATATCGCTTAGACTTAAATCAATAACTATTTGATCTAAAGACGAATTAAGATTATTTTTGATATTTCATATTTCAATGAAAGTGAGTAAAAATTCAGGGTTTGAGAGAATTTGTTTTAAGACTAATACTAAACCTAAACTACAAGAAATTAAAATGACAAGAAAAAGTAAATTTTTGGTGTAAATCAAGGGGAAGTAAAGGGGTATTTATCTAGAGTGCACTACTCCTTGCTAGTTATCTAATTCTACCTATCGATTGGCACTTCCTTAATAGATCGAATGCCTAAGATTCCTTTTACAAGTTCTAACTAGAAGGACATGTGATGACCGGGTTTCATAGCCACTTGCTAGAGAGACGAGTATTAGACAGAGGTGATCAGTTAGTTACTATATTGATTAACTAGACGGACGTGAGAACTAAAAGCACAAGTTATCCAGGTATCTCGTTTGTTGTATTAATACAATTAATTAGATGGACGCGATATTGACATTGTAATTAATTTCAAGCATTCAAACACATTTAATCAAACAAAGAATCGACGGGAAACAAGAATTATAAACTAAGCAATTTCATGAAAACCCTAAATAAATACTAAGTGATCTAGCCTAATATGTTAATACAAAAAAACCGTAAAAACATTTATTAATATTTTGCGATCTCTTTGTGTTTTGTTGATAACAAATATAATGTTATCTTAAGTATAATTATAAGGATACATGTTATTTTTGTAAAGCATTTACATATAGCCATTTAAATACAAAAATGTAGTAATTAGGCATTTGTTGTAATAATTTATTAGGATGGGTAAAAACCATAACCCATGGGCCATAACCCATGGATCTTAACCCATACCCAAGTTGGCTAGATACAATGTATACTTAGATACATTGAATCTAAAGAAAACCCATGGACCAACCCATAACCCATGACCCATAACCAAAAAACCCATGGGCAAAGAGAGCGTTCCACGGATCCCTAGGATTACACTAGACGGATCCCAAGTGGAAGATCCGTGGGATCCGAACATGGAAGATTTTGCCTATAAATAGAGAGCCATTTCTTCATTCTAATTCATCCCTTTTCTTACTAAATCTCTCAAACATTCTCATTCTCTTCTAACATATAGATCACTTGATCTAGAGAGTTGTTCTTCTTTCTTTCTATTGTGATCCTCATATAGGTTCTTCTCTAAGGCGAGATCATGAGCATTCTACAAGTCATCCAAGCAAGGGGTCCTTGATTGATTTGTCACTCCGCAAGATTTCTGTAGCGAAGATCTTGTATTTGATATTTCACATATTTGTTGTGTAATAGTCGTGTTGGTTTGGTCCACCGTACTACGGACTCGGTATCTAGCTTTGTACCAGAAAAGTGTAAGCAACGTTGTGAAGGCTTCTCCGCCAAGTGAAGGAGTTTGTTAACTTAGTGCTTGAACTCTCGAGTAGGTGACTCGGGAGTGGAGTAGGGCAAGGAAGGTGTCCTTGTAGCCGAACCACTATACATCGGTTGTGTCTTTTCTTTTCCTTCGCTTTACTTTATTTACTTGCTTTATCATTAGATCTATACTTTCTTTACATCCATAAGATCTCACATATTAACGAATCTAAAGTTTTTGAAACTAACTTAAAATCGGCAAAACTATTCAACCCCCCCCCCCCTTCTAGTTTTCTACATAATATAACCATTAAAGAAAAAACAATGGACATAATTGTTACACCCCCAAGATATCACAGCGGAAGATAGTGTCATTGGGGTGTTACTGCATAGCACAAAGTACAAGTTACAAAAAAAGAACTCTGAATGAGACATTTTGAAAAGATTATCATTCGATTAATATAAAACATCAGAATTTACAAAGAGGTCCCAATAAGTTTGGAGTACATAAAGAGTACAACATAATCGTTTAAAAGTTTTATCGAATGATAATGATGCATTGTCTTCAAAATATCCGTGCGCTTTCACATGCCAGCTAATACCTTAAGAACCTGAGATAAAGAATGCTAAAAAGTCAAGGCAAAGGTAGAGTGAATTCATAGGTTTAATAGTAAAACAGTTGATCAAAGAATTTCAAGTTTAATAGATAGTGGGTTACGTTGTTATATATCCATAATTCGAAAGCAGTTATTATTGCCCTAAGCTCATTACACTCAATGCTTAACTAGGGTATCATAAAAATGATAAAAGTAACATGGCCTTCTTGTAGGTAATTGCCACTTACCTATATAAAACTAAAATATAGTGCGTTTGGTTGACCAATCTAAACAACACAAACATGATTCGTCAATCCCGATAGGCCTATCCACAATATTCGCGCTCACACACAAGTGACTAATGGTTCACGATGGAATGACTTTCTGGCATTAGGGTACTTAGGCAAATAAAAAATTCAGTTCATAATACAGTTTTCAAGTAATTGTGATCGTTATAAAACTTGTAGCATGTATCTCACTCTAAAGTAGTTCAAAATAAATATTGAAACGAGTAAGATAGGGGATATGAACCCACCGGAATGATAAGCAGTGGATCACAATGATATAATGAGTTATCGAGAAGTTGCGAGCTTAATAACGACCTAGAATATAATAAGCGTGTCTTAGAATATTATATATATAACGAAAACATACGAGAATGGTTTTATGAAAGTATTTATATACTTTGGATATTGTACACATTATAAAGCTATATAAGTGTCAAAGTTGAGTTTTAAAATATCAACAAGCCCTATTTGAAATTGGTCTAAGGTTCGGGTTTACGTCACTTTTAATAGTCCACTATACTGTAATTAATTATGTCTAAGTTTATTAGTTTTATTGTAAGGTAAACGGTCATATTTTTCAGATAATAGGTCCTACCACTCCGGTTTGCAAGTAAACGAGGTCAAGTGGTTTCAATTAATACTTAGTTGCTAACATTAAGTTTTTATTTATTAACTTATTCCGGTTATGAAAATCTATATCGTGTTGGTCGTAAGGAGTCGGGTATTGGTTCTTATACCCTCGAAATGGTATTAAGTATTTGTATAACTTTTATAAGTTTAATTGTCTCACAATTTCATAAAATAGGTGAAATTTACTAAAATATTCTTATATGTCAAACAATACTTTTTGTCGTGTTTCGGGTTTTATAAGTACAGTTTTCCCGATTTAATGTTTACGTTGTTTCTAAATCGTAAACTATTATAAATTGGTTGTTATGTCTTTAGAAAAGTATGTAAATATATTTATCCATATTTAGAGGTCGTATAGTCTTTAATTATACCAAAACATAAGTCAAATTACAAATATAAACTTGTAATTCAATGCAGAAATTTGGCAGCTCACTACATTCCTGTGGTTTTAGATATCTAGAGTTCTAAAACTCCGTTTGTAGCGGGGTTTTCTGCTACATTTAAGTTTATGTTTTAGCTACATTTTATAAAACGATGTCGAGTTCCAGAAATGAATAGAACTATCCTGTTTTTTCAAACGAAATCTGTCATGCAGTTTTTGACGCCTTTTACCGTTTTGGCTATAATTTACTCATACGAATGAGTTATGGTCCACTAGGTTTTGTAGCAAGTTCGTTATAGCGGTTGTTTATATTTTCAGTTTCATAGATCATACTTGGGGCTCGTTTTACTTGTTTTAATGGTTTATTTCATGTGTACAATATCCATATACTTACATATTCATACATAAATCATAGAAATATATAAAATATATTTCTAGATTATTACAACCATATTTAATGATAATATGAAAATAACATGAATCTTACAATGATTTAGGATGAATTTTACAAGAACAACTTAGAATAAATCAATCCTAAACCTTTCTATGCTTCAACTCTTCTTCCAATCCTTAACCCAAGATTATATAACTCTTATTAAACCCTTGTAATAGCTTTCTTATCTTAGCCATTTTCACCTTGTATACCTTCAAAGAATCATTAAAATAACACAAGAACTAGGTAGAGATCATCAATGCCTTCAACTTATATGTAAAACTTGAAGTATAATTTTCAAAGATGGATGGTGATAGGTTGTGCATATGGGGCGTTCTAAGAGAGAAGAAGGACGGGCTTGGATGAGTTTATTTGATATTTGTTGAAAGTTATGATTTGATATTTTGTTGAAAGTTATGAGTAGTTTAATAAATTTCTAGTTTCTTGAAAGACTTAAGTGTTAAGTATACATATGTGTCCACATGACTCATCACAAAGACATAAATGTCTTGGTGATTCATCATATATGTCGACCAACATATATAATGAGATAGTCTTGGTTGACTTTTGTGGTTTAATTGAGTTACGGAGTGTCGTTTGATTCCGGTAATTACTAACGTTAAGTCGTTAAATCACGAAACTTAAAACCAGGTATTGTAAAAATAATAAACTTATAAAAATGTTAAACTTATCAGTATACTCTATATTAGCATATTAAATGCGTGATAATTTTAACGGAGAGCGTAAACGTTGTTAAAACCTAGAAACATAGGTTTAAGTACGCGTAAAACGTAAAACGTATAAAGTTTACGTGAAAATGGAAAAAGTAAAATGTGACATGTAAAATTTGATTATAAGGAACCTAAAAGGTATAAAATGTGTAGACTTGGCATAGTTTAGTGTCAGTTTGTGTTAAATGTACGTTAAGTCTAAAACAGGGAGTGTTAAATCATGTTTGGTGACACCGGTTCTTGATAAAAGTAATGTAAACTGTAAAAATGATTTGACTTTCCTAAAACTCACTTATATCATAAAAAAAATATAAATTGCTTAGAAATGTGTAGAGTGTTGATGCGGCGGATGTAACCCTCCGAATAAATTTTACAATCCTCCTAGGCAGTGTACCTAACCATTGTAGTATAGTATAGGTAAGACTCGGGAGATTGATCGTTTTCTAGGGTAATAGTGTTGGGAAGGTCAAGATATATGAAAAATAGGTCGAAGGTGAGGAATGATTCTTTTTCTATTTTTATATTTTGTATGAAAGCAATTAAATATCAGGATTGGATTGGGGGTTTTGATTATCAACTACTTAAAATGTTGGGATATGAAAGTGCTGAAGAATGTCAAAGTACTGAAGATTCAAAGTACTGCTAAGTAAAAAGTCAAAGTACTGCAAAGCCAAAGAACTGCTATATTCGTTTATGGAAAGCTTTGTTATTATAGAATATTCTTTGTTTAGATTACTTGTCGTACAAATACAAATTTTAAACCGACTAGGGTTATCCTTAAGCCTATAAAAGGACCCCTAGATTAGCATTAGAGATATATATGTTTTTTAGAATCCAAAAGTACGATTATTATTAGAGTTTTAGAGTTGTTAGAGAATCTGTATAACAAGCAGATTCAGTGTTATTAATAAAATCATTGAAAGTTAAAGTTATAATCTTCTTAGCTTTGTTAAGTAAATTCCGCATACTTAATAGAGTTTGCTCAGTGTTTCATTGTTAATAACTTAGGATTTATCCGAGGTTATTAAACCCTTAACAAGCTATATAAGTTAGTTTGGTTAGAGTACATCTATCCAACAAGTGGTATCGAGCTGTGTGGAAACTCGACCAAGAAGAAACCGTAAAACCAGTTAACAACAAAACCTAAAGATGTCGATCTGAAGTTGCTCCACCCCATCCATCACCTCACTAAGAATACCAATCATTAAGAAGGGAGAATACGATCTATGGAGCATGAAGATGAGGCAAGATATTGCAATTACGCACCATGCATCGTGGAATGTGATTGTCAATGGTAATGAAGTTGTGGAAGAACCAGTAGACATTCCTGGACAACCTAAAGCACCTAAACCCATCTTGCCACTAACAATAAGGAATCAAGAGAAGGCTCTCAACATACTCTTGTCTGCCATTCCTGATGGTCATCTACTCAAGTTCCATGATGCTAAGGATGCAAAGCAACTATGGGCTGCTCTCAAGACAAGGTTTGGAGGTAATGATGCTTCCAAGAAGATGCACAAAAATCTGTTGAAGCAACAGTTTGAAACCTTTACTGTTGGAGAAAGAGAAAGTCTTGATGCCTATGACGATTCCAAAATCTTCTCAAAGATGCCGGAGTCAGTACAAAGCAGAGGTCTCAGTTGAAGATGCTAATTTAAAGTTCTTAAGGAGTTTGCCGTCTACATGGCATGTGATTACTACTATGATCAGAGGACAATCTGGATTGACACTATGGACTTTGATGATCTCTACAACCATCCGAAGGTGTATGAGCATGAGATGAATGGCCAAACAAGTTCAAAGTCTCACATTATAGCTTTTGTGTCTTCGAAAAAGAGGCATTACTCCACTAAAAGTACTGCTTCTCCGCTCAAAGTATCTTGTTGCTCAAAGTAATGTTTCCTACACTACCCCCACCTTTGCTCAACAACCCACACCAACAAATACCATCCACTCAGATGAAGTCGTATGCTCTTTCTTTGCACAAAGAAGCTACCCTACTGTTACTTATGAAGAAGATCTATCACAAATTGAAGAGGATGCTCTTGAAGAAATTGATATCAGGTGGCAAGTTGCTATGATCACTGCAAGGATCAAGAAGTTTATGAAGAAGAAAGGAAGAGGCATTGACTTCAAACCAAAACAGGGAATCACTTTTGACAAATCCAAAATTGAATTCTTCAATTGTTAAAAGATCGGACATTTTGGTGGAATGCAGTTTGCTAAATATCAAGCAAATAGGATGACTGAGAAACCAAAGCTTGAGTTAAAAGAAATTCCTACTTGAAACAAAAGCTTTGGTTGCTCAAGAGAAACTATCGAGAGGTTGACTGAGTGCTCGAGTTTGATGATGAACCAAGAACCTCTTGAATGGTAGCCGTGGAGGATTCTTAGAGAAGAGTTTGACTGGAGCACAGATTTTGATGAGGAACCTGGACATGCTGCTTTGGAATCCAGAGATGGTCTAGGAAGCTTTGATTAGAGCATGGAGTGTGAAGATGATCCTGTTCTACTTGCTATGGTTGCTACTTCACCAAGTTTACCCCTATCTCTGAGGTATGTTCAAAGTGTCATAACTTTTATCAAAAAGTGCTAAATGATTATGTGACTGAAAGAGATAATTATCAAAGGGCTAGGTCTGAGGTACTTGGTTATCAAATTACTTTAGAGTCTATGGAAGCCAAAATCATAACACATGAAAATAATGAAATGGCTTGAAGGAAAAGTATGAACAATGTGATTATCAGTTGAAATTAAGTGAATGGAAGTTAAATTGTAAGATTTCTGAAATTGAGAAACCGACTAAGGAGAGAGATGAATTGCTAGACAAATTTGTCGCTTGGGGACAATCAGTCTTTCTCATGTCACTTATGTTGAAAACAGAGTAGAGCTTACATTAAAAGCTGCCTAGGTTTTGTATGGACTTTAATAGCATAGAAAACCCACCTAGTAATCCGGATGAATGTGATTTTGAGGATATAACCACTAGTGATGATGAACTCATTAATTATGTAGACACATCTAGTAATGAGGACTTAATTAGTGAAACACCTCCTGAATATAAGAAAGACAAAGGTTATCATGCTGTCCCTCATCCCACTGGTAGTCATCAACCTCTTAGGCCTGATGTTTCTTATTTTGGAGTAGACAGTTTTAGAGTTTAGAAAGAAACTTAAAGGTCAATCTAGGTCTGAAACCTCAAAAGAAACAATTGAGACACCTAAGGTAGATGATGCTAAAAGCCAAGTAGAACTTTCACCTCAAAGTACTGCTACACCTTCAGCAGTACCTTTAAGAAAACCTTTTCAAAATAATGCTAAACCTTTTTGGGATAATTTTGGTCAAAACAGTTTTAATCATTCACCTAGACGACATGATAGGTTTGGTCATACACATAGAAGAAGAAATTTTGGGATTACAGATCAAAAACTATGTTTTGTTTGTTTTAGTCCTGATCATTTGATTAAGGACTGTGACCTTCACTCAGAGTACCTAAGTAAGTTCCCAAAGAATAGAACTGTCAACCAAAAACCAAGGGAGACTAGACCAGCTTGGAATCATTCACACAGGGTTAACCATAGAAATTTCTCACCAGACCATAGGTACCCTCACTAGAGAAGACCTTTTTCAAAACCCCCAGTACCTTCAAACACTTTCCAAGGTACTGTTAAGCAAAATACAGTACTTTCTCAAAGTACTGCTGTAAAAGCCTAAAAATCCTAAACATGTTAAATGACTATTTTGCCCTCGAGCGTAATAAGTGTGAAATACGTAAAACTCGTTAATTACGTTTGACACCTAACTCGTAAATGACTTATTCTAAATAGGAGTAACAATTTAATCTACCATATGAATATTACACATCATGCAAGTTATGTAGACCTAAATTATATGTACAATTAAAAAAAGGAAATTTAAAACTAATTACAATTATCATTATGGTCATAAATCAAGTTGGATTTGGTCTTCCCATTTTCCCTAAACCGTCCATATATCACGCCCATATACCACCCATATAATTTCCAAATTTCTCTCATTTATCTACCATTTACCAAGTTCAAACTAAACCTAAAAACACTAATCTCTCCATCCACAAAGTGACGGCTGGACCTGGGCTTCTTCTTTTCATTCGATCAAAAATAAAACAAAACGAGTACAAGAGTTCATCACGGGTTACAAGGCTCGAAGGGGTAGCTGTTGGTGTTGGCTTTGTCGTAGGTTTTGTTTCCCTCTCCTTCTTTTTTTTCGACCTACAGGCCATCTAGGAGACTGTGGAAGGTGGTGAATATGATTCACGAATGGCTGTGGTCATGGGCATGTTGAGTCGAATAGGGTGGCTAATGTGATATCAGTTTTGTTATGGTTCCTTGGATCCTGTTGTCTTCCATTCGACACCTCACTAAGGTTTGTATCATCATCTTATTTCGATTGTTCTTTCCTTTATTTCTTTGATTTCGTCGTGTGATACTGTTCCAAACCGAATGCATGATACTCGTTATAATCACCACACAAAATGATACGAATCTTCACATAAATGATACGTTAAAAAGGTCTTATTAAATCGCGAATAGTGTCGCATGAAATAACAAATGGAGTGACCACATATTCGACCCATATAAAATGTATTGAATCCTTTCGACCTCACTTGGTTCGAGCCATGATCATGTATACACGATTTAAACATCACATGGAATGATAAAAGTCGACACATAAATCATAAATATATGAACCATACGAGTCGAGCTTTGTTCCAGTTTCGTTATTCAAATATGTTTGTTATATACGTCTTTAATCCGGCCTTTTGACAATCATTTCGATCTACAATATAAGTACTAATGTCTGGTATCAAAACTAAACTAAGAAGAGGAGCATGCGTTTTTTTTGGGTTAAGGGTGATAACATGTGAAGATTTTCGTGGGGTCTTGTCGCTATAGTAAACTGTGAGTTCATGCATGAGTCCTTGATTTGCATGTGGGTACAAACTACTTTAAAAGGTTATGGGCAATGGTCTTGTGGGATATTTTCGAGGGTGTTCGCGGGATTTATGGGTACATTTTTCAGCTTGTTGCAAGTGTTTCGGGAAAATAGAGTCGGGGGTTAATCATTATACGTGTTTATCTAGTTGTGTCGGTAAGCCGTTTGGACCGCGAACTAGTGTAAAAGTCTAGCGAAATGAATTTGAACTAGTAACACTTGAATGAAGCTCTAAATATTGTACGTAAGGTTTCAATATAGATTTCATGATTAAATATTTAATATTTCATTTTCAACCCTTATTTTTAAGAATGGTCACATGCAAACCTTGATCTATCATAAATCGACACTTTACACCTTAGACTATAATAGTAATATTATAGAGTTTTTAATATTTAGTTACTTGTCGAAATAAACCCTACACTTTGATAAGATACGTTTTAGACGCTAAATTATGATAAGTTATTATATTTAACTTTAAATTGACTAATTAAGGATATGAACCTTAAAGCTTACTAAATCGACAAACCTGCCTAAAATAGAAAGTTACCTAAAATGGAAAGTTACTAAAAATGGAAAGCCGTCTAAAATGAGTAATCCGACTTTAATAAGCGTTATCAAATTCATATAGGTTCCGGACGGCGGGATTGATTCATCGTGTGACGTACGTTTCTCTTTTGCTTGCTTCGATTGAGGTACAGATATTCTATCCCTTCTCAGTAGGGATTTCTCCTGACTTTTCGATCATTGACTTTACTTCACGTATGATATTCCTTTGCTATGATTTCCTTATGCTATGATCCTTTTGATATGATTCCGACATAATCCTTTGATATGATTCTGTTCGCTATGATATTCGTTTGTTATGATTATGAACTTCTGATTATGAACCTCTGATATGAACTTATGATATGAACTTGATTATGAACCTTCTGATTATGAGCCTTTGATATGAACCTCTGATATGAACTTATGATATGGACTTTGATATGAACCTTTGACTTCTGAACCTTTGATATGAACCCTTATGATATGATTATGTTTTGACCCGTCAGTTTGATACCCGAGCCAAATATGTGTTCCTAGTCATGAAGGTAACATGACCGTGTCATTGATGCACAATGGCATGACTCCGGTGTAATGAAAGTGATGTTACACACCGTCCCCATTATGATATGATATGATTATGAGATCACTATATGTATATGATTTGGCCACTATGATATGTTCCGGGGCGATAGATGCATCCTAGATATGATATGTTTTAGTGGATTTAACATGATATGATATGATATGATTTATATGGTGAATGATGTCGGTGCAATACGTCTTCACATTCGAGCTAGCTACTCCATTTGTTACTGAGGTCTCCTCCTATTATGTATGGTATTCGAGGTCACCCTCCTACAATGGTTACTTATGATATGATATGTTCCAGGCTCGTGGTAGATTTCTGACAACCCTTACACCTTTGATATACTTATATTGTACCTTTTGTATTCCCCAACGCATCATATGCTACGTTAATTGTTCATTACTCAGTAACTTTATATGACTCACTCTACTACCAAGATATATATATTCCATTTCTTTGATCTATCACACTCTCATTCCGTTATTTTAGACTATCGTTCCATTCACGCATCGGGTTATTATATGTTATTGATTTGATTATGCTTTTCATGTGTTATGTGACTAATGATTACTCACGCGATATGATTAATATACGGTTACTGAGCACTTTTTCATCTGATGATATGTGATCTCACTGTTATGTGACCCTCTGAATTGTCTGATGACCATGCTAGTGTGTAATCGATAATTTTGTCTGTTTATCATGTGTACTTCGTTCAGTTAATCTCGTAGACTATGACTATCCGTTCTATCCTTATCTGCTTGTTGATTGACCTGCCATGTTTACATTTCTGTCTATGCTACGGTTTGATTGGGTAAATGGTTCAACTTGTGACGTCTGGCTTGTTAATTTGTTTAGTTGTCCTGCTATGTCCTTAATTCATTCAATTATATCGTTATATTGTATTACTACTTGTTACGTGTGACTGCCATGTGTGGACTGCTGTTAGTACTTCCTTATTACGATCCGGTTATGTTTTCAACTAAGGGTTTCATCTGTGTGATTGCCATGCTCACTTGCTAATTAATTGCTTCCGCTTACCATTAGATTTCTGTTTGATTTGCATGTCTTCTGATTTCCTGAATTGATTGTATGCCATATATATGTTGTGTGGATAAGACGTTTGATATGCTTGCTTATGTTTCAGTACTTCTATGTCTGGTTTGTATGTGCCTGTATATATGTCATCGATGCTTTGCTTTGCTTCGTTCTCCTTGTTATCTGTTCATTTTGGATATCCAGATAATTGTGTTTTGCGGATCCTCATTGACTCGTTGATCTTAGTCCACGCGACTTTGTTATCTGCTTTCCTTTGTTTCATTTCGTTTTCGCTTTTATTTAGCTTTCGTTTTGTTATATCCGCTCACGGCTTTTAAGCTCACCGCATTTCTTTCCTCGCGGCAGGTTTTAGGTTGGAAGATGGGCTTCGATGGGCTGAGAGTTAGAGTATCTGAGTGGACCAACCATAGTACCTTATTACTTTGGGACTTATTTTGAAGAGCTTTTGTTTTGAGTTTTCTTTTCATTTTGGATATTGTATTTTTGTCACGGTCAATTGTTTATATGATTTGATACCTCACTTTTAAGGTTTCCGTTTGTGAGGATTTTATTTGTATGTTCTCGATATGACACCGAATGTGACACTTCGCCCTTATCGGGTTGGGGTGTTACAATTATGGTATCAAAGCCCGGGTTTCGTCTTGTTGACCTTAGGATTGACCTGTGAGGACCGGGTAGACATTAGGCTTCCGTCTGTTCTGATCTTCTCCGATTCGTTTGATAGTCGTTCAGATTTAACTTTGATATTCGGTTGTCTTCACTGATTTGGCCTTCTTCTCTTCGCATTTGATTTTGTTTACGTTGTCTTCGCACATCCGTTTGTCGATCGTTAGATGGAGATTCTCGTAGAGCCGAAGATGATGGTGCCGACCCTGCATTGCTGCAACAATTTCTGGAGAGGTTCGTGAAGCAGAAGCCGCAACCGACCGTGATGCTGCCGGAGACGTCAGGATGCTGCTGCGGAAGTGGACGGATCAACCGAAGGCGCAAAGACGGAGACAAGATTCAACTGGTGGCTGAGAAGGTTCATCTACTTCATATGGTTGGGCACGACTTGTGTTACTCCGATTCGTTTGTCATGCGTTTTGAGGCGGTTTGATATTTTGTTAAGTGATTTTGATCGGTATTGCTTTCTTTTGATTTGTTCTGAACTCGGTTTGAATCGTGACGTTTTATCATTTAGCATTTTGGTGATATCTCAGCTTTATTTTGGATAGTCAGTAATGAGTCATGAGGAGCCGTTTTGTGCAAGTTGGTGGCCTTCTTTCATTGTGATATGGTAAGTTGTTTGATGTAGTTTATGTTGTATATATGTGAATCCGGTCTGCTTTGGTATGTTACTTGATATCGGTATGTGATATGTTTTGTGTGATATTGAACTATGTGGTTTTGTCATGACCCGAGACAGAATATGATGACAATAAGGACTAGTTATGTGATGCAAGTATTATGACGCCTGATCACCGTGATAATACCGAGATCATATAATTTGAACTTATTGAAATCATACGACATCTTGGGAAATTCCTGGGGTTGGTACGCGAATGGGATAAGGCTTATATCCGTTATTTGACACTCCTCATGTTCGTTTGAAATTTTGTACCTCTTTACGAGATTCTCACCGACATCTGTTACGTATAAGATTTGTACGCTTTGGAACTGACATTGTTATGATCTGTATGAGACTATGGATTGCTACGTCTTCCTTAAACTCGTTCGTCTCCGTGTACTTCTGCGACTTCAATTTTCGAGGACGAAAATTTTCTGTTAGAGGGGAAGAGTTGTAAAACCCTAAAAATCCTAAACATGTTAAATGACTATTTTGCCCTCGAGCGTAATAAGTGTGAAATACGTAAAACTCGTTAATTACGTTTGACACCTAACTCGTAAATGACTTATTCTAAATAGGAGTAACAATTTAATCTACCATATAAATATTACACATCATGCAAGTTATGTAGACCTAAATTATATGTACAATTAAAAAAGGAAATTTAAAACTAATTACAATTATCATTATGGTCATAAATCAAGTTTGATTTGGTCTTCCCATTTTTCCCTAAACCGTCCATATATCACGCCCATATACCACCCATATAATTTCCAAATTTCTCTCATTTATCTACCATTTACCAAGTTCAAACTAAACCTAAAAACACTAATCTCTCCATCCACAAAGTGACGGCTGGACCTGGGCTTCTTCTTTTCATTTGATCAAAAATAAAACAAAACGAGTACAAGAGTTCATCACGGGTTACAAGGCTCGAAGGGGTAGCTGTTGGTGTTGGCTATGTCGTAGGTTTTGTTTCCCTCTCCTTCTTTTTTTTCGACCTACAGGCCATCTAGGAGACTGTGGAAGGTGGTGAATATGGCCCACGAATGGCTGTGGTCATGGGCATGTTGAGTCGAATAAGGTGGCTAATGTGATATCAGTTTTGTTATGGTTCCTTGGATCCTGTTGTCTTCCATTTGACACCTCACTAAGGTTTGTATCATCATCTTATTTCGATTGTTCTTTCCTTTATTTCTTTGATTTCGGTGTGTGATCGTTCCAAACCAATGCATGATACTCGTTATAATCACCACACAAAATGATACGAATCTTCACATAAATGATACGTTAAAAAGGTCTTATTAAATCGCGAATAGTGTCGCATGAAATAACAAATGGAGTGACCACATATTCGACCCATATAAAATGTATTGAATCCTTTCGACCTCACTTGGTTTGAGCCATGATCATGTATACACGATTTAAACATCACATGGAATGATAAAAGTCGACACATAAATCATAAATATATGAACCATACGAGTCGAGCTTTGTTCCAGTTTCGTTATTCAAATATGTTTGTTATATACGTCTTTAATCCGGCCTTTCGACAATCATTTCGATCTACAATATAAGTACTAATGTCTGGTATCAAAACTAAACTAAGAAGAGGAGCATGCGTTTTTTTTGGGTTAAGGGTGATAACATGTGAAGATTTTCGTGGGGTCTTGTCGCTATAGTAAACTGTGAGTTCATGCATGAGTCCTTGATTTGCATGTGGGTACAAACTACTTTAAAAGGTTATGGGCAATGGTCTTGTGGGATATCTTCGAGGGTGTTCGCGGGATTTATGGGTACGTTTTTCAGCTTGTTGCAAGTGTTTCGGGAAAATAGAGTCGGGGGTTAATCATTATACGTGTTTATCTAGTTGTGTCGGTAAGCCGTTTGGACCGCGAACTAGTGTAAAAGTCTAGCGAAATGAATTTGAACTAGTAACACTTGAATGAAGCTCTAAATATTGTACGTAAGGTTTCAATATAGATTTCATGATTAAATATTTAATATTTCATTTTCAACCCTTATTTTTAAGAATGGTCACATGCAAACCTTGATCTATCATAAATCGACACTTTACACCTTAGACTATAATAGTAATATTATAGAGTTTTTAATATTTATTTACTTGTCGAAATAAACCCTACACTTTGATAAGATATGTTTTAGAAGCTAAATTATGATAAGTTATTATATATAACTTTAAATTGACTAATTAAGGATATGAACCTTAAAGCTTACTAAATCGAGAAACCTGCCTAAAATAGAAAGTTACCTAAGATGGAAAGTTACTAAAAGTGGAAACCTGCTAAAAATGGAAAGCCGTCTAAAATGAGTAATCCGACTTTAATAAGCGTTATCAAATTCATATAGGTTCCGGACGGCGGGATTGATTCATCGTGTGACGTACGTTTCTCTTTTGCTTGCTTCGATTGAGGTACAGATATTCTATCCCTTCTCAGTAGGGATTTCTCCTGACTTTTCGATCCTTGACTTTACTTCACGTATGATATTCCTTTGCTATGATTTCCTTATGCTATGATCCTTTTGATATGATTCCGACATAATCCTTTGATATGATTCTGTTCGCTATGATATTCGTTTGTTATGATTATGAACTTCTGATTATGAACCTCTGATATGAACTTATGATATGAACTTGATTATGAACCTTCTGATTATGAGCCTTTGATATGAACCTCTGATATGAACTTATGATATGGACTTTGATATGAACCTTTGACTTCTGAACCTTTGATATGAACCCTTATGATATGATTATGTTTTGACCCGTCAGTTTGATACCCGAGCCAAATATGTGTTCCTAGTCATGAAGGTAACATGACCGTGTCATTGATGCACCAATTGCATGACTCCAGTGTAATGAGTGATGTTACACTGCCCCCATTATGATATGATATGATTATGAGCTCACTATATGTATATGATTTGGCCATTATGATATGTTCCGGGCTTATGGATGCATCCTAGATATGATATGTTTTAGTGGATTTAACATGATATGATATGATATGATATGATTTATATGGTGAATGATGTCGTGTGCAATAAGCGTCTTCACATTCCGGGAGCTAGCTACTCCATTTGTTAACAGGTCTCCCCTCCTATTATGTATGGTATTCCGAGGTCACCCCTCCGAATACAATGGTTACTTATGATATGATATGTTCCAGGCTCGTGGTAGATTTCTGACAACCCTTACACCTTTGATATACTTATATTGTACCTTTTGTATTCCCCAACGCACCATATGCTACGTTAATTGTTCATTACTCAGTAACCTTATATGACTCACTCTACTACCAAGATATATATATTCCATTTCTTTGATCTGTCACACTCTCATTCCGTTATTTCAGATTATCGTTCCATTCATGTACCGGGTTATTATATGTTATTGGATTTGATTATGCTTTTCATGTGTTATGTGACTAATGATTACTCTGCTGCGATATGATTAATATACGGTTATCTGAGTTACCTGTTTTCATCTGATGATATGTGATCTCACTGTTATGTGACCCTCTGAATTGTCTGATGACCATGCTAGTGTGTAATCGATAATTTTGTCTGTTTATCATGTGTACTTCGTTCAGTTAATCTCGTAGACTATGACTATCCGTTCTATCCTTATCTGCTTGTTGATTGACCTGCCATGTTTACATTTCTGTCTATGCTACGGTTTGATTGGGTAAATGGTTCAACTTGTGACGTCTGGCTTGTTAATTTGTTTAGTTGTCCTGCTATGTCCTTAATTCATTTAATTATATCGTTATATTGTATTACTACTTGTTACGTAGACGCCATGTGTGGACTTGGTTAGTACTTCCGCTGTTACGATCTTGGTTATGTTTTCAACTAAGGGTTTCGGTCCTGTGTGATTGCCATGCCCACTTGCTAATTAATTGCTTCCGCTTGCCATTAGATTTCGCTTGATTTGCATGTCTTCCGATTTCAATTGATTGTATGCCATATATATGTTGTGTGGATAAGACGTCGATATGCTTGCGTATGTTTCAAGACTTGTATGTCCGGTTTGTATGTGCTTGTATATATGTCATCGATGCTTTGCTTTGCTTCGTTCTCCTTGTTATCTGTTCATTTTGGATATCTGTATAATTGTGTTTTGCAGGATCCTCATTGACTCGTTGATCTTAGTCCGCTGCGACTTTGTTATCTGTTTCCTTTGTTTCATTTCGTTTCTGCTTTTATTTAGCTTTCGTTTTTGTTATATCTGTTCCACTGGCTTTTTAAGCTCACCGCATTTCTTTTCTGCGAGGTTTTAGGTTGGAAGATGGGCTTCATGGGTGAGAGTTAGAGTATCTGAGTGGACCAACCCTAGTACCTTATTAATTTGGGACTTATTTTGAAGAGCTTTCGTTTTGAGTTTTTCTTTTCATTTTGGATATTGTATTTCCTTGTCAGTCAATTGTTTATATGATTTGATACCTCATTTTTAAGGTTTCCGTTTGTGAGGATTTTATTTGTATGTTCTGATATGACACCAGAATATGACACTTCTGCCCTTATCGGGTTGGGGTGTTACAACTGCTCAGTTTTCACCAAACACATTTTGGAATAGTAACCCTAGGAGATCTAATTACTATCAATCTAGAAGGTGTTACAACTCCAAAAGAGTAGCTAGATCAAGGGACTCTACACCAGAAGTTAAAACTAAATGGGTTAAGAAGGAAAGTACTGATGGGGAACAAACAGTACTTTCAGCAAGTGAGTGTGAAACTGAGGTTTTTGATAAAGATGATTTTGTTGAAAAAGAAAAGGAGATTTTGTTGAAAAGAAAGTTTTGCTGAAAATCCACCACAAGTTTTGAAACAAAAGATAATGCTTGATTCTCGTTTACAAAATCGTGAAGATTACATACTCAAGGAATTTGAGTATGTTACTCCATAAGGGGAACACAAGTCAGTAATGGCTTGGGTTCCTAAAAGACACTAATCTTTTTATCTTTGTGCAGGGAAACCCAAAAGAGGAGCTTAAAGATCATCTTATTGTGGATAGTGGTTGCTCTGGAAGCATGACAGGAGACAAGGAGATTTTGTCAGATTTTAAGCCATATTGTAGAGGAAGAGTTGCATTTGGGAATGATGCTAGTGGAGGTAGAATTAGTGGGAAAGGAACCATCAAGACAGAGAGCATAGATTTTGAAAATGTTAGATATGTGAAGGAGCTCAAGTTCAACCTTTTGTCAGTCTCTCAAATCTGCGACAAAAAGCACCCTGTGTTATTCACTGACACATAATGTCTCATTCTTTCACCTGAATTCAAGATTGATGATGATAACTTGGTGATACTGAAAGTACCAAGAACCAATGATGTGTACAGTTTGGATATGAAGAGTCTTCACTCTTCTGAAAGAGCTACCTGTTTAGTAGCAAAGGCATCACTTGAAGAAGCACATCAATGGCATAGAAGACTGGGCCATGTAAATTTCAAGAATATCAACAAATTGGTCAAAGGAAATTTAGTTAGAGGTTTACCTTCCAAAACATACAAGAATGATCACTCCTGTTTGGCGTGCAAGAAGGGTAAACAACACAAAACTTCATGCAAGAAGGGTAAACAACACAAACCCTCATCCAAAACATACAAGAATGATCACTCCTGTTTGGAGCTGTTACACATGGATTTGTTTGGTCCTGTTTCTGTTACAAGTCTAAACAAGAAAAAGTACTGCTTGGTTGTGACAGATGATTGCAGTAGATTCAGTTGGGTATTTTTCTTGGGATTTAAAGATGATACTTTTGATGCTATTCATGATCTTATAACAACACTTGAAAACCAATTGAGACTCAAAGTTAGAGGTATTAGATGTGATAATGGGACTGAATTCAAGAACAAGCTTATGGATGAATTTTGTGCCAACAAAGGGATCAAGAGGGAGTTCAGCATTGCAAGAACACCACATCAGAATGGTGTTACAGAGAGAAAGAATAGAACTTTGATTGAAGCGGCCAGAACAATGCTTGCAGATTCACAATTACCTATTCAATTCAGGTGTAAGTACGCTTGCTATGTGCTTAACAAAGTATCATCACCAAACCTCGATGAAGATACCTTATGAGTTCGATGGGCAACAAACCCAACATTCGTTTTATGAAACCTTTTGGATGCCCTCTCACTATTATTAATACAATTGATAATTTGGGAAAATTTGATGGCAAGTCAGAAGACGGATACTTATTAAGGGTACTTGCACCAACAAAGACAAAGGCTTTAGAGTATACAACAGAGTCACCACGAAGGTTCAAGATTGTCTTCATGTTGAATTTTTAGAAGATCAAGAAAATCATAAGGGTAAAGGTCCTGATTGGATGTTTGATCTTGAAGTTTTAACTCCTTCTATGAACTATGTACCTGTTAGAGAAGAAAATCAACACATGTACACAATGGAGAAGAGGTACAAATATGTTGTTCATGGAGTCCATATTAGACACGGTGATGTTCATGATGAAGAACCTAAAACTGTTGAGAAGGAGAAAAGTATTGATGAGCCAAAATCCTCATTGTCTGCTGAGGATCAATCTATTCAAGATGAACTTAATCAGATGCTTTTTCAAGATGTTATAGCACATTCTTATGATGATGAACAAAGAAGAGCTTATGAGGAAGCAAAGAAAAAGAACAAGACTGCAGAGTTCACTCACAGTACTTTGGGTGACAATACTTTCAATCAAAGTACTGCTGTACATGTGAACAACACTTTGGATGATTTGGATGATCCAACCATGCCTGGTTTAGAAGATACTGATGATGAGTTTGAAGATGAAGGTATTTTCTCAGATTCCAATGAAGATGCTGATTTCACAAATTTGGGTGATAATTATGAAGTTCCACAGACTCCTATCTTAAGAATTCATTAGAATCATCCTGGCGATCAAATCATTGGTCCTTCTACTTCTGGAGTGATGACAAGAACCAAAGCTAAGGGTTTTTCTAAACCACATAATGCTTTGCTTAGCTTTGTTTATAAAAAAAACAGGTTAAATCACAAGGACCATCAAACATGCCTGTTCACTTGCTTTATCTCTCAAGAAGAACCCAAGAATATAGCTCAGGCATTAACTAAAGAGAGTTGGGTTGAAGCTATGCAAGAAGAACTTCTTCAGTTCAGGCTTCAAGAAGTTTGGGTATTATGTGATCTACCTGATGGGAAGAAGGTCATTGGTACAAGATGGGTGTTCAGAGTCAAGAGAGATGAAAGAGGGAATGTTATCAAGAACAAGACAAGGTTAGTGGCACAAGGCTACAAACAAGAAGAAGGAGTAGATTATGGTGAAGTATTTGCTCCTGTAGCAAGGATTGAATCAATTCGAATCTTTCTTGCTTTTGCATCATATATGGGATTTCAGGTTTATCAAATGGATGTCAAGAGTGCCTTTTTATATGGCAAGATTACAGAGGAGGTCTATGTCAAACAACCTCCTAGTTTTGAAGATCCTACACATCCAAACGAAGTCAATAAAGTGGTTAAGGCTCTTTATGGCTTACATCAAGCACCTAGAGCTTGGTATGAAAGGCTCTCTACCTTCTTATTGCAACATGGTTACAGGAGAGGAGCTATAGACAAGACTTTGTTTATCAAGAGAGACAAGAAAGATATCATGTTGGTTCAAGTGTATGTTGATGATATCATATTTGGAGCTACAAAACAATCTATGGTCAAGGAGTTTGAGAAGCTGATGCGAAATGAATTTCAGATGAGTTCAATGGGTGAGTTAACTTTCTTTTTGGGACTTCAAGTTAAGCAGTCAAAGGAGGGAATTTTCATAAGTCAAGATAAGTATGTATCTGACATACTTAAGAAGTTCAATTTTGATGCAATGAAGCCTTTACTACACCTATTAAATCTATCAACTCATTGGGCAAGGATGAAGATGGACAACCTGTTGAAGTTAAGTTGTACAGATCAATGATTGGTTGTCTTATGTATCTCACCGCATCTAGGCCTAATATCATGTTTCTTTGCTTGCTTATGTGCAAGATATCAAGTCTCACCTAAGGTCTCTCATATGAATGAAGTGAAGAGAATTTTGATTATTTGAAACAACAACCTAAGTTAGGGTTGTGGTATCCAAAGGATTTACCTTTTCACTTGGAAGCTTTCTCAGATAGTGATTATGCAGGTGACAACTATGACGAAGATCAACTCTTGGAGGATACCAATATCTTGGAAGAAGATTAGTTTCATGGCAGTGTAAGAAGCAAACAATTGCAGCAACATCCTCTACTGAAGCAGAATATGTGGCTGTTGCAAGCTGTTGTGGACAAGTTTTGTGGATGCAGAATCAACTATTGGATTATGGGTTCAATTTCAAGAATACTCCTATCAATATTGATAATGAGAGTACCATCTTCATAGTGAAGAATCCAGTTTATCATTCCAAGACCAAGCACATTCAGATTAGGCACCATTTCATCAGAGATTGTTATGAGCATAGGCTCATTAATGTTGTCAAGGTGCATACAGATGATAATGTAGTTGATTTACTCACCAAAGGATTTGATATTTCAAGATTTAATCACTTGGTGGTGAGTATTGGCATGATTAATTATTAAGCTACGTTTAAGGGGAGGACTGGTTAGTAAGTTAGACAGTCATGTGCTTTGCTTACGGGGAGGAAATCCAATGCCCACATGGAGTGTTTGTTATTATAGAGAAGAAGATGAAAAAGTAATGCTGTTTTGTTATATGAAAGTACTGCTTGGGAAAGTACTGCACACGTGGAAAGAACTGTTTGTCTTATTAAAGTATTGTTCTAACGGTAATATTGAGGGGTAAAACACACTAACGGTAACTTTGTTATTATGGGTTGTGATCTTTCAAATCCTACCTATAAATAACTACTTTCGATTTTCCTCTCATCTTTATTCGTTTCAATCTTTTCCATATTTCTCTCTCTCTAACACAATTACGTATTCAAGAATCAATATCTTTTTCAATCATCCATGGCAAACCTACACACAGTTTCTAAACACAACATGGTGGCGAATTTTGATAAAACAGAGGCTAATGTCATCTTCCATGACATCATTGATTTCTTAACTGGTTCCCCAATCAGTTATGCGCTTTTGGTGGAACCTGATATCATTGAGCCCTGGATACAACAGTTTTGGGCAACTGCAAGGACACATGTGGAGAATGATGAATCTTATATTCAAGCTAAAGTTTCTGGACGGCTTGTCAAGATTACTGAAGCATCAATTCGTGAAGATTTATTGTTTGATGATGTAGAAGGAGCTATTCAAAGTACTGAGGAAGAAACCATTAGAGTTCAAAGTACTGATGATCAAGTGCTGCGATCAGTAATCTTGGTCTTCAAGAAACATCTCGACAAGAACTAATTACACCAAGGGTGTTAAATTTTGATGAAGAAGCTGGTCCTTCAATAATTCCACAAGAAGAAGAAGCGATACACCTATGGTGAACATCTGCAAGTGATGAAATTGCAGCTGAGGTATTGCAAAATCTATCAAGACTAAGAGGTGTGACTATTCCTGGTGTTACTGAAGAACAACAACAAGCTTCTCAACCTACTATTGATCCTAAGGATAAAGGAAAAGGTAAGATGGTAGAAACAAAGAAGAAGAAACTCACTTTAGCACAAATAAGGGCTGCTCAAGTTGCTATGAATGAGGAAGCAGCTAGAAAGTTTCAAGCCGAATTGAATCGAAGTTGCTATTGAAGAAGCTAAGGATAAAGAAGCAGCTGAGAAATTGCAAGAAGAATTAAATGCTGAAGCTGCTATACCACTACAGTCACCTATTCCTATTTCTGCTCTACCAAGAAGACCAAATCGTGCTAAGGAAAGGAATGCAATGATGGCTTATTTAAAGAAGCAAGGAAATATTGGTTTGCAGAAGTTGAATTATGTTGAGATGAAAGAGTTATATGAAGCTGTTAGAGAAGCTTATCAGAAACAAGTTGATAGTATCAAAGATTATAAAGATGATGATGCTTAGAAAGAAGATGATAGGAAAGAAAGCTTAAAAAGAAAAAGAACAACTGAAGTTGAAGATCAACAACCATCAAAGAAAGTTGAGTTAAGATCTGATACTAATGATGAACTAAGGAATTACTTAAGAATTGTAGATTTTGAGTATTCTAAAGTCGTGCAGAAAAAGAAGGACAGATAAGAAGAAGAAAAAGTCTCCAATAACTACTTTTGAAGTTGTAGAATCTAAAGATGGGAATTATCTGATGTTTCATAGAGAAGATGAAAGCTTCAGAGTGTTTAATATGCTATGGGATCTATTGCACATAATAGATAGAGAGGATTTGTTTCATCTATATCATTTGGTGCAAGAATACTTCGAACACATTCCATCAGAAGGTGTTGGTTTAATATTGCTTGGAGATCTCACAACTATTTGGGAAACTGAAGAAACAAGCACTTATGAGATTTGGAGAAATCAAGAAGATTAGGAGATAATCAGCTGGAGATTCTTTGATGAATCTGGAGTACATGTTCTAGAGTTAGAAGATGGGACTATGATTCACATGTTAGCAGATAGAAGATATCCTCTTACATCAGATCTCATGAGGAGAATGCTAGAACATGGGATGGAAGTTGAAGAAGATAATGAAACTGCTCTTTTGGTCATAAAATTATTTATCAGATGGACAACTATGGCTGATGATGATGCATGAATAACTGGTATGAATTTTCTTTGAATAAATTTTTTAAGTATCAGTACTTTATACAAAGTACTGCTGGTCAAACAGTACTTTCATCAAAGTATTGCTTGCAGCTTTAAACCAGTTAATGATTTTGAAAAGAAAACTTTTGTTAAGTAATAAATATTTTGAAACAAAGGTTAAAAGAAATAAATGGTTTTGAGATGGTAACAACAATAGGTTATCAATCCACCATGGTTACAAAAAGATTGGCTAATCCATGAGCAAACGGCTCTGGTAAAGATATCTCAAATCCGTTATATAGTTGACAACTTGCTAATAAGTTGTATGGTAATCAACTCACCATATCAGTAAATGTGAAGAGTTGGCTAGCCCACAAGAAAATGGCTTGTGGTAAAGGCTATGGAAAACCATTATATGGTAATTAGTTCACCATGAAGAAAGAACTAACTAGTCCAAAAGGGTACCACTTTTGGTAAAGACAAATCAAATCTGTTGATAGCTGATGATTTGCTAAAAATCATATGGTTATCAATGTGCCATGATCTTACACATCAAAACATTTGGCTACTCCAGAGTTAATGGCTTTGGTAAAGAGACATCAAAATCCATTAATTTTTCAGTGATTCACCTCTCACAGAGTTTACACACGGAAGTGATGAGAATAGACTGAAACTTAAACTGAATAAATGTACACATTGTCATATGTTCTTGAGTTCTTTGAAAAGATGGAGCTTGTTGAATGTTGCTGAAAATATGCTGTAAAGAATAATTTCTAGAGAATACTTTGATAATGATGATATAAGCACAGAGAATACAAAGATACAATCCAATGACAAATACACAATCTTTCCTTGAAGGTGGAGATGTTAAAGATAAGTTTACAAAGGAACTTGAAGTCAAGCAAGTAGAATTCAAGTTAGGGGAGGATTGTTGGGATATGAAAGTGCCGAAGAATGTCAAAGTACTGAAGATTCAAAGTACTGCTAAGTAAAAAGTCAAAGTACTGCTGTCGAATTCAAAGTACTACAAAGCCAAAGAACTGCTATATTCGTTTATGGAAAGCTTCGTTATTCTAGAATATTCTTTGTTTAGATTACTTGTCGTACAAGGATACAAATTGTAAACCGACTAGGGTTATCCTTAAGCCTATAAAAGGACCCCTAGATTGGCATTAGAGATATATATGTTTTTTAGAATCCAAAAGTACGATTATTATTAGAGTTTTAGAGTTGTTAGAGAATCTGTATAACAAGCAGTTTTAGTGTTATTAATAAAATCATTGAAAGTTAAAGTTATAATCTTCTTAGCTTTGTTAAGTAAATTCCGCATACTTAATAGAGTTTGCTCAGTGTTTCATTGTTAGTAACTTAGGATTTATCCGAGGTTATTAAACCCTTAACAAGCTATATAAGTTAGTTTGGTTAGAGTACATCGATCCAAGATAAAATTAATAAATTCACTAATTAAAACTAAATTGTCTTATGATAGGTGAAAACGTGTTTACTTAGATTTCATTACTCCCTAGTTATCTCCTATTGATTAGTCAAATTGTTACATTCTTGTTTAATTGGCGCGTTGTATTCCATTATTTGTAGGGAGGTGCCAAATGCCTTAACTTTATGAATGTATTGATCTCCTCTAAGAAACCAGGTACGCCAAGTAACCTAAGTTATCTCCCTCAAATATCCTATTATCAACAATCTCAATTCCCGCAATAAACACAATGAAAAGTCTACTAGTGCACTCTAGGACATGAATACGTTGTTTAGGAAGTTCAAGCTCGCAACACTAAAGGAAGAAGCAAGTTTTCCTAACCTAACGTGTAACAACCACTTAAACAAGAGACGAAAATCAATAGTTAACAACTACGTTTCATTAGATCTAAGAAAACACTATGTTAAATTTGCTAGACATGTTACAGATAAAGAAACAAGTAATCGTAATCAAGCATGAATTAAACATAATGATAGAAGACATTAAAAGACTTATCTCTTAATGAATGGGGGTGTTAAACCCTAAAATTACTATAAAAACCTAATAAAACTCGTACACCAAAGTTCCTCTTCAAATGTGCACACTAAATGCAGAAAATTCTAAAACTATATTTAGGATTACAGATGCGACGGGATCGTCTCTTCTAAGTCAGCCTTGTGACGGGATCGCCTTGTAACTTCAGACGCCATCCAAAACTCTCTGATGCCATCCCTCTTTGATTTTTCCAAGCCGTCACGTTATAATTTTCACAGAAAATTCCAGCTCTCTTAACAAGTGACGGCGTCACTTGTTACTTCTTCAATTTTCCACTGAGCCGTCTCTAGTAAAATCTGAGTTGTTTTGGTATTTTCATTTGCAAGTGACGGCGTCACCTTTTGGGTTGTGACGCCCTCTGGTGCCCTATTTCATACTTTTCATGACTTGGTCGTTTTCTTGACATTTTCATCCCTTTTCGTATAAATATGCTTGATTTCCATTGTTTGCTTCCAAAGTACCTAAAAAGTGAAAAGGAACGAATTTAGGCAATATTTGATCATAAACACATTAGTTTAAGGCTTAAATGACCACCTAAAAATGTACGTTTTAAATCCTTATCAAGTGACTATTGCTCACATTTGGTTTAAGTTTAAAGCACGTACGCGATTGAGCTTATCCGGATACTCGTGAAAGCAAGTTTACCTAACAGTAAAAGATTAAGCAATAAAATTAAATAAATAATGACCTTATAAAATGAGAATGGTTATAATAATCAAGCAATATTGAATATCATAATTGAATGATAATCAAATAACTTATCTTATCAATACATATAAGTTTAGGCAACAGAAAAGCTTTGTAAAACTCTTAAAGCTTAGTTAGGGTTGATACGCCGCAACGCGCGTTCGGGGTCAAAAGAAACTTCCTTTTCTTCGAGCAAGTTTTTCAAACACCTAGGCAGTGAACCTAATAATTGTAGTGTAGTATTAGGGTAAGCCTCGGGATTGATATCGTTCTCTAGGGTAATAGGAATGCTAGTGAGAAATTACTACGCTAAGGTTGGGGTTGTGGAAGATTATTTTTTATCTTTTTTATATTTTTTTTAGAAAAGAAAAGGTACGATCTCGGGGTTTGGATTTGGGGGGTGGTACTTCTACCAATTACTCTACTATTCTAATTATCTAATTAACTAAGCCAAGGGGTAGTGATAAGGATTTAAAAGGTATACTTTTGAGGGGGTAATCGACCACTTTTATATCTGTTACTGCTTAATTTCGTTCCTTTTCACTTTTTAGGTCTCTTAAAGGCAAAATGCTGGAATGACGCTTATTTGGACGAAAAGGCGTGAATATGTGAAGAAAATGGCTAAAGTCAAGATCAAGACACTCAAGCTGCTGGAAACGCACCCGACGGCGTCACAAATAAAGGGCGACACCGTCCCTCTAATTGCGACGACTCAGAAGTGAAATTGCTATTTTGTACCTGACGACGTCAGGCTTTAAAGAGTAGGGCGTCACAACTCAGACGGCCTAGATCCAGATTCAGACGACGTCAGAAGATGAAGCCGACTGCGTCACAACCCCAACGTGACGCCGTCACAAAGTTGACTTGGTCAAGACGAAACCCTAATGGCGGCGATCCGACGGCGTCAAAATTAAAGACTGACGCAGTCGCAGTTGTAACTCTATATATAGAATTCGAATTTTCAGACTTTTAGAGAGGTAGAATTATGGAGTAAAACCTAAAAATGATTTTTGATTGTCTTGGGCAGTATCTTAGGGTTCTAATACCCTATTGTACATCAAGATAAGTAATCTACTTCATTGATTTCATTATGTCTTCGATTGTATGTGTGTATGCTTGCATGTTTACCATGTCCGGCTAATTTATTTGTGTGTTTGCCTAGATCTATGAAATCTAGTTATTGAATATTGATTGGTTGTATCTTATCTTAATTGTAATTGGCTTAGGATTGCAATAGGCCATCATTGTTTTTTTAATGCTTGAGTAATCTTTGTGAACATTAGTTTATAATTGCCTTGAGTTATTGTAGGCTAAAAATCCAAAGATAACCTTAGAGTTAGTTTATAAATCCTAGAGATTTTGTAGGCAATAACCTTAAGGTATCCTTAAAGAGTTAGAGTAAAAAGCATACCCTACAACCTTAGAAGACACAATGCGTTAAGAATAAGGACGTGACAATTCAACCATTAATAAAAGATAACTATGGAGTAATAGCATCTAGGTAGACACATTTTTAATCATCATACGAGAACACATCAATTAAACATAGACTACCCCTTAGCTTAGTTAATTAGACTAGATAATAGTAGAGTAATCGGTAGAAATACCACCCCCCCAAATCCAATACCCCGAGATTCGTACCTTTCAATTTTCTAAAAAATATAAAAAAGATAAAAAATAATATTCCTCAACCCCAACCTTAGCGTAGTAATTTCTCACTAGCATTCATATTCCCCTAGAGAACGATATCAAACCCGAGGCTTACCCTAATACTACACTACAATTATTAGGTTCACTGCCTAGGTGGTTGAAAAACTTGCTCGAAGAAAAGGAAGTTTCCTTTGACCCCGAACGCGCGTTGTACGCGTATCAAGTTTTTGGCGCCACTGCCGGGGAATAGAATAACTAGTTAGATCTTTATCTCGTTTAGGTTCCCTTGCTTGATTCCTATCAAGTAATATTTTTTTTCATTTTTAGCTTCCTTGTAGTATATCCCCCTTGTTTGTATTTGTGTTCGTAAAACCCTTTTCATTTGTCGCTATGGCAAGTGAAATTGCATTTGAATCATTAACAATGAGGAACAATTGAATTTCACAAATAGGATTGCTTTTTATTGTTCTAATGAATTTGTGAGTGATCTTAGAGATATCCAAAAGGAGACAGGTGTAAGGTTGGATGGATTTGATAAATTTTTTGCTTGTGTGGCTTCTATTCAACGATCATTGTTAGAATCAACTCCTTTTAGTAAGACCATCTGGAAAATTTTTGAGAAGAGCCTCCTAAGCACAAACCATCAGTTGAATGATCTTAGGCACCATGATAAAAAAGACCTAGTTTTTAAGAACATGGAACCTAAACCTGAACAAGATTGTGAGATGGTTCGAGTTGAACCACCTATTTTCATGTGTGGGATAGATTTCAAAACATATGACGCGCATGAGGAATCCTTTAGGCAAATAGAACATAGTGATCAAATTTTTGAGAATGATTCTTATGAATCGGACCAAGAGTTTGAAATGGCTAAAGAAGGATTTGAGATACTTAGGAGTGTATTTGGGTTAGATCATACTAAAGCACATGATGAACATTTAGGAGATCTAGATATAATGGAGAATGAGGTGGAAACTCCAAGCCCACAAGCCCTACCTTCACTTGAGGAACACACATCGCCTATAACTTACCCGGAAGAAGTAGAAGAGACTATAGGAACCCCGATTGATATACAACCTTTGGACCAAATACCACTAGAGAATGTAGGTTTAGATGCTTGTTGTCCTGACCTCTCTATTAGTCCTAGGGAAGTTCCTAATTTTGATGAACCGGAGCCTCAACCAGAAACCTTACCCAATTTTCCGTCTTCAGATGTGAATCTAGGAATTGAATTAGGCCCCAATCCACCCATCAAAATAAATATTCCAGGTAGTTGCTTGATAAAGGTAGTGGACTCTAGGCCACGTAGAGTGGAAGCTAATATAGGAGTAACCCATGACCTTACACACTTACATCACCCATTCATGGTTGATAATAAAAAATATTATGGGTTTAAAACGAGTTTATTAGGTCAAGATGGATCCTTAACTAAGAATCTATTGAAGTTGATAGAAGATGATCCATTTCTAGGAGAAAGACTTGTTTCACCCGCTACACCCATAGAATTAGGTAAGGTTATAATGAATGGAGCACACCCCTTTGAGCATATAAATCACCCATCACCCTCTCCTCACGTAGCAAATTTTCACCCTAAGGATGTGTATTGCTACTATCACCCGCACTTAAGCTTAAGTGTAGAAAAAACTTCCCCTTTATCCGTTAAATAAGGGTAGAGTCAAGCTCGTGACTCGAACAAAAACAAGCGCTTCTTGGGAGGCAACCCATGTGTATTTGTTTTTCATTTTTATTTGTGTGTCATATATGTTTTCATTATTGTATGTTCTCATGTTTGAATTTGTGAAAATGCTTTATTTTGTATTTAACCTCGTCTTAATTACATATAAAGGTATTTTACAAAAAGGATAAGTGTAGGGAGGATTACACACATTTTTAAAAGAACGTGAACATGAGACTTACGATTATTGAAATTGATATATATATGTGTGTTTGTTCGAGTCAAATGCTTGTATCGAGTCATAATGGATGTTTTGCAGGAACTTTTCCAGATTTAAAAGATATAATTTTTTCAGAAAACGCAGGTTTACGTCAGATAATCGACGACGTCAGGAGGAGCAGAATCAGCTTATCTAACTTTCTCTCATTTTCTGTGCTATTTATAAATTTTTGGAAATTCTCAAGTCTTAATTTTCCAAAAAAATATGCAAACATCCATTCCACAAGCATTATATCTTATTTAAGTCTGGAATTACATCTTGTTGTGATTTTTCTTTGTTCGGTTTGATGCTTTGGGTTGTCCGTTTTCTTAAAGTGTGCAGGTTTTATTTATCAAGAAGAAGAAACATAAGATTGGATGGAGCTTTTCACGTATACATTCTTCTTGGAAAGAATTTAACCAATACTTCACACGGATCTTACCGAGCTAATCAGGGGAATATTAGTTTCTTTCTCTTTTAATTACCTTCCGTTATCATAACTTTGATACTTTTGGGGAACATTGGGGACAATGTTCAGTTTAAGTATAGGGAGGAAGAATAAAACGGGAACTTTGAAACTATGATTATCCTTGATCATTTGTGTTGTCCTATTTCATTTGTGTAATAAACCATGAGAAATATCGGTTAGGGTAAATTTGGCACCAAATTTAAATTTTTTCATGACATGTAGGAGTGGGCCATTAGTCTTAATAAAGCATCTCATGGGTAGGAAGTTATATGGCTAGAACAAAAACCCTTTACCACTCAGATTCCACCTCAAAAATGTGAGGTTCGCCCCTAGATTTGTAGGAATTAAAGCATACATCTTTAATGCTTCGAGAGTGTACCGGTAGTATAATAGATTCTAGAACTTGTTTTGTGATGCATCCCGAGATCGCTAATGAGACTACACTTGTATAGTTAGGAATAACTAAATGATAAGAGGCATTAGGATAACCCTTTTTTGATACCCGTATTATAATTACCTCTTCCACATCGGTTGAGTAATTCTCCCACACCCTTGAGATGTACTCATATTTAGTACACGATACCCCTAGTTAACCCCTCAAAGCCTATCCTTTTCGCGGTCCTCGTGATGTTTCGGTTTTCTGGAATATCAATGAAGAGCATTGTTTACAATCCACCCCCAAATGTACACCCAAATCGCCTTAGCCTACCTTGTATGCACTCACTTTTAGTGCATTATTGTTATCATACTAAACCCTTATTTCAATTATCTAGTTGCTCGCATAAGTTGCTAAGTAGAGTCATATCCTTTGTACATAGTTTTTGGACGATTGGGACTCATGGGAAAAGTTAAATTTTATGAAGTGACGGGAAAGAACGTTAAATTCAAATTCCCTTTATTTACGTAATAATGTACTCCAAGTGTTTTGATCTTTTCAATTCGGGTCAAATTAGTGTTAGAGTAATAAAAACTCAAGTGTAGGGATGTGCCTATAAATCCCTTATATTTTGATGTTATCGTAGAGGATGGTAGAGTAAAAGTGTATGAAAAAAAAACAAAAAAACATACGAACTACAATCCTACATCTATCTTTAAATTTATGTTTGTTTGTTTCAAAGTTATCTAGAGTTTAGAGTGTCGAGTATTGGCTTAGCAACGCAATTCTTCTCATGCTTGTAACATAAAGATTTTTGACTTGCCACCACTAAATCACCTATCCAACCAAACCCTTTGTTTCCCTACCGTAAGCCTAACATTACAACCCTTTAAAAGACCTCTTAGATAGTTTCTCCTAGGTGGTTACGCCAAAGAAATGGAGGTTTGATCTAGTCTCAAGCCTATGGTAATCTATGTACTAGGACCGGTTAATGAGTGTTTATCTTCCATTTCCAATTTGATATATTTCATATACACCCAAGAGATGAGAGTATCCTGTTAGGTCACTAGATTTACAACACAAGCTTACAAGAAGGAGATAAAGGCGATTGAACAAGATC